>JAVIAB010000125.1:61846734-62446734 GCA_032433765.1 Megaustenia siamemsis | reverse complement strand
AAATAAAAGTAGTTCACAGAGTACACTTCTAGTTAGTCTAGGTTTTCGCTAATCATAAATATATCTAAGTACATAACTCAAATAGTCCACATCTCCGAATCTGAAATGTAATCATGTGATCAGTGAGGCTGCGTTTCTCTCTCCAAACGTTTCTTGTTTCTGGTCGACTTAACTATCACCATTTCGGCTTGTTACGCGACTCATCTTGTGTCATTTTGTTTCTTTAAGCTCTGGTTGACTTAGCTTCCTTTTGCCATTCCGGCAGATTTCTTTCTCATCTTACTAAGTGAGAGTCTCAGTCTTGAAGCGTTCTGCTTCAATGCGAGAAAGTGGGTCTTGCCTCTGGTTGACTTAGCTTTGCCATTTCTGGCAGATATATCCTTCAGATGTGTGAGCCGTTTGCTCCATCTGAGGTTCCTTTGGGGACTCAACGTTTCTGGATTGCGGGTAATCGCCCTCTTGACATTACCCGACCTGGCTCTCTGTGCTAAGTGTCGTGAGTAGTGAAGGTGCAGCATAATACCTTGTAAAAGTTCACTGAGCCGTCAGTACCGACCACTGGTGAACGGCCCCCACCACTATGGGGATGTCGCCGATGAAATTGTTTGTTTATTAAGACCCTTGGTGCTAACTTTCGAGTAACCCCTAAAGCAGTAATCAGTTTTGCTACACAAGGATACCATCCCATCACCCGAATATTCCAACTTGAACAGCCTAGGAGTCCGTTTGTCGTATAACTGTCTTGCCTTACACTTCGAACAGTCATAATTATCGCTCCCCTGGGCTAAATGAAATCTGCGCGATGACCCTCGCAAGTCTCCGAGTGGAACCACTGGTCGTACCTTGAGAAAAACTCGTCCATCCTATCGGTTTTAACGACCCCTTCCAATGATGTCTCACTGAGCACCAAGCACAAACTATCTGTGTCCATTTCGCAGAGTTGAAAGATTCAATCCCCCTCTCTCTCTCTCTCTCGCTCTCTCTCTCTATCTCTCTCTCTCTCTCCTCATTAGGATCGTTCTTTAGCTTTCACTTTTCATAGCTATCTTTCTTCAGTGTTAGTGGTACTAATCATACTATCTTTCCACATTCGCTCATTCAGTGTATATGAAAAGACGTATCGAGTTTGTATATATATATATATTTATTCAAATATAATAGACAATTTTAATGCATAACAATAATATAAGTAAAGTACTTTAAACATTTCTGACTATAGTGCTTTTTCATTACAGACCGACTTAATAGAAACATTTTCTGAACGTAGTTATGGTTTTTGACCACACAAAATGGAACGTAAGGGCTAATCAGCCGATCTGGAATTCATGTATGTAGAATAATTAAAAAATAGTGGCGGGAATGCTCTCCACCATCCATTTAGTGTCGGGTCTGTTGAACAGGGCAGTGATACCCGAACACTTAACTAAATATTCTTTACCTCCAGCACTCTGACGCTCCTGTAGAATACATTTTATGCGAAACACTTCTTTGTCGGCAGCCTTTTGGAGCTCTTCGTTGTTAAACGAATCCTTCACCTGCATCATCTTTTAGTACATATGTTATAGGAAGTGTTCAGCTTACACGATTCATCGGAAACAACTCCTCTTTCCTGGCGGAAGTATAACCCTTTTCAAAAATTATGTTTGCTATGTGTAATCCTGACTCTATCTCTCGCCTTAAACACAACTCGGCTGGTGGTATACTCTCTCTGACATCTGTGATTTTCATTTAGGTTCTGCCACATCTCTTCTTGATTATCTTGTTAACCGCGACAGTAGCCATTTTAATTATTCAAATGTACTAGCAACTATACTTGAAAATGAGGGCTTGTAATGCATGAATATATTTAAAATGATTCATCTTGGTAAAACCATGGCATTTTCTCCTTTAATGTGGGAATAAAGCACTCGACTATAGCTTTTCTTATTTCATCGTTTTCCGTAGTGAAGATGTGAACGCCTTCGTCGCTAAGAAATGTCAAAAAGTCGTGTTGACAAATTCTGACTCTTTATCCATTTGAAAATATATCGGGTTTCTTTACACGAAAACATTTTATCCATTGCTTCAAAGAGACTTTTTTCCAGTCTTTAATTTGATTGCAATCCCCTATGCGTACTTTCTAAGAATATCAATACAAGTGACGAAATACGAATATCCATCGGTGTTTGTACTTAATTGTCACATATATCTTTCAGATCAGCC
This sequence comes from Megaustenia siamemsis, assembly GCA_032433765.1. Taxonomy (NCBI): domain Eukaryota; kingdom Metazoa; phylum Mollusca; class Gastropoda; order Stylommatophora; family Ariophantidae; genus Megaustenia; species Megaustenia siamemsis. The sequence goes on along the minus strand of JAVIAB010000125.1, from coordinate 62,444,532 downwards.
TGGAGCTGTTGATATCTACCACCCGTTATCGTAACATAGAGATGGTCTCTACAAGGTGTTAGAAGGCATAGGCTGCCCTCCTAAATTACTTAGGCTGATAATTTCCTTCCATGAAGACATGAATGGCAAAGTCCATTTTGATGGGAGTCCATCAGAGAATTTCAAAGTCAACAAAGGAGTGAAACAGGGATGTGTCCTCGCCCCCACCCTTTTTGGTATATTTTTTGCTGCCCTCCTAAATTACGCCTTCGAAAACAGCTCAGGAGATATTTATATTCGCACTAGACCAGATGGCTCACTGTTCAACCTAGCACGACTAAGAGCAAAAACCAAAACAAATGTTGCCCTACTTAAATAATTTTTATTTGCTGACGATGCAGCCCTAGTCGCTCATAGTGAGGCCACCCTACAGTCGCTGATCAACAACCTGGATAAAGCATGCGACCTTTTTTCACTGTCAATTAATGTTCAGAAGACAGTAATACTAAATCAAGGTGACTTCAAACCTCTATCTATTACTCTAAAAGACTGCCCACTAGAATCAGTACATAAATTTACATATCTTGGATCCACAGTTACGCAAACCATCTCTCTTGATGAAGAAATAAACTGTCGAATTGGTAAGGCAGCTACGACCTTCGGCAAACTCACAAAAAGGGCATGGAACAACACGAAACTAACTCGAAAGATTAAACTCCTAATATATCAAACATGTGTGCTTAGCACACTACTATATGGATCCGAAACCTGGACAACATACTCAAACCAGGAAAAAAGACTAAATGTCTTCCACATGTGATGTCTCCGCAAAATAATGCACATCAAATGGCAAGACAAAATAACCAACTTAACTGTCCTGCAACGTGCTAAGACCCCAACAATCATGTCGATACTCAGATGTCGAAGACTAAGATGGCTGGGGCATGTCCAACGGATGGAAGAAAAGTGCATTCATTGGCAAATACTATATGGTGAACTAATACACGGAAAAAGACAAATCGGCAGACCTAAACTACGATATAGAGATATCTGCAAATCATCTCTGAAAGACTTCTCCATATGTGAAAACGACTGGCAACATCTGGCAAGTGATCGCACATATTGGAGAGCATGTATAAGGAACGGTATAACAACATTTGAGACTGTGCTAAGACAGGACTTAGAAGAGAAGAGACTCATGAAAAAGGATGGTTAACCATGTGGGTCAGCGAGCCTGACTTGTTCATTATGTGACCGCGTGTGTTTGTCAAACATTGGTAGAATTAGCCACGGGAGAAGCTGTTCGGCAAAAACAATACCTCAAAAAAATACGCAATAGCCTCCACTAGACCGTCTGACAAGACGAAAAGGGCCATATATATATATCGTAACTCGTCTCGAAAATTTTCGCCGAAAGGGTTTATGAAGTTAATAAGTGTCCTGCTGCGCCAACCATTCTTTGACAGTCTTTGAGTCCATTTTGCAACTCCGCCCCAACCCTGCAATACCTCCATACGCTCCGGGTAGCGGCGCTGTGTAGTAGCGCCTTCTTAAAATCTTGGCTACTTCTTTTTTTGTTACCCATTCTTCCCACTTTTGACCAAAAGTTTTACTCTTTTTGATTCGGAAACTATACGAAGTTTTCACTTTCTTGTGGAATTCACCACTGCCAACCGACCTCTTTTGTGGGTTTTTCTTTAACAACTTCTTTATCTACTACGAGGGGTGGTGAAGGAAGTGATAAATCGATCGCTGTCGAGATTGACGGAGATTTGATGTCCACTAGTTCTGTCTGTTCTATGTTTGTGTTGATCGAGACGATTCATATTACGCTGCAAAGTATGATGATGGTGTCTCATCTTGTCCTCGCAAGGCTAGCTCTTCGCGGTCGAGAATATCCTGTATTTGCTTGTCGAGATCTCTCAAGTTGTCGTTTAGCGAGTCGGTGGTATATGCTATGTCTCTGGCTGATTTAGCGACTCGAACAAGCGAGGATCGATCAAAATCACTTTCTTTTCCATCTTTCAAAATTCCACCACACCTTTCAGAATGTTTACTATTGGACTGAGCAAGGTATTCAGGAAACCACCCTTCTGTAAAACCTGTTTTCTCTTTTTGACTGGCGTTTTCTTCCGTGTTAGAGTACGCATGTCGTGTTTATGCTGATGTAGACGACACTTCTGATGCCGAGAGAGATGAACGTTACCTTTTAAAATGTTGTGGTTTTTGCAGATGGTTCTGATTCATTCAGGGGAAGCTGTTGCGAGTATGTCGTTAGTTTCGCTCCCTGTAGGAACCATAGCATTTCACCGTATCGTTTCACAGGAGCACTTTTGTTTCACCTATTTGGGTGCGTACACCACCTAACGTTCGTCTGGTTAAAATTTTGGAGCCCTGTCTCAGGAGATCAGGTGTTTCATGGCGAAGTTCCACCAGTAAATAACCGCGTGGCCCAGCTGTTAAAATTCTCATGTAGATATGACACCGGACCCGGATACGTTTGTTTAGCGAGATGTGTGATCTAAGAGCCGTCCCTGTGATCTTTCATTACAACCAGATAATGACATTTGCAATTTATTGTTTGCTGCTCCATATTTTTAACAAACAAGTTCTGCACATGACGCTGAGGCTATGGTGATGACTCCCTTTGGTAAATAATTTCGTTATTCTGTCATCCGTTTCGGCCATAAGGTCATCAATCACAACTAGACGCCTCAAATACAAATCCACTTTTTCATATCCGGTAGTCCTTCTATAAACTGGATACCCTTCATTTCATAAAGCATTGGTTGCCATTCACCATAGTAAAATAGTAAAGAGCCCCTGTCACGCCAAGTGGCGTATAGAGAATATGGTGTTAGTGACCATAAATTTTACAGACCTTCAGCACATGATTTTTGGGGTAATGTGATCGATATTACCGCCGTACAGCTTTACTTTCCGAGAAAAAATCCGGTAACCATTTAAGGCTGGATGAACCCGGAAGCCGTCGGTTGGGATAGAACCCTGGGGCTGGAATCATCATTTCTGATAGATTATGCAAAAACTTGCGTCCAAAAACTACCTTACCACTACCCTTCAGACCCGCTGAGTGCTGTGCATGGATGTTTCCATGTCGGACCCATCTCAGCTAGTGAAAATATTTTTGCATAACTAAAATATTATGTCATCTTTATACTAACACATCCTTATTTTTACTTTCAGAATGTCTTTGAATACAGTTCGTATAATTTATGACCTGGTGAAGTATGCAGGTGAGCAACACTGCAGTTGGTGCCAGGAATTGCTGACTAATCAACTGTCGGCCAGTCTCCTACCATTTCCAGACCGCCTGGTAATCCAGCTTCATTCAATATTAAGAGACGCTATTAATCATGAAGAGCTCATCGGCCTTGTTTTAGAATATGTTGCGCAAATGGTACCAGTCTATTGTGAACACAATGCTCCACCACCACTGCCACAGAACCCATCGTCAATGCTTAAATTTCCTTCAATATCCCCAACTACAACTTCGCCACTGAGTTCTCTGGATCAACCTTGACTTTCGCCCTTTCACCCTTCCTCTCCAGCACAATTCCCCCCGCCCCCCCCCCCCCTTATTAGCGCAATAATTTCACCTGCCCACCTTTTCAACATCTCTCATTGTTTTTCGCCTGACCTCCAAACTTCGACCTTTGACTCCCCGTCCTAGTAGCCCGGTGCTTATTTTCAGATACACTATCAACACCTACATCAGACATTTCATTATTATCCGCCTCACTTCCATGGTACATTCTTCCATCACCTTTAATTCCCACCACACAAACCAAACTCTACCTAGTTTTATGAAATAAATTTATTTTGTGGTACACGGTTGTTTTGGTATTTTTCTCTGTAAAATTAGTGTCTCTGATATATATTTTTGTGTCTGTTATATTTTTTGCTTGTTATATTTTATGTTTGCTATATTTTTGTATAACGAAATTATAAAGAAACATTTACCACTCAAATGCACATTATACTTTCTTCATCCCTTCTCAATATAATTCTACACTACTAAACTTCACCACTTTATCACACAAACAAATCTATGGAGACTTGTTCGATGTGCGATAAGCATAAATCGGCTAACAGACAAACAAATTGTTGTTGTTGTTGCGCTCGCCAGCTTTCAACTCTGGCGAAGTCCCTAGAGACTAGGAACTGAATTTTGCGTGTTATTCCATGGCAGCCGTGTGCAAAGGGGTCCCTCGTCGCACAGGCAGATAACTCCGACTTCGGATGGGTGCAAATTCCCTAAAGAGATAAAACTGCGGCTGACGAAGCATTTCACATTAATGAGTAAGATGGAAATAACTTGCGTCAAGCAAATCCAACAACGGTCATGAACAGCACCAATGTGACGTAATGCGCAGAACAAACCTAGACGATGGAAGGTCGTATTCACAACACTTGATTTGTTTAAAATGGAATATTGCCGGCGTACGACATTGTTTTATTGGCGCAGATGTAATAAGTAGATCATCATCTTGACTTTAACGCATATGAGTGCATTGGAGAACCGAAATTAATCAGACATCGAATGCACTTTCTGCAGCGATCGAGAGAACGTGGACTAGATCCGCCATCTTAGAAACGGAAGTCCACAAACAAATTAAAAGGCAATTGGAGACCACTGAGATCTGATTTTTTTTCTGGCAAGATACAGGGAAAGAGAGATTGCGGACAACAAAGAAAGAAAATACTAAGCGGCTTGGCGCCGTGGCTAGATAAACATTCAACATCAGAATTTATACGATGCACTGTGAACAACGGGCGTAATACTGACCACATTACCCCAAAAATCATGTGCTGAAGGTCTGTAAAATATAGGGTCACTAACACCATATTTCCCTATACGCCACTTGGCGTGACGGGGGTACTTTACTTTTTTTTTACTGTGAACAACGCGTACCTACTTTCGAATCAGTGCAGACCCACATTATCTGGTATATTGTGAATTTATTTATATAAAAAAGACAACAAATTAAAATAAGGACATGATTAAAATATTGAGACAGCCCACGGACATTGTTCAACGGGTGTGTTCAGTCATCATCATCATTGATTGCCGTCTCCGCATCGACGGTGCGCTACCATGGAGCACCATTCTACTCTGTCTCTTGCTTTCATGTTGCAAGTTGCCATACGTTGACTTGTCCATCTTTTGATGTTACTCATCAATGTTAGTCTTGGTCTGCCTCTTTTACAATGTATTTTCCCTTCCAACATTACTTTTGTTAGGCTGTTGTGTCATTTAACATGACCCAAAAATTTCATTTGTCATGTTCTAATTGTGTTTAGTAGTTCTCTTTTCATTTTTAGTTGTTTTAAAACTTCATCGTTTGTTTTCTTTTCTTTCCATCCAATTCTACCTATTCTTCTATAGATCCACATTTCAAAAGCTTCAATTTTCTGTTCTGTTTTCTTGTCTAATGTCCAAGCAGCATACAAGAATATTGAGAAGATGTAGCATTTTGCTATTATTAGTTTTAGCCATGGTGTTATTTGTTTTGTTGTTAGTATATTTTTCATGGCATTAAAATTACTTTTTGCCATACCTATTCTTTAGTTTATTTCAGATGTTCATTTTCCATTACTGGTTATAGTATGTCCCAGGTAGTTGTAGCTCTGAACTGTCTCCAGATGTATTCCTTCAACTTTGATATTTAATTGTAGATCTTGAGAATTTTATTTGTTAATGATCATAGTTTTAGTCTTTTTGATATTCATATCTAGTCCATATTTTTTGCTTGTCATGTTTATTACATTAAGTAATTGTTGTAAATCTTTAGGAATTTCTGCTAGTAGTACAGTATCGTCAGCATATCTTAGGTTATTGATTATATTTCCATTAATGTTTAGGCCTGGTATCTCTGTGATGTTTTTAAAGATTTGCTCAGTGTACAGATTGAATTGATCAAAATTTTACTAAAAGTTATACAAGGAAGGATTCAGAATAAAATTAATACTGAATTAGATGAGCAGCAATTCGGATTAAGGAAAAACAGTTGGACAAAAGAATCCATATTCAGCATGAGGACATTGATTGAAAATTACACAGAAGTAAACAAATCAATATATGCCTGCTTCATAGACTACACCAAAGCATTTGATAGAATACACCATTATCAACTTATAGACTGCCTAAAATATATTAATCTGGATGACACAGACATACGACTGATATGTAATTTGTACTGGGAGTAAACAGCAATAATAAAATATAACAAGGATAACTCTACACGCATTGATATATAAAGAGGAGTATATAACAAGGATGTATCCTATCACCAAGATTATTCAATTTATACACTGAGCAAATCTTTAAAAACATACTGAGATTCCAGCCTAAACATTAATGGGAAGATAGTGTCTTCTACGATGATCCATTATGATGACGTAGCAAACACAACAATGGTTGCGCCCATAGATTCCTGATTACTCTAGTGAATGCAGCCTACAACGAACGAAACACGGTGCAAATTCCATAAAGAAATAAAACTTCGGCTGACTTGATGGAGCAATCCACATTAATGAGTTGTAACATGTAAATGACTTGCGTCAAACAATTCCAACAACGGTCATTGAACAGCACTCAATGTGACGTAAACCGCAGATCAACTCTAGATGGTGGAAGGTCGCATTCGCACTTGATTTGTCAAAAAGGAATATTGCGGCGCGTACTACTCCGCTTCATCGACGCAGATTTATTAAGTAGAACATCATTTTGACTTTAACGCAGAAAATTGCAATGGATAGCCGAAATTAATCAGACACCAAATGCAACTTTTGCAGCGATCGAGAGAACGTGAACGAGTTCCACCATCTTGGAAACGGAAGTCTGTACCCAAGTAATTGAGGTTATGCACTTATTTCAGATTGTCTCACTTATCTTTATCTTGTGTGATGGTTGCTTTTTTTTCGATACAACGAGACTTTTTTTTTTTGGTTGGCGGTACGCAACGGTGCGCAGTACCAGCACAATTTAAAAAAAAATTAAAATTTCAATTTATAGGCAGTAAAAATATACACTCTATGATGTTAAGGCGTCCCCTTGACCATCTGTACGATGTGTCATAAGTGTCAAACTATTACATAAACGTGCAGGGACCACCTACTTGCGTTCAAATGTTTAGAATTGCTTACTCTCCCATTTTCGACCTAATACTTAGCCAACTGCTTTAATTTTCGATTTATTTATTAGTTGGCAACCGAAAAACACGCAGCAGTGTTCGTTTCCAATATTTTCCAAAATAATGTTACCATTAACGTAACAGCGAACAGTTGTTAAGTTTGCAAGTGAGTTGTGCTAATATAAGCATAATCTGTGGTGTCGATGTACAAAATGAGTAAAATATGTAGTTACTTTAAGCCATTGAATAATGAAAGGAAGACGGACAATGCAGAAATTGTGGAATCTTTCCGTAAACCTGTAAAACAGAAAACTAGAACCGAAAATACCCCTGGTGAAGAGGGTCACGAAACCAAGACAGGAGATTTATGTGATCAAAAGAAATTAGATTCTGGTAAAGACCGGTCCGGTGGTTGGACACTTCTGCATAAAAATTATTTTTGCAAGAGAAACCAGTGAATTTATTTAAAGAATACAATGTCGGGCTGTAAAGTGTTTAGTGATATCGGATGTCTGGCAGTTGATAATAAACAGCTGGGAATGAAAATTTCTGTTGAGTGGGAAAATTATAGTATGGTCATTTTGGAAAATCCCGGTACAACAGTTATGTCTTTAAGAAAGAAGTTTGACGACCATAAGGAAATTTCAGTGCACAAATGATGCAAATAAATCTGAAGCTAAAAACGAAACATTGGAATCTGTTTTCCTAAAATCGTTTTCTCGTCGCAAAGATATTTCAGGAAAAGTGTTTCGAACTGCATACAAAGTTGTGAAGAAAAATCAACCATTCAACAACTTTGAAAACTGAAGTAAATATGTAGGATTTTAATGGCCTGGAGATTGAATTCATTCTACTTTTGGTAACTGCCTGCACTAACATTGTGAGCCATATCGTAAATTAAATTAGATAAACATTAGTATTTTCTAGTGTTATTTTCTGGCATTGTGCTAGCCATCGCCCTGAACTGCCTGTTAGTGACACAGTGTACAACGTGGCAGGTGTGAATAGCTCTAAAAGTTTCATGGACAAACTTTATGTGACTTGTGGGAATGCTAGGGAGCTACAGGAATGTTCAGCCACTCTGAACTTCAACTACTGAAAATTGGCAGAATTTTGAGCACTCGCTGGTTTGTATCTCGCACTGAGTATGCAGTAAGGCAGGACTCTGAAGCCTTCGTCCATCACTGTCAGAAGGGAAAAGAAGACAGCAGAAGAAGCAAGGCAGATCGTCGTCCTTACAAGGGTTTTAAAAGAAAAACTACGTCTTACGATTTTGTTCTTGATTGTGGCCTTATGTGTGATGCTCTCCAAGAGCTTAGCAAACTAGGTCTAGATTTGCAAGAGAGAATGTTTACTTGTACAAAGCAGACATGATAACGAATAAAGTTTTAGCTTTTAGAGGAAAGAATTGAAAATCTTAGTCCATTCTACAGTACGTCACCTCGAAGTCAGAAGAACGTGATGTTCAAAGGAATTGAACATTACACCAATGACATTGACGGTCCTACAATAAGTTCTTCTGATTTTTTAAATAAAATTCTGAAAGAACCTGCTGGAAAGCATCTGCTTTGAGGAGATCATGCTCATTTGCTTGAAAGTGCCAAGATTTTATACTCTAAGTACTGGTCAGAAAATGCTGGTATACACTTGACATTTGGTGAGGCTGAGATTACAAAGTTAGCACGCAAATTCCGCTTTAATGAAAGAGAAGTAGTTCGTAGTTTTCGTAATATGTCCAAGAAAATTAATTCCCAGACATACTACTTCATACACTAAATCGGCTAACTTTGGTTTTAACATTTATCGATCACCTTTGTTTATTAAATTTCTTAACCACACATCACTATCCATTCCTACAATCGCTAATACTCAATTTAAAAAGTCATTCAAATAAAATTTAGAAAAAATTTAAAATTTAGTCGGTCACCTATAATCGGCCTAATTCTTTGTATCTGTTTATCGGTCACTCTGTACTACCCAACACCATAGATATCCCCACCATAAAAACCTATTAAAAGTAATTAAAATACAATTTTTTTAAATCGGTAAATTATGAGTCGTCGATATTCTACTTATATATTTCACCATTATATATTAAAAATTATCTTCTCCTTACCAACACTTCTCACGATTATCTCCCCCTTTTCATGATTATCTCTCCCTTTTCATGATTACCTCTCCTTTTAATGATTATCTCCCCTTGTTGTGTCCATCTTGATCTTTGGGGGTGTTCGAGGTGTCAAACTGATATCTGGGGAAGTGGGTGTCCGGTGTGTCTCTGTCCGTCCCTGCCAATATAAATCAATATCAAATCCATCAAAATCCTTCAAAATCTCTCAATTCCAGTCCCTAAATGTTGACTCACAAACCTTAACCTACTACTTGCAGCTCACGAGGGAACGTTAAAATCTGAGGGCACCGGCTCGGTTTCGAGGGGCTCTGGTTGCTTGTAACCATATAGCATTCTTGTATTGTACAACGGTGACATGATAGGCTGCATTTACAATGCTCTTTACCTCAATGTTTGGGATGGTCTTGTTGCTGTGCCTTATAAATGGATCTTTCTTCAGCTTAAAACTTTGTGTCCATACACAAAGCAATATAGCGATAATCACTTCTCCGATGATCCAGAGGGTTCAATTTGTCGTGGGTTAAGCTTCTTTGCCATCACGAATCTCAAGCCAACACTTTGGCATTTCTGGCAGCTGCCCTTTCCTTTTCTGTAAAACCTGTTCGAGATTTTTAGATACCCTCTTCGGTTTGTTCGTCGGTTCGCTAATTCGTTAGCAGGCCACACATGTTCAAATCTGCAACGTCTAATAATTATTAGCGTTGTATGGTGTTAACACTTGTGGTACAATTCGCACATCATCATCATCATGTGCCATACCGCTTGGCGTAGGCGACCATGCCGTTCCACAATCTTATATCTACAGCGCATCGTATTAGTTATGTTGGTGACTGTTTTCCATGCCTTGACACCAAGCTATCCAGTATTTTCTCCCTTTGTCGTCCGCGATCGCTCTTTCTTTTTATTTTGCCAGTTGTAATCAAGTGCTCCAACTTTCCTCTTCTCATGATGTGCCCGAAAAATGTTGATTGATTCTTTCCGATATTTTTTTAGGAATTCCCTTTTTGTGTTGGCCTCTTTGAGAATTTCTTCATTGGTCTTTTTAGCTGTCCAGGGAACTTTAAACATTCTTCTGAGAAATCTCATCTATGTGGCCTCTAATCGTTTTTTCATTTGTTTGTCTATTGACCATGATTCGCTTCCATAGGTCAGAATTGGTTCTATATAGGACCGATGAACTCGCTTTCTCACTTCTGTTGACATGGATTTTTTGCATAAGATATTTTTCATTTTCTGAAATGTCTGAATATTTTGCCCTGAGCTATTCTGCTTTTTATTTCTGTGGTGCATCTTCCATCTGATGTTAATTTTGTGCCCAAGTATTTGACGGGTTACACTTGTTTTAGATTTGTCCAATTTGCACATAGCAGAGCTTAAAGCATGTTCAACGAACGGGTCAGCTTCTAAGTTTGTAACCAAAGCCGGTTGACTGTTAATATGACAAGAAATGCTGGCTGACGCTACATCTGTAGTGCTGCATCTCCTAAAGCTTTCGTCATTGCGGACCCTTGTTTAATTTCATGGCATAATATGTTTAAACGTCTGATCAATAGTTTAACAAATCATCATCCATTGTTATTGAAACAGAAATTTCGACTCTAAAACAGCAATGACGAATTCCAATTAGGATCTAGCAGTATTTCTAACTTTGAGCCATAAAATCATAACAAAAATCGATTAATGGAATATCAACACTGGTAACACACAAAATCGACCCATTTGGCTAGCGAGATGGATAGATACCAGCTAGATATTTTGGGTATCAGCGAGATGCGCACAGGCAAAAGATCAGTTGATAACAACAAAATCTTATTATATTCAGGCAGGGAAGATGGAAAACACTGAGAAGGGGGTAGGAATAATGATGACAAATACAGCTGCAAGAAGCCACATAAGATGGGAGACAGTGAATAATCGTCAGATAAGAGTTCGCTACAAATCAAGACATTAAAGACTCACAATTATACAGTATTACGCAATCGCAAATGAGGCAAAAGATAAAATTAAAGGTGAATTTTACCATCAACTTGAGCAATTTATAAAAAAAAATACCTAACATGATATTCTCATTGTAATATGTGACTTTAAAGCTAAAGTAGGAAAAGACAACACCAGACCAGAGAAGACAATAGAGAGAGAAGGAATTGATACAGCAGGCCGAAGTAGATAAAGTTTAATTGAATTATATTTAATGAAAGGTTTGATTATAGGTGGAACATTATTCCCAAACACGGAGATATACAAAATAACTTGGTTATCTCCTGATGACAGAACCAAAAACCAGATGACCACTTGTGTATTAGAAGGCAATTTAGAAAATCTTTGATAGACATAAGAAAATATAGAGGGGCGGTTGTTAACAGTGATCATAATGTATGCATTGTAAAAATCAAAGTGAAACGTAAACGGCAACAAGCAAAAGTTAATCCTCAGAAGATAGACAGCCTCTAACTGAATGACAAGAGCATTAATGGAAACTTAACCTAGAGCTCAATAATAGAGCTGTGCAGTGCTTGGCGAACTAGAAGAGAAAACCATATATGAAATGCAGGAATTCCACAGCACAGCTCAAATATGGGCAGAATTAAGTGCTGGGTTTAAGAAAATAGAAATATGGACATGGAGTTATGATATTACATGAAGCACAAACAAGAAAGGAGAGAACCAAAGACTGCTAAGATGACTGTAAAGACACATTTGGGGAAAAAAACCTGGCAAAAGCAAAATATAAAGAACTAGACAAAAGAATAAAGAGCTCGGCCAGAAGAGACAAGAGAACCTATATAGATAACCTGGCAACTAAGGCTGAGAGAACAGCGATTACGGGTGATAGTAAAGATACAGAAGATGCTAACTAACTCTTTTACTTCTAGTGGAGCGCCAGTTACAAGCAAATGTGGAACCACAGTAACATCAAGTGAAGAAATATAGTCACGATGAGGTGAACTCTTTAGGGAAAATCCTTAATCGTCCAGTCATCATCATCATCAAGTACCGGGCCTGCTGGTGTAGGTGATCATGTCTCTCCACAACTTTCGATCTCGGCAGCTATTTATCATTTCTGTTGTTGACCTTCTGCCAAACCATTCTCTTAAGCAGTCTGGTATTTTTTTCTTTTTGCTTCCCTCTATCTCTTCGTCCCTCAATTTTTCCAGTTGTTACAATATATTCCAGTTGTTATTTTCTCATTACATGGCCAAAAAATGATGATTGTTTCTTCTTAATATTGGAAATTAGCTCTCTTTTTGCTTTGACTTCTCTCAGAACATATTCATTACTCTTGTTAGCTGTCCATGTTACTCTCAACATTCTTCTGTAAAACCACATTTCTACCGACTCCAGTGATTTTCTTGTCTGTTGTCCTATTGTCCATGATTCGCATCCATATGTTAAGACTGGCTGTAAGTAACATTTAAAAACACTTTTTCTTGTTTCTATTGTCAAAAATGGATTGCATAGTATCTTCCATCTTTCATATCACCATTGCATAGTAGTAGTAAGGATTGAAGCTCAAAAGTTCACCTGGTAAAGATGGAATCTCCAACGAAATGCTCCTAAATCTGGGGCAGAAAGCCAAGAGCCAGCTTCTAAGGATAATAAATGCTAGCTGGAAGAGCGATATTGTGTCGGCAATCTAGAAAGAAGCTATTATGGTGCCCATCCTCAAGTGTGGAAAAGACCCACTAGACCCAAGTAGCTATAGACCAATTAGCCTACTGAGCTGCTCAACTCGTGGAAAAGCTGGTTAACAGAAGACTTATGTTGCATTTGGAGACAAAACAACAAATCGTACCACAACAAAGTGGGTTCCGTAAGCACAGAGCAACTGAAGACCTGGTCACTTACATTGCACAGGAAATAGAGGATGCTCTACAAGAAAAGAAACACACGCTGGCAGTGTGGGTCGACATGGAGAATCATTTTGATAGGGTTTGGCGTGAGGGTTTAAAGAACAAGCTTTTTAGACTTGGCATCCAGGGTCGTTTATTCAATTGGGTCTCTCAATACCTTCAGGATAGAATGGCCAGAGTACAAGTTCAAGGTCAACTAAGTAAGAAGGTCTCTATCGAGCAAGGTGTCCCACAAGGCGGAGTCTTGTCCCCAACACTCTTTTTAATTTTCATAAATGACATCGTAATGGACATTCCATCCAGAATACACTCAGCAATATACGCAGATGGCCTGGCGTTATGGGCTCTCGAGGAAAGTATGTCGGCAGGATGCAAGATGCCCTAGGTGGACTTGAAAAGTGGACGAACACCTGGTTCTTACCAATCAACGAAAGGAAAACATCATACACAATTTTCAGCCTATCAATAAAAACACTCTCTGCAAATTTGAAGTTAAAGGATCATACACTCCCTATTGACCACAATCCAACATATCTTGGTGTCTCTATGAATCGCAGAATGACTTGGAAAAATCAGATAGACAGAGCAAGGATGAAAGCCAGAAAACGGACAAATATTATGAAGAAATTGGCAAGAACGGACTGGGGGGCAGACAGCAATATTTTGAAAAGACTATACGTAGGAAGAGTCAGACCAGTTCTAGAATATGGAGTCACAGCCTGGGCTATGGCTTCCAAATCACACCTTAGCAAAATTAACAGAATACAGAACCAAGCTGCCCGTATCATCACTGGTGCTATGAAATCTACATCTACCAAGACTCTAGAAACAGTAACAGGTTTACAACCCTTAGATGACAGACGGGTCACTAAAGTATTGCAACAAACGGAGAAATATAGAAGGCTCCTTAGCCACCCCATGCACCAAAGAATATCTGGTTCCGGAATTGTACGACTAAAGATGAGCAACTTTGCTGCAATTGCCAATGAACTAACTACTGGAGACCCAGTTCTTTCCCAAACAATATCGAAACCTTTGGGCCCATCTGATATGTCTCCTCATGGAAAACATAAAATACCAGAACTTCAGGAAAACGTAACAGGAATCATGAAAAAAGGCACCCAATCAAACACAGAAAGAAAACACGTAGCAGAAAAACATATACACGATACTTACCCACAAGACTCTTGGTCCCACATATATACAGATGGCTCTGCTACAAATGCCAGCAGAAATGGAGGGGGCGGTGTGTTCTTGACGCTGAATAACCAGAACGAGATCACCAAGTCAATAGCTACTGGGAAATTCTCAAAACAACTTTAAAGCAGAGGCTGAGGCCATCAGAGATGCTGCAAAACTGGCTACTCAACACAAAAATAACATGCACAATAAATTGGTGATTCTGACTGATGCACTGTCAGTATTATCAGCTCTAAAAAACCCAAGAACAATGAACTAGATGACTTGAGAACTACCCTGGACCAACTATGCAATAACTTCCAGAGAGTAAACATTCAGTGGATACCATCACATTGTAATATACACGGGAACGAACGCGCAGACAAATTAGCTAAAGAGGGAGGGAGATTACCACAAGAGAACAATCCGCTCAGTTATGACGAAGCCAACTCCATCATCAAGGGTCAGTTCCATGAAAAATGGAAACGTGAATACCCAAAGCATAACGAGAGTGACGGATACCATCAACTATCACGGAGGGATCAAGTCATCATACTTCGCCTACGCACAGGCCACAATAGAATGAGAAATCACATGTTCACCAAATTCAAAATAAGAACTACCAGCCTATGCCACTGTACACTGGACAATATGACTGCAAAACATGTTCTACAGGATTGCCCCCAGTACACGGACCTAAGAAGAGCAATGTGGTCCACGCCCACCTCCCTGGAGGAGAAATTATATGGGGCGATCGATTCGCTTAAACAGACAGCTGACTTCATGAGAGAGACTGGAATCCTACTCTGATTGAGTCTTGATCGCAGAGAGAGAAAGAGAGAGAGAGAGAGTTTGTGACAAAACTAGAGGGATATGTCCAAAAACTATGACAGTTGTCAGCACGAATATTTTGGACCCCAGTGTCAGTACTTGGTTATCGTGCACAAATACGCCAAAAAATCTGAACCTACTCTCCTGTCAACGACACCACATGTAAATCGGACACAAAGTCTACACCAGTTGAGGCAACTTTCAACCAATCTTTGCTGTTCTCCTGGTTTAGGATTTATGTGAATGACTTAACATATCCGGACAGTTTCACGGTAAAACTAAACGGTTCTGCCTCATGTAGCAATGATTCAAGGTTTGTAGTTAGTCAGCACGAGATTGATGTCTTTTGCTCTGGGGCTGGTCTGATCAACAAGTTATGGATTGAAGGGGCGATAGTTGCAAATATCTGCCCCATCTACATTGGCGGGGGTCGGAATGTGATTCTCAAACAGAACACAAACCAGGCCGACACATTTAATGCTTGTTATATTGGAGACGGATGTGGACCAGAGGCCGCAGTTAATGGCAAAACAAAGACCAATCTCTATGACAATGACTGCACACACACAAAACTAAGAAGTGGAACCAGTCCTGTTTACTGGTATCTGAACTTTGCCACGCCCCAGAAGATTCACACCATTCGAATCTATCATAGAGCTAGCACTACGATTCGGGTAAAGAATGCCACTCTAAAGGCTTTCTCTGACAGTGGCGGCGTAGTGTTCCAGTGTAATGATATATCATGCCATGTTTCTGTGAACACTATTGTAGTCACCACACAAACGCCAATGGCACACATTAAGATTGAGTTCTCACCGACCATTTCGCAGGCCGGCAGTGCACTGACGGTGTGTAAGGTGCAAACATTTACAGACACCTATTTTCTGGACGGGTATTCTTGGTCGTTTTGTGCAGTGTAGTGGGTGTAGCAAAAGCTGCGACGTCATCATCGGTACGTGTCACGGCTAATGTCCACACGGGATCTATGGGCAGGACTGCTCCAAGTCTTGTCTCATTGTCTATCCTTTATGTGAGAAAAAATCCGGAAAATGCCTACAATGTAAACATCCTGGCTAAACCTGTAATGATACTTGTCCCGATGGTAATTTTGGGCTTCAGTGCGAACAGACGTGTTCTGATGGCTGTGACATCATATGTGACCCGGAGTAAGTGCAGACTGTACGTGCAAGGAAACGTACTACGGGTCAGACTGCACTCTTAAATGTCCGGACAACTGTTTCAACGACACCTGTGAACAGTCAACCGAGAACTGTTCATGCACGGAAACGTTCTACGGGTCAGACTGCTCTCAAATCACCGGACAACTGTTTGAACGAAACCTGTGAACAGTTCATCGAAGCATGCGTCTCGTATGTCGATGATTCCCAAGTTTAGAAGAGTCTGCAGACTACAACAAACCCAAGCATATGGATACCTCAATGTGTTTATGTGCTATACTTGGTTCGTTTCTTGGTGTTTTTCCGTGAAGCCATGGCTCATATCTTAATGTGTTTCTGTGCTAGTCATGGCTCATATCTTGGTGTGTTTCTGTGCTAGCCATGGCTCAAATCTTAGCTTGTGTGTGTGTGTGTGTGTGTACTAGCCATGACTCATATCCAGGTGTGTATCATGTTAGTCATATCTCATATCTTGGTGTGTCCGTGCTAATCATGTCTCATATATTTATGTGCGTCTGAGTTTAGTAATATCTCATATCTTAATGTGTATCTATGTTGGTCATGTGTCATTACTTTGTGTGTGCATGTCTGGGTTAGGGATATCTCATATCTTTGTGTGCATGTTTATGTTCGTCGTATCTCATATCTTTGTGCGTGCATGTCTGTGTTTGTCACTTCTCATATCTTTGTGTGTGCATGTCTGTGTTTGTCACTTCTCATATCCTTGTGTGTGTCTGGCTATGTTAGACATATCTTATATCTTTGTGTGTATGTCTATGTTAGGTATGTGTCATATCTTTGTATGTGCATGTCTATGTTAGTCATATCTCATATCTTTATGTGCATATCTATGTTAGTCATGTGTCATATATCTTCATGTGTGTCGGTGTTAGTCATGTCTCGTATCGCTATGTACATGTATGTGTTATTCACATCTCATATCTTTGTGTGTGCATGTCTGTGTTAGTCACCTCTAGTGACTCGGACAGATGGTGCTCGTAAACCTGGGAAGGCAGACCATCTAAGGGCAGAATCCCCCTACAGAAAAGACAATCTGCTGCCTTGCAGGAAGATTGGGGACAATCAAAGGCTAAGGAAAGCGAACCTGAATAAAATGCTGGCTGAAATCGGATGCACTGGGCCACTGGCGCAGAACACAGTGCAACGTTTTAACGGGTGTTCAATCAGAGTGGATCTGGCAGACTCTAAATGTGTTGTCCTGTCTGTGGGGGCGATCAACACACTTAACCTGACAGCTGACTTCATGTGGGAGTCTGGAATCCTACTCTGATTGAGTCCTGATCGCAGAGAGAGAGTATCTTCCTCATTCTTTGGAAAGCTGCTTTTGCCTGAGCCATTCTGCATCTCACCTCTTTTGTACATCTTCCGTCTGAGGCTAACAAAGTTCCCAAATATTTAAATTCATTTATCTATTTTAATATTGTTCCACTTGTCTTTATTTTGCACTGAGGAGATGTCTTTTTCTTTGTTGTTACCATTACCTCTGTCTTTTTGCTATTAAGGCTGAGTCCTTTATTTTTGCTTTCTTTCACTATCATGTCCAACATTTCTTGTAACTCATTTTCACTCTTAGCGATTAAGACTGTATCATCAGCATACCTTAGATTATTTATATTATGACCTCCAATTGTTATTCCAGGCATGCCCCTTATGGATCTTAAAATAATCTCACTATAAATATTAAACAAATCTGGTGACAGCACACAACCTTGTCTAATACCCTATTTTATTTGTTGAAAAATTCCCAATTGGTTTCCAGTTCTTATGCCCGCTGTTTGTTGCCAGTACATGTTCTTTATTATTCTTAGATCTTTGCTGTCTACGTTTATGCTTTCAAAAATGTTGATTATTTCTTGGTGCTTTACTTTGTCAAATACCTTGGTGTAATCTATGAAACATGAATCGTCCAGTACCAAAGCATTTAATAGATCTTGCAAACACACCAACCTCACAGTTATATATAAATTTAGATGACCTCACTTAGAATGAAGTAGAGACGAATGTTAGGCTCATGGCTAACAACTAGGCTGCAGATGAAGATGATATAACATCCGTGTTGCTAAAAGCAAAGCATAGCCATAACTTAAAACACCTAAGAAAATGTTTAACGTAATATGGCAAGAATAAAATATACCTTTCTACACAGTGGAAAAGAGGAATAATTATCAAAATTCCCCAAAAAGCAATCTCTATGATAGCAACAACTAGAGAGGCGTGACTCTTCTAGCAGTTTGTCTCTAAAGAATTCTGCAGTATCATCATAAACAGAATCAGATTGTTATAGACACTGTTGTGCGTGAGGAACAAGCAGGATTTAGAAGAGGAAGAAGCTGCTTTGATCACATTTTTACCTTAAGAATTATACTAGAAGAACATATAGAGAAGTAGAAACCACCTCTTTTACATTTAATTGATTTCTAAAAAGGCTTTCAACAGCATACATAGAGACTCATTGTCGAACATACTCAGGCAATATGGAATACTACAAAATATTATTAACATCATCGAAGATCTGTACGACGGCTTCTCAGGTGCAGTTGGCACAGAGGATTGAGAGAATGGTTTCAGATTGATACCGGAGTGAAACTATGATGTATTTTATCTTCCCTGTTATTTATAATTGCCATCGACTTTATTATACAGAAGTACTGCACAGGTGACGAAGGCATTGAATGGACACTTGGATCTGATTTGGATGACCTTGATTTTGCGGACGATATAGCTGTTATCAATAAGAATGTGATCATGATGCAAGAAAAAAAACAAATGCCGTGTAATCAATGGCTAAGAGAAATGGACTTGAGATGAACGAAGAAAATACAAAAAGTTACGAAATATTAAATTCTCCAAGAAGAGAAAATATACCTTGAAGTGGATGAAGTATATCACTTTGTTTATCTTGGAGGCTGCATAGATCAAGAGGGAGACACAAAGAAAGAAATTAGAATCAGAATAGCAAAAGCAGCACTTACTTTCAGAAACCTTGATGAAATATGGAATAAAAATTACTATGCATAAAAACAAAGCTCGGCATTTTCAAATCAAATGTATTGTCTACCCGTACGTATGCAGCTGGAAAGAAACTAAAGAAATAGAAAATAACCTGGACGCATTTGAAAACAAATGCTTGGAGGAAACACTTCGTATACTTTGTAATGAGTTCAAAACTAGTGCAAAAATAAGATAAATGACAAAGAATACAAAGATGTGGATTATAATCAAGAGAAGTTGGTCATTTTTTGGCTATGTAATGTGAATGGGCAACAAAAGAGTCCAAAAGCAGATCCTAGAATGGGAACTGGAGGGTAAAAGAAAAGACGCTGACTAGAGAAACACTAAAGAGAGCATTAAAGCCAGAGGCAAATATCAGCAGGCATCAGATCGCTCACCTAGCTCAGCAACTCGAAGACACAATGCAGGTCCTGTGCAGAGTCTGACAGTTGAAAGATCGTCGGACACTAGGGTCTAGAATTTTTGTCCTATGTTTGAAAGAAAAAAAAATAGATATTTTTGTCTTCTGTTTGAAAGAAAAAAAAATAAATATAAAACACCCATCATACAAAGCAACATACACTGATGTTTTAGTCTATAGTTCGGATTGGCGTCATCGTAGTCAGAGCATTCTCATATTTGCTGTGCAAATTGCTGTTCGAGCAACCATCGAAGTGTTCGTCTGCTGATAATTCATGTCCTGCATTGATTGAACGTGTTTCGTTCTTTGCCACTGAGCGTGATTTTCCTGTTTTTGCCTCTCGTGGCGCGAAAAAAGTGATTTCCACATTCACCCACAGTACACAAGCACTAGTTAAGCACTACTTAAGCACCTACTAAAACATACTGGACACTTATTTAACGAGCACCTATTAATCAAGCACCTTATAAGCAGTTGGGTGAAGTCTTTAGTATGAGCTTAGAATATTTGGTCTTTGCTAGGGAACGCCTAATTTCAATTCTCTCCACTCGTGATGGAATTACGTCGTTTTCTTGCGGACACTCTCGTAAACTGTTTGGGTCTTTGCAGTGAAAGAGACTCACCCGGAGTATAGACCAAACAGATCGACGCCTGGGAGACGCTTGGCCATGTAATGAGAAGAGAACAAGTAGAATATATTGTAATAACTGAGAAAATTGAGGGACGAAGAGATAGAGGAAATCAAAGAGGAAAGATACCAGACAGCTTAAGAAAATGGCTTGGCAGAAGGTTAACAACAGAAATGATAAATAACTGTCAAGATCGAAAATTGTGGAGAGACATGATCACCTACGCCAGCAGGCCGGGTACTTGATTATGATGATACGAAAAGACGGCATTGAGAATATTATAATAGCGGGCAGAATAAATGGAAAGAGGAAAATCCAAGAGAAAAAAAACATCTGACAGCTTATCCAAGTGGCATAATAAAAGATCACCGGCTGAAATTATAACATGCATGAGGAATCAAGAGATACGGAGAGAGGTGTCGTATATGCTAGACGGCATGGCCCCTGATGGTGATGACCAAAACTTTCAAAATTATGGATATGCTGTCCCGCACTTTCAAATTGCATAATTCCACAATTTCTGAAACTTGCAAAGTACACAAATTTGCGATGTTTAATATTAAGATATACAAGGCAATTTGTGTACATAACGTTTTCACAATGTATATTTCCTTGTCAACAAACTTTGTTTATTTTATGAGTTATATTTAACATTGCCATGCTCTCTATAGACTGAAAATCCAACCCTTTTTATTTGCTCTGAAAACTGAGCATTCAGTGGAGAATACAAGACACGGAGATGACAATATCGAAAAGGAACAAAGATGCATCGAAACAAAATTCTTCAAAGGTTAGTATTCAGGTCTGTAATGTAGTTTGACCTCCATTGCCACTCCCCTCGCACATGTACTCCGAAGCAATACATTGAGTAGACAACGACATAACGTAAAAGAGCATATGCATAGATCAGAAATATTTTTTTAACGAGATAAAACTAGAACAAATCCAAAACTAGTGAAAGACTGAAGAACACCAAACAACAAGGTTAGAAAAAAAGTACGGTATTTCAGCTTTTTCTTTGTCTTTGTGAGGCATTAACATGTCACATGCTTAAGGCATTTAGCAATGCCACTTGAACTGTCTTAAGAGAAAATATGAAACCCTTACTACTCAATATTTCATACTGACTTTATTAGGTGAGAATCTCAAAATTGTCTAAATATAGATAATGTCTTGCTAGTTTAAAAAAATATATTAAATATTAATTACTCTAATGCATCATACGAGAAACGTTTTATTTAGTTCTTCAATCTCACCAACACGACCAATGGAAAAATTAACAATATAATTATTTTTTATTTTGTCGTTGGCAGCGAAGCGATAAGCTGTTTGCTATCGACAGACCCTTTGGCGTCTTTAGGGAAACAACCAAATATCTCCATTTTATTTGATCCATGGTCAACTGTCTCAGTTTGACGAAAGTCTATTCTACACCGTTCTTCATTTTTTTTTCCCCATTGTTTTCCTTTAGGCTATCCTTAGCCTTATTTCTTTTTGTTCTTCTTGCAAGTCATATTACTACATAGCATTTCTTGTCATCGTTTCTGAATCTATTTTGAGCACATGGTCTATCCAGTTGTAGAGACCACCTGCTATCAGAGTTTATATTCTCTATTAGTTGAGGCGTCCAATCAGATCATCAGATGCAGATCCCGTTGAGCAAGTGTTTTCGCCCGTTAGCTTCTTCACACTTTAAGGGAGGTGGAACCGCCTGGATCATGATTTTCAGGCGTCGACCTCCTACTGCATTGACTCTGAAGCTTACAATATATATTCGGTACAAAATAAAACTACACTTACTCTACACAACACTTCTGTTCTATTCTACGGTCTTTACCAGCATGGTATACTTACATGTCTTAGCTTTAACCCAACACATTGATGTCCTCTTCGTGGTGGCAACAGCCTAAAGTGACTAGTAATTGCAACGTCCTTTTATAGACACGCGAACAAAGTGCTTTGACATGGTGTTAATTCGGCGGGAATTATCAGAATAGATGATAAAGATAGGTCGGGCTGGGAATTTCATACCTTAGAGCAGTCGGTATTGCAAACGTCCGGTGTAGATCACCCCCGGTCGATGATGTCATTTCTTATCGCGTATCGTCCGAGTCTCGGATATTCCTTGATTAAACTGCTGTTATGCTTTTGACTTACGTGGGAGTCATGATAAAATACATAGCTAGTAACCTTTTATTTATTTATATTATTTTTCGAATAATTTGTTAATTAGTTATTAAGGTGCGTGTTAATCAAATTTTTGTAAATGAGCCTATGAATCTATCTAGGGAGCCGCGATAGCTCAGTGGTTAGTGAACTGGACTACAAAGGACAAGAGGTAGGGTTCGATCCCAACCGACGGTTTCCGGGTTCACCCAGCCTTAAATGTGTACCGGATTTTTTCTGGGAAAGTAAAGCAGCACGGGCGTAATACAGACCACATTACCCCAAAAATCATGTGCTGAAGTTCTGTAAAATTTATGGTCACTAACACCATATTCCCTATACGCCACTTGGCGTGACGGACGCTCTTTACTACTTTACTATGAAGCTATCTAGCTAATCAACATGAGCATTTGACAAAGGTGGATGCTGGTAAGAAAATAAGGAAAGCAAACAAGATGACGATGAGCTGCGTGCGTATTACATTTCGTTACTAATTGCTACATCTGGAAAACGGCATACAATTGGTGAACAAACTTATTCTACCGGCTATAAGTAAGGTAATACGCACTTTGCTACACAAGCCAGCGTCTACCTGATATAATTAAGAAACTTGCCTTCATGGATAATAGTATGCAAAAATGAACTGATGAAATGGTTCAAAATGCTGAAGATTCATTATGTGAGTATTTAAAAACATTCCATTTCTCTACACAGTTTGGTGAGTCAATATTTTTTAGAAAAAAGAAACCTTACTTTTAGGTGAGATTCATAAAATAATATTTAAAAATTACCAAGAATTATTTTTTTGCTAAAAATTTGGTAACTGATTTTAAACTGATATTTCATGTTTTGGGTTAGATTTTTAAAAAAACGTTTTGTAAGAAAAAGAAATTACCTTGAGTATTACCCTTGTCCATTGCTACTTTCTGTATTCCGGTGACAAAAACAGATCGTGCATTTTTAATGAGCACTTTGAAATGTATTCGCAATACACTAGTAGTGGAACCGTTGGAAACGTGGACGAAAATCGACATCACTTCCGGTATCGTCTCAGGGACGAAATCGGCATCGGTATTATCTCAGTATTGTCTCATGGGAAACGGAGAAAAAGGTGGATGTGATAGGCGAACCAAAACTGACCAGTTATTGAGTTATTTGCAGGTCATCATCATTGTACTCTGAACATGTCCATAGGTGCTGACTAGTAAATGGATGTAATAAGAAGATTGAAGTGGCGAATCAAAACTGAACAATGGTGAAAAATGGCGATCTCGGGGTCCTGGTACTGTGGTAGGGAGCGGTGGTGAAGAAAAAAGTGGATAGGGAAATAGTAAAACACAACTGATCAATATATGGATGTAATCAGAAGAATAAAGAGCGAACCAAAATTGATCTTAAAAAAGATTATTTTGATGGATTTTATTGGATTCTTAGTGATTTTGGTGGCAAAATTGGTAAAGGGGGGGGGGGGGTAGTTAGGTATGGAAGAAGGTAAATGTTATAAGAATAAATCCTCATCAAGGCCAGCTCCTTGTCGTGGGGATGAGGCTTAACAGTCACCAGGGACTTAAAACCAAGACTAGCCAGGCCTTCCTACACTCGAGCAAGACCACAGTCTGCTCTAGCAAGTTTAAGTGCTGAAGTCGGAGGCAACCAGCCAAAAGGCGCACTACAACAATCAGGATGATAAGCACTGACGCCAATTGGAAGTATGTCTATAACCGCAAATCGATATGGCACTCGCCCTGTGATGGACACTCAGGCAGGTTCAGCGCCGGGCCCTCAGCCTCGAAAGGGCCCAACCTCTATTACTGGATATCCTTCTCAACCGCTCTGTGGAGTCAGAGGGCGAGAGAATAGAGCTACTGGCCAATCCAAAATAAGACCACTCAAAATAATGCACAAAAGAATGCTGAAGGCATCAACAGCAAAAGAGATGGGTACAGTAAAAAGAAAGAATTAGAAAATATCCTTCATGAAGAACAAGTAAGCATATGTTGTTTGCAGGAAACCCGTCTAAACAACGACATAGCCTTGAAGATAGGGGATAACAGTGCTACCGATCTAACAGACAAAAAGGCGAAATATTGACACTTGTAAAGAACAACATCAATGCATGTCAGATTGAAGTGTATATGGATGGGGCGGAATATCAAATACTGCACCTCAGGACAGAAAATACAGACTTTCATCTACTTAACTACTACTGTCTGAGTGACCGCCCACTAGCACTAGACACAATTACATTTAAAAAAAGAATAGTTGTATGTGGAGACTTTAACAGCCATTCACAGAGCTGGGGCTATGAACATATGGACAAGAGAGGTGAAGAACTTGAAAATTGGCAGGATGACAATGGGCTTATACTATTAAACCAGACAAAAGATCCACCAACATTCTACTCCAGATCATGGCATACCACATCTACACGAGACCTTGCTTTCCATTCACCAGACCTGGACTGGAATATCACACGTATTGTTGGGAAACAACTTGGAGGCAGCGACCACCGACCTGTCTTTTTAGTGGTGCACATTGAGGCCGTCAGGGTGAGCAGCACGCTCTCCAGATGGAATTACAAAAAGGCAGACTGGAAAATGTATCAACACTACACCAGTGTACTGACTAAAGATATAAATACAGACAGAGACATCAACAAAATAGTTGATGAATTCAGTAGACTAATAATACAAGCTGCCAGTGAAACAATACCTTGAGGGGCACGGAAACAATACGAACCATACTGGAGTAGTGAACTAGAGCAACTGCACAATGACATGGAAATATCCAGAAAAAAAGCAGAAAATAACCCTTGCCAGGAACACCGCAATAACTATCAGCATGCTAAAGCCAAATTTCAATGGAATAAACTACAAGCCAGACGGAAAAGTTAGAAAGAGAAAACAGAGTCCTTGAATCTTGAACGAGACACAAGAAAAGTGTGGAAGCTTGTAAAACAGCTAAATGATGAGGGTACAGAAAGGAACACCAAAATTACACTGAAGAAGGATGGAGACATCCTAACAGGTAAGCATGCAGCAAATCACTTTGCAGACTCCTTTGTAAATGACAATAATATTGAAATTAGCCTAGAAAAACGACAAGAGACCCGTTTAAAACAACAAAATGCAAGACAAGAAGAGACCACACATGAAGTCATGGAAATACCCATTACACAAAGAGAGCTAGGGCTGGCAATATACAAATTAAAAATGAAAGAGTCACCGGGCAGTGATGTAGTGTGCAATGAAATGATTAAGAACTTGGGAACTGCAGCTAAAGCAAAACTACTGCATATCTACAACATTTGCTGGATCACAGGTAGAGTGCCACAGGCATGGAGAGAAGCAATTATGATACCATTACTAAAGCCAGGAAAAGATGGTTCAACGACATCCAGCTATAGACCAATCAGCCTTACAAGCTGTTTGTGTAAAACAATGGAACGTATAATCAATCTCAGACTGTAGTGGTACCTGGAAAGTGAAAATCACCTTGTCCCACAACAAGCAGGCTTTAGACAGTGTTACTCTACCGAAGATCAGGCAACCTATCTTTCCCAGGAAATTGAGGATGCATTTCAGGAAAAGAAACTGGTACTAGCAGCATGGATAGACCTAAAGAAAGCATTTGATAAGGTATGGAAGGAAGGACTTTTGAAGAAACTGAGAAATTATGGAGTAAATAGCAGGATGTACAAATGGGTCAAAGCATACCTGCATAACAGCAGAGCCAGAGTGCAACTGGATGGTCTTAAGAGTAAGAAGGTCTTACTGCGCCAGGGCGTTCTACAGGGAGGGGTACTATCTCCAATACGTTTTCTGATCTACATCAATGACCTAGTTACTGAACTACCACATGGCATCAAAGTGGCAATGTATGCAGATGACTTGGTAATGTGGTGCACAGAGGAGTATGCAACAGTGGCCTCCAAATTGCTACAAAGAGTTATGAATGCACTGAATTCGTGGACAAATAGATCAGCATCAATACAGACAAATGCAGTACTACACTTTTCACTCTCTCCCCAAAACAAAAAGCAGGAGTCATCTACATAAACAATGAGCCTGTGAAAGAAGACATACAAGCTACATATCTCGGAGTTACGTTTGATAACAAACTATCTTGGAAACAGCAGATAAATAAGACAACCCAAAAAGCAAGGAGGAAATTGGCTATTCTAAGAAAGCTGTGTGGAACCACATGGGGTGCGAGTGGGAAAATACTCAGTAAAGTTTACCAACAGAGTATACGCCCACATTTAGAATATGGATCATCCGCGGTGCACAGCATCAAACACTACACTGCAAGAACTGGATAAAGTACAAAACCAGGCACTTAGGGTCATCACAGGAGCAATGAAATCAACACCAATATTGGAGATGGAGAAATTGTGGAGGATACCAGCACTGAGAGAACGGAGGGACACAAAAGTGCTGATACAGGCAGGAAAATGTGCATGCATGCCGAGACATCCAATGAAGGACCGATTCCAAATTCTTGCATTGGGACGACTTAAGAGAAGCAGTTTTATCCACCAAGCCAAGCGTATTAGTAGACAAACACCAGACATGCCAAGAGTTGTTAACCCCCATACCAGAACATACTCCCTGGGCAGAGGAATCAGGATATCAATACAAATACGGACAGAAGTGAAATGAATAGTTGACAAAGAGGAACAGAATAGTCTACAGCGAAAAACAATAACTCTCAGTTTCCTGGATGAAGAATACCCACAAGACCTTTGGATTTGGGTGTACACAGATGGATCAGCACAGAATTCAGTAAAGAATGGGTGAGCAGGTGCATACATAGAGTACCCAAATAACACGACGGATATGAATAAAATAGCAACGGAAATATTGTCACAATTACGATGCAGAATACCAAGCAATAAAGTTAGAAACAGAAAAACTGCTGAACGGTAATATTAGCCACCAGCCTGTAGTGTTTTTGACAGATACAAGATCAGTACTCCACGTACTGCAATCCAGAAAATTACCACATCTGCAGACCTTATTGACTGAACTCTGCAAGCACCACAGGGTTGCCCTGCAGTGGATCCCATCTCGGAATACCAGGAAATGAGAAAGCAGATCAGTTGGCAAAGGAAGGTTCAACAGGCACACAACTAGATACACCGGTTACATACCATCATAAGAAACAGATAATCAAATCAATCAGAGGACCACAAGCCCCAAATCAGGATGCCTTTCATAATATGAATAGATATGAACAAGTTATCATTATACGCCTCAGAACAGGACACAATCGACTCCATAGTCACATGTATACAAAATTCAAGATCGGCACCTCAACTACTTGTACATGTGAACAGGCGCACCAGACTGCTGAACACATACTTCAAGATTGCACAGAATATAGTAGACTAAGGAAAATCCATTGGTCCATAGATACAACACTACAGACAAAACTATATGGGCCACTGCAAGAATTACAAAAGACAGTAACATTTATACAGGAAACGACCTTGCAGATATAGACAATACTTAGGGTGAACGAAAGATAGATAGATAGATAGATAGATAGATAGATAGATAGATAGATAGATAGATAGATAGATAGATAGATAGATAGATAGATAGATAGATAGATAGATAGATAGATAGATAGATAGATAGATAGATAGATAGATAGATAGATAGATAGATAGATAGATAGATAGATAGATAGATAGATAGATAGATAGATAGATAGATAGATAGATAGATCGATCGACAGGCAGGCAGGCAGGCAGGCAGGCAGGCAGGCAGACAGACAGACAGACAGACAGACAGACAGACAGACAGACAGATAGATAGATAGATAAGAATAAATGGGCGAATTAGACTTACCGTCAGAAGATTATTTTGATGAAATATTGTTTATTGCATTTTATTGAATTTTTAGTGATTTTAGGGACAGATTTGTATGGTAGGTGTAGTAAGGAGGAGGGAGAAAAGTGAAAGACAGAAGGTGGATATATAAATAAGGAGCAAAAATAAGGACGAATAAAAAAAATTGTTGCGAGAGTCGGCGTCTTGTAGGTATTCCAAACAAACACACACACTACAGAGACATAGGAAAGAAATAAGGTACACTGTACATGTTTATATA
Organism: Megaustenia siamemsis; assembly: GCA_032433765.1. Lineage (NCBI taxonomy): Eukaryota > Metazoa > Mollusca > Gastropoda > Stylommatophora > Ariophantidae > Megaustenia > Megaustenia siamemsis. The sequence goes on along the minus strand of JAVIAB010000125.1, from coordinate 62,415,884 downwards.
TGAATGAAGCCAAAAAAAAATGTAACGATAAGTAACGAGTGTATTCATTTCATTTATATCAATCTGAAAAATATACATATATCATATATGTGCCCTTTAAAAATACATAATTCCATCCATTCTTGAAATTCAATGTTTTAAAACGTTAATTTGTGGTAACGAGGCAATTTTACGCTCTGACTTTTGAAAGTTAATTGTAGTGGCTTTGATAAGCCTAAGAGATAACACATGTTCACGGAAAAATTCTTTATCTGTAACAACTTTAGCCAAACTGAAAACATGACAACTGAGTTAATTATATACTGATATGATGGAGAAAAGTTAACTGATACGAAGATGTATTTTCTGCTACGTGTCTTGAGGTTTCTATGACAGTTTCCACCAATGATAATTCGGGATAGCTCGACCTACGAGAGAGAGAGAAAGAGAGCATTTAAAATTGCCTGGGTGGCAAAACGTCACAAGTTGTGATGTGTTACAGAACCTATTAAGCTGATATAAATCATAATGTATGTTTTTTCTCCAAAGAAGAAAAATCAAGTCAAGCTGTGTGTATCCCTGTTTTGGTGTATTGCTATAAGCAAATATACTTTATTTGTAACATGGAAACATATTATTATATGAATATATAATTGCGGGTATATACCAGACGACTTGCTCAAATCAATATTCATAGCCCTACCAAAGAAATCTGGTGCGATTGAATGTGATGATAATCGCACAATTAGCCTTATGAGTCACTTGACTAAGATATTACTGAGAATCATCATGCGAAGAGTGCAAAACAAAATCAGTCCAGAAATTAGTGATGAACAGTGTGGCTTTGTTTAGAGGTAAAGGAACGAGCAATGCCATATACATCATAAGATCTTCTGTAGAAAGAGCCTTAGAGGTGAAAACAGAGCTATACCTATGTTTCATAGATTATACCAAAGCATTTGACAAAGTAAAGCACCAAACAATAATTAAAGTTTTAGAAGACATAAACGTAGACAGCAAAGATATAAGTATAATAAAGAACATGTACTGGCAACAGACAGCGGCCATAAGAACTGGAAATCAGTAGGGACTGTTTCAACAAATAAAACAAGGTGTTAGGCAAGGTTGTGTGCTGTCACCAGATTTGTTTAATATGTATAGTGAGATCATTTTAAGATCCATAAGGAGCATGCCTGGAATAACAATCGAAGGTTATAATATAAATAATCTAAGGTATGCTGATGATACAGTCTTAATCGCTAAGAATGAAAATGAGTTACAAGAAATGTTAGACATTATAGTGAAAGAAGCAAAAATAAAGGACTCAGCCTTAATAGCAAAATGACAGAAATAAGGTAACAACAAAGAAAAAGACATCACCCAAGTGCAAAATAAAGACAAGTGGAACAATATTAAAACAGGTAAATGAATTTAAATATTTGGGAACTTTTTTTAACCTCAGACGGAAGATGTACAACAGAGGTGAGATGCAGAATGGCTCAGGAAAAAGCAGCATTCCAAAAAATGAGGAAGATACTATGCAATCCATTTTGACAACAGAAATAAATAAAAGAGTTCTTAAATGTTATGTAGAGCCATTCTTAACATTTGGATGTTAATCATGGACAATAGGACAACAGACAAGGAAATCACTGGAGTCTGTATAAATGTGGTTTTACAGAAGTTTGTTGAGAATACCATGGACAGCTAAGAAGAGTAATGAAAACGTTCTGAAAGAGTCCAAAGCAAAAGGAAAACTAATTTCCAATATTAGGAAGAAACAGTAATCATTTTTTGGCCATGTAAGGAGAAGAGAACATCTGGAGTGTATTGGAACAACTAGGAAAATTGAAAAACGAAGAGATAGGGAAGCAAAGAGAAAAGATACCAGACAGCTTAAAGGAATGGCTTGGCAGAAGGTCAACAACAGAAATAATAAATAACTGTCGAGATCGAAAGTTGTGGAGAGACACGATCACCTACGCCAGCAGGCCCTATACTTGATGATGATATATGTTTATATGAATTTATATATATATAAATTTATATATATATATATGTATATATATATATATATATATATATATATATAATTATACATGTATATATATATATACATATATATATATATATATATATATATATATGGTTATTCGAAGGCCACGGCATCACTGCAAACGAATTAAAATCCATAAATGCTCAACCACCTGTGCCAGTGCAATCATCCGAATTAAAAATCATCCCATGGAAGGATCCAAACAAATAAAGACAGTTGCAGTTCCGATCATAGCAGCTACAACACACGCCAAAAGACATAAGGCCAAGCGGCACCTAAAGTGAAAGCAGCTGAATTGTCCTTCTTCATATGATATCATCATTCATCTTAAACAATCTGAACATCAAAACACAATCCGGATGAAACACACAGCTCACGGTGTACACAGAGCACTAAACTCAGTAGCTCCGGCAGCAAGCTGGATTTGGAATATAAGGAAACTGCAACAAGGAACACTTTTCAGACTATGCCACAATAATTCATGACCGGTATTCCAATGATGACGTATATTGAAACCAACACAGAACACACTATTGCGCACACTGTAGAGGATTTTAGATCACATGCACGTAATCCGCTTCACCGTCGAAGATCTCAACAGTGGAACTTCCTACCAATACGCTTATCTGCATTGGAATATAGATATATAGAATAGAGATTGGATAGAATAACTATCTTTTCAGCAAAATACTAACAGTGAACGTTGACGCAAACATGACCGCGCCATCTTGAAACCAGAAGTTCATATATATATATATATATATATATATATATATATATATATATATATATATATATATATAATACATACCAATTAAAGAAATTGCACGATTGCACAAAATGATAGAATATATACTAAGAAGTAAATAAAAATAATTGATCAAAATGATTGATACCTACAAAACAATAACATATATGGCCCTTTTCTTCTTGTCAGACGGTCTTGTGGAGGTTATTGTGTATTTTCTTGAGGTTTTGTTTTTGAACAGCTTCTCTCGTGGCTAATTCTATCAATGTTTGACAAACACACATGGCCATAGAATGAATAAGTCAGGCCCACTGATCCACAGGGTTTTCCATCCTTTCTCATGAGTCTTTTCTCTTCTAAGTTTTGTCTTAGCACAGTCTCAAATGATGTTATACCATTCCTCATACATGCTCTCCATGATGTGGAATCACTAGCTTGTTGTTCCCAGTCATTCTCACAGATGGAGAAGTCATTCAGAGATGATTTACAGGTATCTCTATATCGTAGTTTAGGTCTGCCAATTTGTCTTTTTCCGTGTATTAGTTCACCATATAGTACTTGTTTGGGGATGCGTTTTTCTTCCATTCGCTGGATGTGCCCCAGCCATCTTAGTCTTCGACTTCTGAGCATCGACATGATTGTTGGGGTCTTAGCACGTTGCAGGACAGTTAAGTTGGTTATTTTGTCCTGCCATTTGATGTGCATTATTCTGCGGAGTCATGGCATGTGGAAGACATTTAGTCTTTTTTCGTGATTTGAGTATGTTGTCCAGGTTTCAGATCCATATAATAGTGTGATTAGCACACAAGCTTGATATATTAAGAGTTTGGCTTTTAGTGTTAATTTCGTGTTGTTCCAGGCCCTTTCTATGTCTCCTGAGCTTTTTTCGAAGGCGTAATTTATAATGGCAGCAAATAGACAATAACACAGGAATAAAATTAATACACTCCTGTACACAACTCAAAAGAATATATTACACCGGCACCAATACACAGAAAATGTTGATTATACGTAGGGAGGTCAAAAAGTAATGCACACCAATTTTTTTCTCGGAAACTATTCGGGCAAAATGTGTGAAATTTTCACAGATTGTAGCTGAACATCCCCTTTACACTACCTATTTTTCAACATAATCTCCGTCCAAGCGTATTGCCTTACGCCAACGCGAAACTAGGTCATGAATGCCTTGTTTGTACCAAGTTTTGTCCTGCTCGCGTAGCCATTTTTTAACTGCACGGATCAAATCCTCATCATTGTCAAAGTGTGTCCCACGCAGGAATTTTTTGAGTGGTCCAAACAGATGGAAATCTGAGGGAGCCAGATCAGGGCTGTAAGGAGGATGGGGCAGTACAGTCCAACCAAATTTGTTGATTGCTTCCCGTGTTACCAGACTTGTGTGAGGGCGTGCATTGTCATGTTGAAGCAACAAATCTGCAGATGGCTTATTAGGCCGAACTCTGTGGAACCGATTTTTGAGTTTTGTCAGTGTATTGATGTAAGCTGTCGAGTTTATTGTCTCACCTCTTGTCAATACATCAACAAGAATCACACCATCAATGTCCCAGAAGACAGTGATCATGACCTTTCCGGCTGATGGAGATGTTTTGAATTTTTTTCTTTTTGGTGACTGCGGATGATGCCATTCCTTTGACTGCATTTTTGTTTCAGGCTCATAATGATGTGCCCACGTTTCGTCACCGGTAACAATTTTTGACAAAAACATTTCTCCTTCAACACCGAAACGCTCCAACAATTCAGAACAGAATGTTTTCCTTTGAACTCTGTGATCATTTGTTAGGCACCGAGGAACCCATCGAGCGCAAATCTTTGAATATCCGAGAGTTTTAAAAATTGCGATTGCACTTCCCTTGCTGACTGTAAGCTGCAATGCCAATTGCTGACTAGTGATACGCCTATCCTTACGAATAATGGCATCAGCCCGGTTTAAAATGTCTGTGCTGGTAGCCGAGGCAACACGTCCAGAACGCGGTAAATCATGCAGCTCCACTCGTACACTTTCTGCAGCTTTAATTCTCTGAACCCAGCGACTAACTGTGCTCCTATCGACTGCAGAACATTTGTACACTGCACACAGTCGTTTATGAATGTTTGCCACAGTTTCTTTTTCCGCAACCAGAAATTCTATGACAATTCGCTGTTTGTAACGGACATTGTTGACAAGCTCCATTTTAACGGTTCATAGATTGCGTAATATTTATCAGAATGCTGTGCAATTTGGTACACATAATTGGAACATGTCATATTCCAAGTGTGCAAAATTTCATATTCCTATCTTTATTATTAGCCGAGAAAAAAAATTGGTGTGCATTACTTTTTGACCTCCCCTCATATAATTGGAATTTTGTTACAATAGAGTCATGTACGATTGTTTGTATTATGCCGATGGAATAATAAACAATATTATAAAATATATAATATATCTTAATAAATAAAATAACCACGACACATATAAGGTATGAGTGAAAAGAGAAAAGAAGAAGAATAAATAAAATTCATTGAACACTTACACTACAACAACATAGCTATGAATAAATTTAATACACTCCAGTACACAACTCTTACTATATCGACACCATAAAACAAATTGTTGATTTATTTTATAATTGCAATTTTGTTACAATAAAGCCATGTCAAATTGTTTTTGTCATGATGATAGTCATCATCATCATCGAGTGCCGTCTCCGCAACGAAGGTTGGCTACCATGGAGCGCCATTCTGCTCTGTCTCTTGCTTTGATGGTGCAGGTTGTCATAGGTTGGTTTGTCCATCTTTTGATTTACTCTAGTAAATCTTGTTAGTCTTGGTCTGCCTCTGCCTCTTTTAATTTATATCTTCCCCTCCAGGATTACTTTTAGTAGGCTGTTGTGTCTTTTAACATGGCCTAAAAATTTGTCTTGTTTGAATTGTGCTTAGTAGTTCTCTTTTCATTTTTAGTTGTTTTAAGACTTCATCGTTTGTTTTCTTTTCCTTCCATCCAATTCTATATATCCTTCTATATATCCACATTTCAAAGGCTTCAATTCTATGTTCTGTTTTCTTGCCTAATGTCCATGTTTCTGTACCATATAGGAATATTGAGAAGATGTAACATTTTGCTATTCTTAGTTTTGCCGTGGTGTTATTTGTTTTGATGTTAGTATGTTCTTCATGACATTAAAATTACTTTTTGCCATACCTATTCTTTTGTTTATTTGAGTTGTACATTTTCCATCACCTTTTATAGTATGTCCAAGGTAGTTGTAATTCTGAACTGTCTCTAGGTCTATTCCTTCAATTTTGATATCCACTTGTGGGTTTTGAGTATTTTCTTTGTTTATGATCATAGTTTTAGTCTTTTTGATATTCATATCTAGTCCATATTTTTTGCTTGTCATGTTTATTTCATTAACTAATTGTTGTAGATCTTTAGGATTTTCTGCTAGTAGTACAGTATCGTCAGCATATCTTAGGTCATTGAATATCTTTCCATTAATTTGTAGGCCTGGCATCTCTGTGATGTTTTTAAAGATTTGCTCAGTGTATAGATTGAACAATCTTGGTGATATATATCATCCCTGTCTTACTCCTCTTTTTATATCAATGGGTGTAGAGTTCTCCTTGTTATATTTTATTATTGCTGTTTGCTCCCAGTATAGATTACATATTAGTCGTATGTCCATGTCATCTAGATGTATCTCTTATAGGCATTCTATAAGTTGTTTGTGGTGTACTCTATCAAAAGCTTTGGTGTAGTCTATGAAGCAGGCATATATTGGTTTGTTTACTTCTGTGTACTTTTCGATTAGTGTTCTCATACAGAATATGGCTTCTTTTGTCCCGCTATTTTTCTTAAATCCAAATTGCTGCTCATCTAATTCAGTATTGATTTTATTCTGAATCCTTCCTTGTATAACATTTAGCAAGATTTTTGTAACATGGCTCATTAGGCTTATTGTTCTAAAGTCGCTGCATTCAACTGCACCATTTTTTTTAGGCAATGCAATGAAAGTTGATATTTTTAGTTCATTTGGTATGTATCCTGTGTGGTATATGTCGTTGCATATGTCTGTAATCACTTCAATGCCAAAATCCTGTAGTGCCTGTATCATCTCTATCTGTATGCTGTCAGGTCCTGCTGCTTTTCAATTTTTCATTGTTTTTATAGCTTTTTCCACCTCAGATTTTAAGATTTTATAGCCCGATATACATTTTATAATTGGTTTCTTGTCTATTTGATCATGAAATAGTTGTGTTATTTATTCCTGCCATCTATCTGTTATATCTTTATTGTTTGTTAGCATTTTTCCTTTTTTGTCTGCAATGCATCCACCTTCTGTGTTTGTTTTATTTTTGTTAGTCATTCTCTTTATTTCTGTGTGCATTTCTCTTAAGTCTTGTTTGCTTACCATAGTTTCTATTTCTAAACATTTTTGGCTGAGCCAGTCTTCTTTGCCTTTTTGCACATTTTGCGTATTTTATTATCTATTTTATTGTATTGGGCAGTGTTCTTTGATTGTCTCCTTTCTTCCATTTTTTTCTAAGATGGTGTTAGTTATCCATTTATGTTTTTTTGTTCTTTTCTTTTTTGGGTAAGGTGTCGCAGGTTTCTTGTATGCTTTTCTTTATGCATTGCCATTTGGTTGTGACTTTTTCATCAGGATTTTCTCTTCTGTATTGCTCAATTCCTTCTTCTCGCAGCTCTTTTATGTGTTCTTTACTTGTATTATATAGGTATCTTTAATATATTTTTGATTTAAAGCTGTTATATATAGTGGTATTGTTGATGAATTAGACTTTTGCTTGTTTCTCTTTAGTGTGATTTTCATTTTAATTATTATAGGATTTTGATCTGATTTATTATCTGCTCCTGGATAGATTTTGGCTTTCTTGACGCTGTTACGGAACCTTTCTTTTATCATTATGTAATCTATTTGATTCCTCTTCTTATCTCCAGGGTTTTTCCATGTGTATAGTTTCCTTTTCTCTTGCTCAAAATAGGTGTTACATATTATCAGCCTGTATCAGCTGTAGTATTAGCCACATTTGTATCTATATTAATCTTTCTTCTCTGGCATTTCTTTTTCCTAAACCATGATTTCCTGTAATAGTCTTATATCAACCTTTTCCTACTTTAGCGTTCATGTCACCCATTACAATCAAGATGTCTGAAGATTTCACTTGCTTCATAACTTTATTTAGGTCTTCATATATGCTTCTATTTGTTCATCTGTGTAGTCTTGAGTAAGTGCGTATGTCTGTATTATTGCTATGTCGAATGGTTTTGCTTTCATCTTGAGTAGTACAATCCTATCACTCTATGTCCAGTGGGTACTTATATATTTTCGTAGCTCTCTTTTTATCAGTATTCCTACCCCTTTGATGTTCTGTTGTATTTCCTGAGTATATAAATGTATATTTTTCGTCCTCTATGCTGCTAGTATTATATTTAAATTTTGAGATTAAATGGTTTTCTATTCCCGTGTGGTGAATAAGGTGCAGAAAGCTTAACACGTCTCGGTTTAAGTTGCTTTTTGTTAGTAGGGTAGGAGCTACCCTTTCCACTATCCAAGTGCTGTTTCTAGGGTCTCTTGGTCCTGTGTGTTGTATTATCTGTAGGAGTACCCCGGAGTTTTCTGGTGGTGATAAAGTCATGTATAGACGGCAGTAACAACAACCGATCATCTGGCCTCAGTACCGGCTTGTATTATAATGTACTCAGAGAGAATCGTGGGCTTCAGGTCTATAAGTCTCGAATTCATGACATGACAGTGCTATCCCGCAGCAGGTGAGAAATGTATTGACTGAGTCACTATAATAGCGTCGAAGGTGAATCAGAGTCATTCAGTTGTACGAAGAAACAGATACAGAGGGCCTTCAGCCCGTTCATCAGCAGACGTGTTACATTTTCTCCGTTACGAGATACGTAGACAAAATCCTCCTCTTTACCCTTACCAATAGTATCGATGATGATGAATAGTATCAAAAGACGGCATAACATCGGAGGTCGTGTCCATTGGTGGCATCAACTTTACTAATGCAGCTCAGTGTGTGGTCTAGTTGCTATGTGCGAGTTATGGACTAACATCTGTTAAAACAAGGTCAAGAGTAGATTGCAATAGTGACCATGTACCAGTAGTTGGAAAGATAAGAATAAAACAGCGGAATGCACAGAAATCCCGAAGAAATATAAAATTATAACTAGACATGCCTAGAGTAGATAGACATATGAGTGATAAGTACAGTACGATAGTATAAAATAGATATAATGTTAATGAGAAAATACTGGACATCAAGGAGCAGTGGGACATGCTCAAACAATCGATTCAACAAACATCAAAAGAAGTAATAACAGTGACAAAAGAACCAACAAAAAGAAATGGATGTCAGTATAAATATTATAATTAATGGACGAAAAACGTAAACATAATAAAGAAGATCGGACATACACAATATTGCACAAAGATATCCAAAAGAAATGCAGAAAAGCAATGGAAGGATGGTTAAAGCAGGAATGTGAAGATATGAAAAAACAACAAAAGAAAGACTCAAAATTTATGCACAATCAGATAAATGAATCAATAGGAAGAAAAGAAGTAAAAGTTTCAGGATGTATGAAATCAAAGGCAGGAAATATAATAATGGGACAGGATAAGACAATGGAAAGATGGACAGAATATATCAGTCAACTATGTGATGATAAAAGACCAGCGTTAAACAATTCAAACAAAGACACATGATCACCAATAATGCAGCGTGAATTAGAGGAGGCAATTCAACACATGAAAAGAAGCAAAGCTCTAGGTCCCGACAATTTAACAATCGAAGAGATAAATGCATTAGGAGAGCTGGGAGTAAAAGTCATAACAAAACTACTAAATGACATATAAAACACTGGACACATACCCGAAGATCTACTAATATCTATCTTTGTAGTCATACCGATGAAGTCAGGTGCCACTGATTGTGGTAACCATCGCACTATTAGTCTCATGAGCCATATGACGAAAATATTACCAAGAATCATAATGAGGCGTCTAAGGAACAAAATAAAACCAGAAATAAGTGAGGAACAATGTGGATTTGTGGAAGGAAAGGGCACAAAAAATGCAATATACAAGAACATTGATAGAAAGATTTATAGAGGTAAAGAAAGATTTATATATGTGCTTTATAGACTACACAAAAGCATTTGACAAAGTAAAGCATGTGGAAATAATCAATATGCTGGAAATATTAACATTGATGGCAAGAATCTGTGAATCATAAAAAAACATGTACTGGCAACAAATAGCAGCTATACGAATTAGCAACCAAACAGGACAATTCCAATATATAAAACAAGGAGTCAGATAAGCTTGTGTTCTGTTTCCGGATTTGTTTTCACTTTACAGCGAACATATTATGAGATCAATAGTAGACAAAAAAGGAATTGAAGTCAACGGTCACAACGTAAATAATTTGAGATATGCGGATTACACGGTCGTAATAGTTGAGACAGAGAATAAACTACAAGAAATGATATACATAATAGTAAAAGAAAGCAACAAAAAAGGTCCTAGTCTGAATAGTATGAAAACAGAAGTAATGGTCATATCAAAGAAAAAATCATCGCCATCATGCAGCATAAAAATAAACAGGACAAATCTGAAACAAGTGCAACGCGTCAAATACTTGGGCACAATAATAACATCAGATAGAAGATGCATCACAGAAATAAAAAGTCAAATATCTCAGGCCAAAATAGCATTCCAGAAAGTGAAAAATATTTTATGCAACAAATCTGTCAATAGAAGAGAGAAAGAGAGTTCATCGGTGCTATATCGAACCAATTCTGACCTATGGAAGCGAATCATGGACAGTAGACAAACAAATTAAAAGACGATTAGAGGCCACATAGATGGGATTTCTCAGAAGAATGTTGAAAGTTCCCTGGACAGCTAAAAAGACCAATAGGGAAATTCTCAAAGAGGCCAACACAAAAAGGGAGCTCCTAAAAAAACATCAGAAAGAAACAATCAACATATTTCGGGCACATCATGAGAAGAGGAAAGTTGGAATACTTGGTTACAACTACACAATAAAAGGAATAGGAGATTGCGCTCGACAATGAGAGAAAATACTGTGCCATGGCATGGAAAACAGTCAAAAACTGAACTGATGCGATGCACTGTAGATCGAAGATTGTTGAAGCACATGATCGTCTACGCCAACCGGTGTTGCACATCATGCAGATGATGAATACAATTTTTTAAAAAAATGGAGACCACCGGCTTGTATCGATTGTTAGGTGTTTGAGAAAAACGTACATTATGATTTTTATATACCTAATCGACTCTGTAACTTGTCACAACTTGTGACGTTCTGCCACCCAAGGAATTTTTTTACTCTCTTTCGCTCTCTCTCTCTCTCTCTCTCTCTTTCTCTCTCTCTCTCCTGTAGATCGAATTGTCCCGAATTATCATTGGTGAAACCTGTCAGAGAAACTTCCAGAAACGTGTCTTAAAACACGTCTGTATATCGGCCACCTTTTCCCCGCCTTTATCTGTATAAATTTACAAAATTGTCCGATTATCAGTGGGTCAACATTATTACAACTATTCAATTCCCCGTGGACATGTGTTAACTCTTAAAATTATCTAAGCCACTATAATTACCTTCCCAAAGCTGGGGTGTAAAAATGCCTCGTCACCTCAATGTTACATACAGTTTTAAGAATAGATGGAATGTAAAGAAATATATCGTCCATGTTTTTATGTATTTTTATAAAGACACACATATGTATATTTTTAAGAATGATGTAAAGGAATTAAATAGACTCGACAGTTACTGTTAAATTTGTTTCCAGTTTCTTTCATATACTGACTGGTTGGTCTCGAGGCAAGACGCCTGCTTCGAGACAGAGAGGTTTTGGTTTCAAATCTCGGCTGCACCTGTTGGGATTTTTATTTATGATTTTTTTATCTGCGGCAACCACCCCTGGTCTATACAGCGAGGCCCGGCTTGAAACGACAATTACTCATCGACGGCAAAAATATGAGTACCTCCGAAGTCGGAGTTATCTGCCTGTACGGCAAGGGACCCCTGTGCACATGGCTGCCAGGGAAAAATGGATTAACACGCAACATTCAGTTCCTAGTCTCTAGGGACTTCATCTGAGGTAAAAGCTGGCGAACGAAAAAAATATATATAAATATGTGTAGTGTGTATGTTTTTTTCTTTGTTTCGTATGTCTGTGTAGTGTGTTCGTGTTTCGAATACCTACAAGACGATGATTCACACAAACATCTCTTATTATTGGTGCGTTTTGGTTTGATATTCGTATTTTCATCTTCTGTCGTTCACCTTTTTTCCTCTCCACCCCACCACCCTTACAATACCAATCCGCCCCTAAAATAAAAAAAAATCCATTAAAATACGATAAAAATTCATCAAAATAATATTTTTACAGTAAAAAGTTTTAGTTCGGCCACTTATTCTTATTACATTCACCTTGTACCATACTTAATCACCCCCTCCCTTTTCCTTTACGCCCCCCCCCCTGTCCCCCTTACCAATCCGCCACCTAAATTACTGAGAATTCAACAAAAATTCTACAAAATCATATTTTTTCCTAGTCAGTTTGGATTCGCCCACTATTCTTCTGATTAGATTAATTTATTGTTCAGTTTTGGTTCGCCTATCACATCCATCTTTTTCCCCCTCCTCTGAGACGATACTAAGATAATACTAATGCGGACGGATTTCGTCCCGGAGACAATCCCGGAAATGATGTCGATTTTCTCGTTCGTTTTGCAACGGCTTCCACCACTTACACTATGTTATTCTTCGACAACAGTTAGTTAGCCAAAACATGAGGAATCGTGTATGTTATTAAAACAATTAACTAAATCAATAGCAATTCACTAAAAAAAAAGACTTGTTTGGATAATTTAATATTGAAAACCATAACGAATTAAATCACTTGCTGCTTCGTGCAGAAGTTTATTGGCTATTAAAAGGTGCTTAATTGAAAAGTTTGTATAAACTTTTTGACAATACCAGAGTTCTTAGAATTGAATATGATGCTTTTAAACTTGACACCTTGTTTGATTCCGAATATGGCATAGCTAATTTGACAGACTTGTTGCATAAATATAACGAAACAAGTCTACATATTCAAGGCGATGAGCTAAAATTAAAACAAAAATTGTCAGGCTTCTAACAAAATTTCTTCTTCAAAAGGGTAATTTAAGAACACGAAAATTCAGCTGGTTTCTAAAATTATCAGCAATTGAAGAGTTTAACGAAGACGTGATTTCCTGTTGTCAGCACTTGGTGGTTCTCCATTCTGATTTCAAGAATGGAAGATAAGGTAAAGGTAAAGTACGAGACTTGAACCGGCGTCTTAGCACGCGAGTATATACCCATATGTGCTCGGCCGCCTATCCAGAAATGTTCGGATATTTCTGTATAGTGTAGCCTCAAGCATCAAAACTCAGATGCGAAGCGACATTCCTCACCTTCCCAGGATAATATACCCTGGTACCCATTTCTGCCAACGGCTGGGTCGACCGTGGGGGTATTTTTATATTTTTTTATTCCAACCACGAGTACAATTCACACTGCTCCCAGCGGGAATTGAACACGGGTTGTCCGAACGTCGGTAGTCTAGTCGGGTGGTTTTCCCGAATGGAAGATATTATTAAATAGATATATCCAATTGAGATTTTGACCCTTTTTCAGGTACAAACACAGAGAATAATAATGAGTTAACAATAAATGAGGAATTGGAATTTCAATTCAAACACTTCTACCAACAGTTTCTACCAACAATCTACAAAGGCAGATACCAAAACTTTATTCTGAATTATGGACTATGGTACAAAAGTTTTTTTATTGCATTTTCTTCATAATATTTAGTGAAACTTGAATTCAGTGTGATCACAAATTGCCTAACTAAAAGAAAAATAAAAACTCGTGGTGATTAAAGATTGCTGTTGATAAGGATAGAGCCGAACATTTAAAAAATTAATAGCAGCCTACCGGGTTCATCCCCTTCTCATTAGGACAGTTTTAATTCGTTTTTTTTTAATTTTATTTTAATAGTATCTTTCATTATCTTAATTTTGTTTGTGTGCAATGTGAATGTTTTTTTTAGCTGATTTTAATAAATAATTTTATAATTTTAGTTTCAATGTACTCTTTTTTCAACACCATCTTTCTTCACTGTATTGTGCAGGGTGCAAGTAAAACTATAGATACATAAAAGAACCGCGGATTTGTCGCTGCATTTTTCTTTTTGTTTGCTTAGAGAGGGTAGATTTCCGAAAAGGGAGGGAGCAACAATTTTTTACTTCAAAATTATTGTTTTAGACATTTAAACTAGCTTGGGCTTCGAACAAGATCGTTTGATGTCATTACCGTTTCCCCATAACTTGTCATGCAATGTTGTTTCTGTGGACCATATTTGCGTTATGGGGAGTGATACTGTCATGTAGTATATGCTATGCAGTTTGGATGCTCCGTAGTCATATGTTGCAAAGTTGCTGAGTTTTATCTTGCGTAGGTCTGTTCGGGATCCACAGTGACCTGTTCTGAGTCTAAATATCTAGATCTGTTCATGTCTGTTGAGGTTGTTTAAGCTGTCATACTTTGGCTCATATTTTCAATGTAACTCCTCCATTATGTTTTCCTATCTTGTTTCTCTCTCTCTCTCTCTCTCTCTCTCTCTCTCTCTCTCTCTCTCTCTCTCTCTGTCTCTGCGATCAGGACTCAATCAGAGCAGGATCCCAGACTCTCACATGAAGTCAGCTGTCAGGTTAAGTGTGTTGATCGCCCCCACAGACAGAACATCACAATTAGAGCCCACCAGATCCACTCTGATTGAACACCCGTTAAAACGTTGCACTGTGTTCTGCTGCAGTGGCCCAGTGCATCCGATTTCAGGTTAGCTTTCCTTAGCCTTTGATTGTTCCCAATCTTCCTGCAAGGTAACAGGTGATCTTTTCTGTAGGGGGATTCTGCCCTTAGATGGTCGGCCCTCCCAGGTTTACGAGCACCATCTGCCCGAGTCACTAGAGGTGACTAACACAGACATGCACACACAGAGATATGAAATATGACAAACACAGACATGCACACAGCGATACGAGGCATTACTAACACTGACACACATCAATATATACGACACATGACTAACATAGACATGCACATAAATCTTGATTCAGGATTGCTTCTATTTGATCGAGGCTCTGGGGTTGGATGAACTTTGATTGTTCCCATCTCCTTTCGCGAATTCATCTGCTTTCTCATTTCCAGGGATGCCAAGGTGTGCTTGTATCGACTTTGGTTAGAATGACAATTTTCGGACCTGGGACCTCCTATGTGTTGAGAGTTTGTATGGCTGTGCGGAGTGTCATTGCCTCTGGCTCTAGAATGCGTGCACCTTTCTCCGGCTGGAAGTGAGTGTGTTTCTGTCTTTCTACTTGGGTAGGTTATGCCACAGCCTTTCTTCTTTGATGGTTCATTTGCTGAAAACCCGTTTCCATGTATCTCTGGGTTATTTTACAAAGAATACAATTTTGAAATCGAATTAGTACCTTTAATAGAAGTTTCCAAATTAGCCTCATTATATTTTTCAATATTATTTGAAGATACTATGCAATCCATTTTTTACAATAGAAACAAGAAAAAGAGTTCTTAAATGTTATGTAGAGCCGGTCTTAACAAATGGATCCGAATAATGGACAATAGGACAACAGACAAGAAAATCACTGCAGTCTGTAGAAATGTGATTTTACAGAAGAATGTTGAGAGTATGATGGATAGCTAAGAAGAGGAATGAAGATGTTCTGAGAGAGGTCAAAGCAAATATAGAGCTAATTTCCAATATTAGGAAGAAACAATCATCATTTTTTGGCCATGTAATGAGAAGAGAACAACTGTAATATATTGTAACAACTGGACAAATTGAGGGACGAAGAGATAGAGGGAAGCAACGAGAGAAAATAATAGACAGCTTAAGAGAATAGCTTGGCAGAAGGTCAACAAAAGAAATGATAAATAGCTGCCGAGATCGAAAGTTGTGGAGTGACATGATCACCTACGCCAGTAGGCCCGGTACTTGATGATGGTGATGATATTTGTCAAGTCATTTTCATGTTTGTTTTTTACTCTGGTTGCTAGGTGAGTAGTAGTATATTCAGTGATAGATGCAACAAATGTGTCTTTGAAGGCACATAACTCCTTATATAAATAGTCTACCGGTACATCGAGGCACATTTTTTGGTGCCGTTTTTCCTTATATGAGAGTCTACATTTTTTCTTATATGAGAGTCTACCCGCCCATTATACCTGGTGACCTCTCGTTGACCTCTCGGGTGAACTCTCCTGGTGGTGGGGGCGGTGGTGGAGTTGTGAAGGGGTGGTGCCATAACTTTCATAAATCTATTATATTCTTTCTTTATGCTTTCAGGCAATGAAAACAATGACTTCCAAAACAGATCTATTCAAGATAAGTTTTAAAAACTTCCTTTAGAATTAAAGGTAACAGCTTAGTCCGTTACACACACTACACGAAGGTGCATTAACGAACCTAGTAACTACACGCCAAACATAAACACCGCGTTAAAAACGTTAAGCGAGATCAAAGAGTCCGGTGAGTACTTACTTCCGCGTAGACCGCCCGCGAGATCAAAGAGTCCGGTGAGTACTTACTTCCGCGTAGACCCGCCGCGTGGACATCAAAGGATAACGCTACCGTTTACCCATGGCCACACTAATAAATTTATCGGCTAGCCTGTAAGTGATCGTCAGGAGCGTCATTTAACAGGGGAATTTTACGATACCGATGTTTTAATGTGAGACGCTTGGGGAAATTAACAGTGACAAGTTTATTTATTTATTGTTTTATTCGTATATATCTCACACTAGATAACACAGGGGTAGACAATAATGTATTCTTTAACTATTGTACATTATAGACAAGTATAATACATAAGAAACAAAGTATTTTATTAACAAGTAGTAATACATGATATTGTTAAATGGATAAAGGGGAGGTGGTCACGTTGTCAGAATGGACATGTCGCTTGATGGGGTGAGGTAGTAATTTGGAAGTTGTAGTAGTAGTAGGTTAGAAGTTGGAGTAGTAGTAGGTTAGAAGTTGGAGTAGTAGTAGGTTAGAAGTTGGCGTGTATTAGAAGTAGTAGGTTAGAATTTGTCGTGTATTAGAAGTTGTAGTAGTAGGTTTGAAGTTGTAGAGGTTGTGGAAGTTGTAGGTTTGAAGTTGTAGAGGTTGTGGAAGTTGTAGTTGTAGGGGTAGTCGGTTGTGGAAGTTGTAGTTGTAGAGGTAGTTGGTTATGGAAGTTGTAGTTGTAGAGGTAGTTGGTTGTGGAAGTTGTAGTTGTAGAGGTAGTTGGTTGTGGAAGTTGTAGTTGTAGAGGTAGTTGGTTGTGGACGTTGTAGTTGTAGAGGTAGTTGGTTGTGGAAGTTGTAGTTGTAGAGGTAGTTGGTTGTGGAAGTTGTAGTTGTAGAGGTAGTTGGTTATGGAAGTTGTAGTTGTAGAGGTAGTTGGTTGTTGAAGTTGTAGTTTTAGAGGTAGTTGGTTGTGGAAGTTGTAGTTGTAGAGGTAGTTGGTTGTGGAGGTAGTTGGTTGTAGAAGTTGTAGTAGTGAAAGTTGTAGTAGAGCAGGGGACGACGTTCAAATTAACAGAGACGAATTTTATTCGACTGACTCAACAAGCAAGTTGGGAAATTGTAGTCTTGTATTTAACCTAATTTATTTGAATTTCCATATATTTATCACTTGATCGAATGACAGACATCATTATTGGTGATAACAACAGTTCAGAACACTTAGTATCAAAGACCAAAACGTTACTCCCAAACCCACGAAAGCTTAGACTTTGGAGTTCTATATCTTTAGCACTTCAACGAATGACAGACAACAGTAATGGTGAACCTTACAGATAAGAAAACTTAGTTCCAAACCCCAAAATTTCGTCTCATAACCAAAAAGTTGAACTCAAAACATTAAAAATCTAGGTCCAAAGTCAAAATAGTTAGACACGAAAGGGCAAAAGGGCATATTCTTTCCAACCAATATTTCCTATTCTTCTACACATCTGCATCTCGAAGCCTTCAAATTTATATTCAATGTTTGGCTACTGGCAATATTCTCTCTCTCTCTCTCTCCCTCTCCATCGCTGTCTCTTTCGCTCTTGCTATCTCTCTCTCTCTCTCTCTCTCTTGCTATCTCTCTCTTCCTCTCCATCGCTGTCTCTTTCGCTCTTGCTCGTTCTCTCTCTCTCTGCCATGTCGTTGCATCAGACATGTGTGTCATATCGTTATATATCAGACACGCATGTTGGCTAGTGTGACATAATAGATGTATGTAGATTGTCTAGTGTGTCGGGATGACTGTATGTATGTTGTCTAGTGTGTCGTCATGTATGTTTTTGTCGTGACGGGTGTATGGAGGTCGTCTAATGTGTCGGGATGGATGAATGTAGATTGTCTAGTGTGTCGGGATGGATGAATGTAGGTTGTCTAGTGTAGCATGATGGTTGTATGTATGTTGTCCACTGTGACATGATAGTTGTATGTAGATTGTCTGGTGTGTCGGGATGGATGAATATAGGTTGTCTAGTGTGTCGGGATGGATGAATGTAGATTGGCTAGTATGTCGGGATGGATGAATGTAGGTTGTCTAGTGTAGCATGATGGTTGTATGTATGTTGTCCACTGCGACATGATAGTTGGATGTAGATTGTCGGGTGTGTCATGATGGTTGTATGTAGGTTGTCGAGTGTGCTCCAACAAATCACCGCGCCATTTAAACTTCTTTGAACACAATGGACACAGATGTTCACCAGAAGAAACCTCATTATGGGAAACCACCTGGAGAAAATCCAATAACCCTTTCGTCAACCATATTTAACATACCTAGTTTAACTTCATCAAACATCAAGCTCAACAATATTTAGCATACCTACTTTAAACACATCGATAAAATTGAATAACCTTTTATCAATAAGCCTTAACGTACTTTAAGAGCAAATGGAAAAAAATATTCCAACTTACCGCGTAAAATATTATCTCAATCCTTTAGAATGAATAGTAACTTTCCTTGAAGCAACCAAACTTATAACACTAAAGCCCTGAAGGGTCTAGTTTAAGTATAAATTGGTAACAAATGAATACATTATCCAATCAGAGAGTGACAATGCCAACATCGACTGATATCTGGATTAACCAATCAGAGAAGAGTATTAGCATGGGAGGCGGAGCAAAGAAATGACCGACATCTGTATTATCACCATTCAGAAAAGAGCATTAGCATGGGAGGCGGAGCAAAGAAAGGACTGATATCTGTATTATAACCAGTCAGAAAAGAGCATTACTATGAACGGCAGAGTGATTAACCAATCATAGAAGAGCGTAACTTTGAAAACGGTTCCAGTTCCATCTTAAAGTAAATGAATTGGTCGGGTTCTCATCGAGGATCGTGGGCGTTTCTGGTCAAAAAACCATAGAATGTGTTTGGATAAACTTATGAAGGAGTTTATGTTCCTGGGGGTTGATATTATTCATACATATGATAAGACGTGTAAGAAACATTCCAAGTTTTATAAAGCGATGGCTAACCTAGTATATAAATTATCGGAGAGAAATGAGCTGTTATTTACTGGAATAATTCAGAGAGTCGGTGGTCATGATATTTACGCCACGTTTGTAACCATCGTTATCGAAATACTTTCAGGCCGAATTCACAATTTCGGTCGTCTTGTTGTTCTATATACCCTCGCCTATCGATTAGTTAAGAATCATGTCAAAGACATGTTCGACTCTGATTCCGACATTTGTGCTTTAGAGAAAGACTTTGGTACTTGGACCGGTGTTATCATCGGAAGAGAATATGGAGAGTGGTTTCTAAAAGAAGGTGGTTTGGAAAATTTTCTAGACCTCTCTAACGAAGAAGCTATTGTTATTGTTATTGTTATTGGCTATGGAAGGCCTCGGTCTCACAGCAAACGAATTAAAATCCATAATTGCTCAACCGCCCGTGCCAGTGGAATCATCCGAATTACTAACTCATCTCCCAAACAAAGAAAGGTAACTGTATTCCCCTTCGTAGCAGTCTCAGCACACGCCAAAAGACATAAGGCGAAACCACGCAGAAAGTGAACACAGCCAACTGTTCCCCGTCATACGATATCATCATTCATCGTAAACAAGCGGGATATCGAAGCAGGATCAAAACGGATGAGACACACAGCTCACGGTGTGCACAGAGCACTTAACTCAGTAGCTCCTGCAACAAGCCGGACTTGGAATATGAGGAAACTGCAAGAAGGAACACTTTTCAGACATAGCCTTCAATGGTTCCTGCCGCCTATCCACCATATACCATGGGAGTTTACGTCCTCCCGAAAATGATGATCGTCGTAGCACTTGATGATGTTGGGCCATCATTGATGACTCCAATTCCAAACATATAGACACACAGTTGTGGTAAGTTATCATTTCCAATCCAACAGAAGCCACATGACCTGTAGTTAGTAAAAACACAATTGATGATGTTCTCCGCTCCCTTCTTGTAGCTGCCGCCACACGATTCTGATGTCTCATTAACTTGGACACCATTCAAGAACAATGTCAGATGAACATTCCATAGAAGGCTTTGCTGATGAAGTGCTTGGTGCAACAGTTGCATCAATCATAGTGGAGGCTCCTGGTATGTGGTCATTAATATCACAGACGGCACATGATGTTGTTATATTCAGAATTTCTTTCAGGGGTGTAAATACGTCGCACACACATGGAGAGTGGTTTGTGGTCACAGTAATCCCATTAAAGGCAATTCTAGGGTAGCATGGCATAGCTGTTTCAGAACAGCACAATCCTGTGATGTTTTCTGTGTTCGCTATAAAACTGCTGCTGCTACCCAATCCTGACCAATTATAGGTGTGAACATTATTCACTTGCAATGACAAAACTGCTTTGTTTACATCATAAACCTCTGGAAGCAAATCATTTATGGAACTAATAGTACAATTTATTCTTCCATCGGGGATATCTTCGTTGAGTCCCAAAAAAAAATTCTTTGGTTAAAAAGCACATATGCAAGCACATATGCTTTTGAGTTAAACACAAAATGAGCCCACTTCATAGATTCAAAATGATCCTTGCCAATGCCATCCGTTTGCACAAGTTAGTTCCTTAGCTACCAATGTCACAAACTAAGCCA
Source organism: Megaustenia siamemsis (assembly GCA_032433765.1). Lineage (NCBI taxonomy): Eukaryota > Metazoa > Mollusca > Gastropoda > Stylommatophora > Ariophantidae > Megaustenia > Megaustenia siamemsis. Next base: position 62,394,872 of record JAVIAB010000125.1, on the reverse strand, counting down.
TGAAATTAACGACTTTATCTACAGCGAAGGTTAACGAACTGTGAACAAACATTTATGTTCAAACCCCTGAATACATTTTCAAAAATCTGCCAAATCGCTGCAATAACATTTATCCTGGTATTCAAAGTAAACATTGCTTAGTCCATAGCGAGAATATAAATAAGCTGCCATTTTGGTGCGTCCCATGACGTCATCATGACGAAGAAGCTACAGCACTGTGGACTCTACTTCGCAACAGCCTTTGGTCTTTAAGAGCTTTACCTAGAAATGTGTATCTGTGAGTTTATATATTTTCCCTAATAATAGTTTGGTAACCCCACAGCATTTGTTGCTGCCTTACAATATTGTTTACCAGGTCACGACACCCCTCACACTGATGATGAGGGTTGTCCTGTAGTAGGCCTGCGATTGTAATAAGGATGGTTTGCTCCACCTTTGAAATCTGAAATTTTCACAAAAAGAGATGGTGTTGCTCAGTTCCCCTATAATGGGGATGTTGAGTTACTAAAAAATAGATTTTGATCTCTGATGCAATACCTGATTAGTTAATAAAAATAGATTGGGACCTATGATGCAATAACAGAATACTCATTGTACTGGTGACCAATTGAGACTGTATGTACTCATTCACCCAATACTCTCACATCAATCTGGAAAAGTGAATTCTCAGTCATAGAAAAGTATGTTGTCACGATAGGTGTGTCAATAACAAGGAATAAAAATCATTAAAGAAATCGTAATTAAGTTGTGAAATTTTGGTGGTTGAGTGATAAATCTGAAGATAAGCACGTCAAACTATAAGAACAAGGAAACAATAGTATATTACATACACTTAGAGCCAGTGTTAAGTTAACACGTATTTATCCGTAGTTAAAATAGAAGGTTATAAATTGAGTAGAGGTAAACTTATACCTTATGGCTCATCTACTTTTTCGAATAAACTCAAGTTCAGAAGACAGTGATGAAGGTAGTGATTGGTCACTGAGTGAGCAAACCACGACAATATCCCCTAGTGGTGATTTTAATACTGGTTTAACTTTAGAATCAATTTTCAAAAAGACAAATATACATGAAAGGGTTTTAAACTCTAGTGAAACCTATACCACCTATTCTCAAAAGCAGGGAGCTGGAAAACTGGAGTACTTACTTCCGCGTAGACCGCCCGCGAGATCAAAGAGTCCGGTGAGTACTTACTTCCGCGTAGACCACCCTCGTGGAAATCGCCGCGTGGACATCAAAGGATAACGCTACCGTTTACCCATGGCCACACTAATAAATTTATCGGCTAGCCGGTAAGTGATCATCAGGAGCGTCATTTAACAGGGGAATTTTACGATACCGATGTTTTAATGTGAGACGCTTGGGGAAATTAACAGTGACAAGTTTATTTATTTATTGTTTTATTCGTATACATCTCACAACAGATAACACAGGGGTAGACAATAATGTATTCTTTAACTATTGTACATTATAAACAAGTATAATACATAAGAAACAAAGTAGTTTATTTACAAGTAGTAATACATGATAGTGTTAAATGGATAAAGGGGAGGTGGTCACGTTGTCAGAATGGACCTGTCGCTTGATGGGGTGAGGTAGTACTTACCGGCACTTACCGGCTAGCCGAGAAATTTATTTGTGTGGCCATGGGTAAACGGTAGCGTTATCCTTTGATGTCCACGCGGCGATGTCCACGCGGCGATTTCCACGCGGGTGGTCTACGCGGAAGTAAGTACTCACCGGACTCTTTGATCTCGCGGGCGGTCTACGCGGAAGTAAGTACTCACCGGACTCTTTGATCTCGCTTAACGTTATTAACGCGGTGTTTATGTTTGGCGTGTAGTTGCTAGGTTCGTTAATGCACCTTCGTGTAGTATGTGTAACGGACTAAGCTGTTACCTTTAATTCTAAAGGAAGTTTTTAAAACTTATCTTGAATAGAACTGTTTTGGAAGTCACTGTTTTTTATTGCCTGAAAGCATAAAGAAAGAATATAATAGATTTATGAAAGTTATGGCACCACCCCTTCACAACTCCACCACCGCCCCCAACACCACGAGAGTTCACCCGAGAGGTCAACGAGAGGTCACCAGGTATAATGGGCGGGTAGACTCTCATATAAGAAAAAATGTAGACTCTCATATAAGGAAAAATGTAGACTCTCATATAAGGAAAAACGGCACCAAAAAATGTGCCTCGATGTACCGGTAGACTATTTATATAAGGAATTATGTGCCTTCAAAGACACATTTGTTGCATCTATCACTGAATATACTACTACTTGGGTGTCTGTCTTTTAAGAACCAGGCATTAACAAACGGCAGAAAAGTAATTAGGTTAATGAAAATCAGTGTACTTACGATCATCTTTGTACAGAAGCTCTGCTCTTGTTGGTGTGAGGACTGGGTCCATCTAGGTGAAGCCATGCTCACATTGAACAGTGTAAATGGGGACACTACTGATACTGCTTATCAGATGCATTGCTGGAGCAGTAATTTTTACTTTTTCATGAATTCATGAAAACTTCTTACAGTCTTTCTTCTTCTTCTTCTACCCTTCCTCTGCTGCCGTTGGCGTCGAGGGGAGAAACAATCTGCGACTCTTTGCTCTTCTGTTGGCCTCTACGTATATTTCGTTCTCTTTTGTGTTATCGCTTGTTATCATCCCTATTGGTATATTTCCTTTGATTGGGCATGCTAATTTGCATATATTGTCCATATATGTGATGAAAAGTAAAGGGGAAAGCACGCAGCCTTGTCTTACTCCGGAGTTAATGGTGAAATGTTTAGAGTAGCCTGCTTAAGATCTTACTGTAGTGCGACTACTTTCATAGAGGCTCTTGCATATCTCTACTAGGTGGTGACTCACTCTGTACAAGGGCAATACAGACCATAGTTGTTCCCTGTACAAGAAGGGAGCGGAGAACATCAAGTTCTGCTGCTATAAAGCAGACTTGCCTTGCTATCCCAGAATTGCCTTAAATGGGATCACTGTAGTTGAAAACTTCTTCTCTTGTGTAAACTACACATTCACATCTAAGAGTGAATCAGTGAAGGCACAAAATCATATATATATATATATATATATATATATATATATATATATATATATATATATAATCATTCTCTCTGTGGTTTTACTAACTACAGGTCATGTGGCTTCTGTTGGATTGGAAATGATAACTTACCACCACTGTATGTCTATATGTTTGGAATTGGAGTCATCAATGACGGCCTAACATCATCAAATGCTATGACGATCATCATTTTCGGGAGGACGTGAACTCCCATGGTATATTGTGGATAGGCGGCAGGAACCATTGAAGGCTATGTCTGAAAAGTGTTCCTTCTTGCAGTTTCCTCATATTCCAAGTCCGGCTTGTTGCAGGAGCTACTGAGTTAAGTGCTCTGTGCACACCGTGAGCTGTGTGTCTCATCCGTTTTGATCCTGCTTCGATATCCCGCTTGTTTACGATAAATGATGATATCGTATGACAGGGAACAGTTGGCTGTGTTCACTTTCTGCGCGGTTTCGCCTTATGTCTTTTTGGCGTGTGCTGAGACTGCTACGATGGGGACTACAGTTACCTTTCTTTGTTTGGGAGATGAGTTAGTAATTCGGATGATTTCACTGGCACGGGCGGTTGAGCAATTATGGATTTTAATTCGTTTGCTGTGATACCGAGGCCTTCCATAACCAATAACCAATAACCTCTTTCATGATGTTGGGTTCAGTTTTTGTGCATTTTTGCGTGGTTTATGTTGTGTTATTGGTAGTTGGTGCCATGTTTAATAGGCCTTCAAAATATCCTTTCCATCTCTATTGCATTTGTTGATTATTTGATATTGGATGTCCGTCTTTGTCATTTATGTGCTCAGTAGGATCGTGGTTTTCTTTTTCGCTCTTGTTGCTTTTACTGCTTTCTAGAATTCTATCGTAGCTGTTTTGAAGTCCCTGCTCGCATGTTGTTCAAATTCTCTCCATTTGTTTTTGCTTATCTTTTGCTTATATTTAATCAAAATGTTAACTTTTTTCGAACTAAGACATATTTTTCATATTTTTCTTGGTTCTTATTCTCCCTCCAATTTTTAAACAGTTTCTTCTCTTCTTTAATTTCATCTCTGATTGCTTCGTTCCACCACATTGTGCTATTTCCCCCTTCTTTTGTTCTTAGCTTCGTTCCTAATACTGTTTTTGAGTTGTTGATTATTGTCGTCTTAAACTCCTTCCAATCTTTTTCTACCCTGCTTACTTCGTCAGGGAGTTTCTATAATTCCTCTGTTAGTTTTTCTTCTAGGGTTTTTCTTGATTCTTGATCTTTTAGTTGTTGTATTTTTATTGTCTTTTTGCTTCTTTTGTTTGTTTACGTATCTTATATTTTTTTTGGCTGTCTGAGTCTAATCATAACCATTTTATGGTCCGTGTCGTCTCTAATGTTAGGGATAGCTCTACTGTCGTCTACTCTTTTCTTGTTCTGTTTTCTTGTTAGTATAAAATCTATCTGACTTCTGCATGTTGTGTTATTCCACTTGTACCAGGTGTTTAATTTCGATTCTCTGTGTTTGAAGAATGTGTTGGCGATAAACAAATCATTTTGATTACATATTCCAGCAGTCTGCGTCCATTTTCACATATTTTAGTTGTCTTATCGCCACCAAAGGGTCCGAGGATATCTTTGTTCTCACTGTTGCATTTCACAAGTCTTCCATTGAAGTCTCCCATCACTAACATGTCGTCTGAGACATGCATTCTGCGCTGTCTTTTTCATTGTTGTTATATGGTGCATACATTTGTATGTTAGTTTTTTCGGTCGTCTTCTAGTAGTCTGGTTGTGATTATACTTTCAGAGTAGTATTTTATTTCCAGAATAATCTTTGCGCGACTCTGATATCGCTATACAAAAATAGTATCCATTCTTTCCAGGATGCTATGTCCTTGATTGAACACAACTGCTACACAAAAACCAAATACCAACCCCTTCAAGATTTTCTTCTTTTTACCCTACTGCCTTTTGTATTCATTAGTTCACAGTATAATGGAGTCTGCACTAATTCGATGGCAGGCATGTGCTAGGAAAAGTCTTATTTTGTCTGCATGATGGAAAAATCGAGGAGGGATAGATACACTCAGTATCTTTTATGCACCCAAGAATGATGCGTATTTTTTCATTTTGTATTATTTTCAGTCATTCCATTTGCTGTTTGCTGAGAGTCAGGATTGTTAGTGCATACTCAACTCAAATCACAAACAGGACCAGCCCTTGGTACAAGAGATGACGCTGCTCAAATTGTGTTTCTGCCATGATCCTCATTGTAGAGAGGCCCTTACTGGCTTTCAATACCATCTGGTCTACATGCTTGTTGCTCTCGACCAGGGATGGCCAATAAGGTGACCGACCACTTGTGGCCCGCGACGTCTTTTTTTGGCCCGCGGTGGATAAAAATAAAATCAGGTTGCATTGAGCAAAATGTCCTGGGTAAAATTGATTAAAAATTAGTTACATTAACTTCTACCGTGGAGACCGTTCTAACTCAAATATTCCCTAGTCATCATCATCATCATCATCATGTACCCTGCCGGTTGGCGTAGGCGATCATGTCCCTCCACAATCTTCTATCTACAGTGCATCGTATCAGTTCTGTTGTTGACTGTTTTCCATGCCATGACACCAAGCTATCCAGTATTTTCTCTCATTGTCGTCCGCGATCTCTCTTTCCTTTTATTTCGCCAGTTGTAACCAAGTATTCCAACTTTCCTCTTCTCATGATGTGCCCAAAAAATGTTGATTGCTTCTTTCTGATGTTTTTTAAGAGCTCCCTTTTTGTGTTGGCCTCTTTGAGAACTTCCTCATTGGTCTTTTTATCTGTCCAGGGAACTTTCAACATTCTTTTGAGAAATCCCATCTCTGTGGCCTCTAACCGTCTTTTCATTTGTTTGTCTACTGTCCATGATTCGCTTCCATAGGTCAGAATTGGTTCTATATAGCACTGATGAACTCTCTTTCTCATTTTTATTGACATAGATTTGTTGCATAAGATATTTTTTATTTTCTTAAATGCTATTTTGGCCTGAGCTATTCTGCTTTTTATTTCTGTGGTGCATCTCCCATCTGATGTAATTATTGTGCCCAAGTATTTGAAACGTTGCACTTGTTTTAGATTTGTCTCGTTTATTTTAATGCTGCATGATGGTGATGATTGTTTCTTCGATATAACCATTACTTCTGTTTTCTTACTATTCAGACTGAGACCTTTCTTGTTGTTTTCTTCTACTATTATGTCTATCATTTCTTGTAGTTCGTTCTCTGTCTATGCTATTAAGACTGTGTCATCCGCATTTCGCAAATTATTTATGTTGTGACCGTTGACTTCAATTCCTTTTTTGTCTACTATTGATCTCATAATATATTCGCTGTAAAGTGAAAACAAGTCCGGTGACAGAACACAGCCTTGTCTAACTCCTTGTTTTATATATTGGAATTGTCCTGTTTGGTTGTTAATTCGTATAGCTGCTGTTTGTTCTTCTTCTCTTCTTCTACCTTTTAGCTCCCAGTGGAGCATAGGTCTTCAACAAACACTTTCCAAGTCGTTCTGTTTTTTGCAATTCTTTTAAGATCATTCCATGTCTTCCCCATCATCTTCATCTCTGCTTCAATCTGTCTTCTCCAAGAATTCCTTGGTCTTCCTCTTTGTCTTTTCCCCTGGGGATTCCAAAAAAGGGCCTGTTGTGTAATACTCTCAGTTGGTTTCCGTAGTGTGTGTCCTATCCATCGCCATCGTCTTCGCTGTATTTCTTTATCCACTGGTATTTGACCGGTACATTTCCATAATTCCACGTTTGTGACTTTGTCCTGCCATTTCCATCCCTTTATTCTGCGCAAGCATCCATTAATGAAAGTCTGTACCTTCGTGATTGTCAATTTTGTTATTCTCCATGTTTCACAGCCATATAATAGAACCGACTTAACATTGGAGTTGAAAATTGTTTGTTGCCAGTACATATTTTTTATGATTCGCAGAATCTTGCCATCAATGTTTAATTTCTCCAGCATATTGATTATTTCCACATGCTTTACTTTGTCAAATGCTTTCGTGTAGTCTATAAAGCACATATATAGATCTTTCTTTACCTCTATAGATCTTTCTATCAATGTCCTTAAGATGTATATTGCGTTATTGGTGCCCTTTCCTTCCACAAATCCACATTGTTCCTCACTTATTTCTGGTTTTATTTTGTTCCTTACACGTCTCATGATTATTCTTAGTAATATTTTAGTCATATGGCTCATGAGACTAATAGTGCGATGGTCTTCACAATCAGTGGCGCCTGACTTCTTCGGTATGGCTACAAAGATAGATTTTAGTAGATTCTCGGGTATGTGTCATGTGTTATATATGTCATTGAGTAATTTTGTTATGACTTGTACTCCCAACTCTCCTAATGCATTTATCTCTTCGATTGTTATATTGTCAGGACCTGGAGCTTTGCCTCTTTTCATGTGTTGAATTGCGTCCTCCACTTCACTCTGCATTATTGGTGGTCCTGTGTCTTCATTTGAATTGTTTAATTCTGGTCTTTCATCATCATAGAGTTGACTGATATATTCTGTCCATCTTTCCATTGTCTTCTCCTGTCCCATTATTATATTTCCTTCCTTTGATTTCACACATCCTGAAACTTTTACTTCTTTTCTTCCTGTTAATTCATTTAACTGATTGTGCATAAATTTTGGGCCTTTCTTTTGTTGTTTTTCCATTTCTTCACATTTCTGTTTTAACCATCCTTCCTTTGCTTCTCTGCACTTGTTTTGGATCTCTTTGTGCAATATTTTGTATGCTCGTTCTTCTTTCTTATGTTTTCTTCTTTTGCCCATTATTTGTAATATTTCTTTTGTCATCCATTTCTTTTTGTTGATTCTTTTAGTCACTGGTATTACTTCTTTTGATGTTTGCTGAATGGATTGTTTGAGCATTTCCCACTGCTCCTGGATGTCCTGTATTTTCTCAATAGCATTATATCTATTTTGTACTATCATGCTGTACTTATCACTCATCTGTTTATCTACTCTTAGCATATCTAGTTCTAATTTTATATTTCTTGGTGATTTCTGTGCCTTCCGCAGTTTTATTCTTATTTTTCCAACTACTGGTACATGGTCACTATTACAATCTGCTCCTGGCCTTGTTTTAACAGACGTTAGCCCATTCCTAAATCTTCTCTGTACCAGTATAAAATCAATTTGATTGTGTACTTTTTTGTCTGGGCTTTGCCATGTCCATAGTCGCCTAGGGTGTTGTTTGAACCAGGTGTTACCTATGATCATTTCATGTGTCTTTGCCCAATCTATCAATCTATCCCCTCTGTCATTCGTCTCGCCAAGGCCATGCCCCCCAGTCACATTTTGCACTTTAGCTGTTCCTACCTTTGCATTGAAATCCCCTAATACAACAGTTATTTCTTGGGATTTACACTGTTCCATGGCTGCCTCTAGCTCCTCGTAAAAAGTGTCAATGTCTTCTTCTTCGCTATTACTTGTCGGTGCATAAAGTTGAATTATGTTGATATCCATTGGTCTGCCACTCAATTTTACTAGCATAATTCTGTCTGATACTGGCCAAAATCCTTTCACTGTTTTGCTTCTTTCTCTATCTAACATGATTTCTACTCCTCTTTCGTGTGTGGTTCCCCCAGAGTAAATTACATTTCCACTGTCGCGTTGTAATAATCCTGTCCCTGTCCATCTCATTTCACATAGTCCCAAGATGTTCAATTTCATTCTCTTCATTTCTTGACTGATGTTTTTTAGTTTTCCAACCTGGAATGCTGATCTAATGTTCCAGGTTCCTATTGCTAGTGACTCTTTATTTTTGATCTTGCATACAGTTGCTTGATGACGATCGGGTGTCACCTGTAGCACATGGCGCTCCCTACAGGACGAGGTGGCTATGAAGCCCCCATTAACGTCGTTAGCTGTGAATAGAAGGTTGTGATGTGTCATGATTATTCAAGGCAATTTAAGAAGGTAGTTTGCCATTCCTTTCCTTCTTGGCAGTGACTGTACTAGTCGGTGATCGCAGCCATTCTCTATACATGAGATCCTCTGCCTGCCATCGCGGTGTGGGGACCATAACCGGCACTACTTGTCGGCTGTTCCCACAACACCATCCACCACCTGCTCCAATGGCTTCACATAACCCTGATAGGGGGGGGGGGGGGGCTAAACGGGGAATTGTTTAGTAGCTTGTTTAAAATAAAGTATAATTATTGGTGGAAACATCCGAGGTAAATCAAAGAAGAATAATAGTACAAGTAGACCTATGTTTAACACTCGGGACACTCTACCAGTTAGTTCAACGTCGCCTTCCAGTCATTCACGACCCAGCATTTTTTTCCGTTTGATCATCCTGCGATCGAATGAAACAAAGGAAGAAGCAGACGAATGGTTCTAGAACCGACTCTCGGTTCGGCGAGTTCAAACAGTTTCCGCCAAGAAATACTGTTATAGCTCGTTTCAAAACATTTGCCCAACTTCAAAACGCTATTACTCTCTAACCGTTTGTTAAATACCTTTGAAATTTTCCAAATGTTATTAGAATGCAAAAGACCCTTTAAATGTATATTTAACAAATATCTTGCAGCTGCAGTTTTCTTAAAGCGGCGATATTTTTTTGATGTTTGTCAAAATTGTAAATTGTGAAGCCCTAAAGAATAGAAATTACCGTAGTTGCTGGTCTACGATTAATTTTCACTAGGTAAAGGCGTGGCCGTAATGGGGAAATAACTGGATAAAACAAAACACCAGGAGAATTATTGTCTGCTCAGTTCGAGGACGGACGATAATAATATCAAGGTATACCTGTATGTAGGGAATAATAGAACAAAGAAGTATGTGTTAGCACTCGGAAAAATTGACAGACAAACAACAATAGAAAAAAACGAAGAACAATATATGGTCCGAAGAACATAACGAACAACACAAGTATACCTGTATGTACAATTTTCATAGTTGTGTGGTCCTGAAAAGGACCGTTTGTTGAAATAATTTAAGGTAATATAGGGGCCAACATTGTAGGGGCTATATACTTTCATTCTGAATCAGACGAGTCTAAAAGATTAATAACTGTTTGGGGTTGAACATTCCACAAACCATCATTTTTCCAATATTCCTCTTCCTGTTTTAAGACGTGGTCTTCACATTTAGCCCAATAATCTTTGTCTATATTTAATAAAGCGAGATTAGCAAGAGTCTTTACATCGCATATTTTGAATGTTGTATTTTCATCTGCCACTTGTCCTTTTAATTTTGCCCAGATTAGTTCTATTGGATTTAAATGAGCATGGTAAGGTGGCAGCCTCAAACTTATATGACCGTGCTCTTGGATAATCTTATCTATTTGAAAAATCTTTGTCCTCTGTTTTTGCTTTACTAGAGATAGTAATTCAGGTTTTGAGTACATGTTATTAAATTGTATGTGCTCCTTTGTGAGCCATATATTAATAGCATCTTTTGTACTGGATGACGTCGGGACTTTATCTTCAAGTGCAACAATGTTGTGGTACGCTGCATTGTCCATTATTAGGCAAGATGGTCGATCTAGTGATGGGAGAACAGAATTTTCATTCCAATGTCTAAATATGTGACCATTCATCTCAGAGTGATAATCCCGATTGTCTATGGATTTTGAAAGAAAAATTAGCTCTGCATTCTGTATTAGTCCATGTTGTCGACTACCTGCATGAGCAATTATCAAGCGCTGTCCTTTGCTGCTAGGTATTAATCTCTTAATCTTTCCATCTGATGACTGCCATTCCCTTTGGTTAGTGTGGTGAGCATTGATCCATGTTTCATCCAAGTACACAATATCATAACCTTGCTTGCGCACCTCTTTTACTTCACGTAAGTACTTGCTTCTCATGACTACTATATGTGGCTTCTCACAGATGATGTTTCGTCCATTGGAATACTTTCTGAATGTAAAGCCTGCAGCTCTCACATTCCTCCATAATGTAGACTTTGATATTTCAATACTGTTGCTCTTTTTCAGCGATACTTTTAATTTTCTTATTGTAACAGTTTCATTCATACCCAACATTTTGCGAATTTCACTTCTAATAAGTTCACTGTCGAAATTATCCAACATTTTTGCTCTTCCTTGTGATTTTGTATATTTGGAACATTGACGGTCACGTGCTTGAATCCAGCGATTAAATGACCGTTTAGATAAATCCAAAATGTGTCTTGTCCTATTCTCAGGGTTTTCTAAAGAATGAAATAATCTTCCTCGTTTAGCCTCTTTGCAAAAATAGTCATACATTTTTATTGCGATGTTTTGTAAACTGCAGAATTTCATTTTAAGACTCATGATAAATATTATTGTTCCACGTTACGCCGCTGAATTAACGGAAATGGAACACACAATGTCTCGTGTTTACTACAAGTGTCTAATTGTGTCAGAAAACTCACGCGGAAAGCGTGCAAAATCGTAAATTTGAGCGTGTATAGATTTGTAATCGCTATTTTTAACTTAAAAACTGTAAACACTAAGTTTTGACTACATGAATGGGTCGTTATAAATTTATATAAATCAAATAAGCAATAATAATAACCAAATGTTTGTTTTTAATGAAATTAATTCCCTGTTGGGTTCTAATCATTATAACTATACATGCAAATTTTGAAAAAATTACAAAAAGCGGTTTAAAAGATATTGATTTTTAAAGTTGGGCACGACTTATGAAACAAGCTATAGTCATCCACCTCCTCCTCCACAACACATTCACCCCACAATTATTTTACTTTTAGTTTCTTTCTCTCCAATCCTCTTTTCATCAGTCAAAATTATATATCCTATCTGATCATTCTGATTTTGGCGAGTTACTGTGAACAGTTCCATTTTTAACAGGAAACAGTGCTATTGTTGTAATCTGTGTTTTCATTGTCTGTTGCTTCGGTCGTGGTATAATATGAGCAATAAACGTCAATTAAATGAGAAAAAAATATTTTTTTTCTTGAGAAATGGGAAAATGATTTTTTATTTATCAACAATAAGGATAGAAAACCGCAGTGCCGTGTGTGTTTGCAAGTGCTGTCTGTAAATAAAGAATATAATCTTAAACGGCATTACACACAGTACCACGCCGCTAAATACAAGGACTACATTGGTACAATACGTTCTACACTTGTGTGCGATTTGAAGAAAAAGCTTAGTGCTCAGAAATCTGCTTGTACTGCATTAACAACAAAACAAACAAGTTCCTTAATGGCATCGTTTGTTGTAAGCGCAGAGATAGCGAAATTTAAAAAAATCATTATGTGACAGTGACTTCTTAAAGCGTTGTTCTATTAACATGGCGCGTGCATTTGGGGAAGAAAAAATTGCGTCATTTTGAGAGCGTTCCACTATCAAAACAGACAGTCACTAGAAGGGTTGAGAAAATAAGTACTCATATATCTAGTAAATTAAAGAGTGTCGTTACAAATTCCGCTTATTTTTCTCTGGCTTTGGATGAATCTACTGACATATCAGACACAGCACAACTTTTAATTTCCATAAGAACAGTTTCAAAAGACTTTATTATCAATGAAGAGCTACTAGCTTTAGATTCATTGCATAATACGACCAAGGTCAAGACATTTATGACTCAGTTATGAAAGTTGTTAACGGTATCGATGACATAAACAGACTTTCAGCAATAGTGGCAGATGGCGCCAAGTCAATGTGTGGTACTCAAACAGGTTTAGTTGGATTATTAAGGAAGGCTTGAATCCATTGCCCAGCATTACATTGCATTATACACCAGGAGGCGCTGTGTGGCAAGATTCTAGACGTGGAGGATGTTATGAAAACTGTAATAAAGTGTTTGAATTAAAATGCAGGAATCGGGCTTTGACACACCGACAGTTTATAAAATTTCCATTAGAAGTTGAGTCGGAATATGGCAATTTAGTCAAAGGTGCAAAATATGCTGCATACCGTGATTACCTACATGGAGCAGGAAGAAAAATATTTATTGTACCATTTATTTTCAAGATCAGCAATATTTGATTATATAATATCTGCGAGACTTTGATAGAGTTGTCAATAATGTGGCAAAGCAAGAAGGAACGCCCAACCTTCCCATGAGACATAACACAGCTACACGCTGCATGGACGAATAATAGCCACGGTATTCCTTCTTAAGATGAAGATAGAGAGCAGTGAGAAGCAGTCGTCCATCAAATCAATACTTGTCACTGTATACAAGTGCACCTGTTACAGACTTTGAAGGAGTACAAGTCTCTAAAAACGGAAAGGAATACTCAGTATTAGTGATATTTGAATTGTGAACATCTTTTCACTCCGAAAACAACCTGTGACCGTTGTGACCTCAATGATGTTACAGTACATTGCTGCGCTTGTAGTGTAGTACCATTATTACTGAATTTTAGGGGCGCATCGCAGAAGCACCAACTTTTAGTAGACTAATAAAAAGCTTTGTTTATAGTTAGCAATACAAAGCTCCTTTTTCTTTCAGCGTATTGGTATACCGTCATATCTTTGGCTCGACATTTATCAGCTGGACTTGGATGCTCTCTTTCATTTATCGGAAAGAGTTTAAAGAGGTTGGGAGGAGGAAAGGCGATTGGGGATACTTCGGCTCCAATTCTGACTTTGAAGTAAAATTCAAAAACGTTTCTCTGTTCCCCTCATTCCTTTAGACATGCACGAATACTGTCTGTAAATAGACCTCATTGTCAGTCTCCAACTATTATGTCTCTAGGTACTCCAACCTGTTTGATTTGTCAATTGTCTATTGCTTTGATTGGGAGCCGCGATAGCTCAGTGGTTAGTGAACTGGACTATAAAGGACAAGAGGTAGGGTTCGATCCCAACCGACGGCTTCCGGATTCACCCAGCCTTAATGGGTACCTGATTTTTTTCAGGGAAAGTGAAGCGGCACGGGAGTAATACCGACCACATTACCCCAAAAATCATGTGCCGAACGTCTGTAAAATTGATGGTCACTAACACCATATTCCCTATACGCCACTTGGCGTGACGGGGGTACTTTACTTTCTTTCTTTACTTTTATTGCTTTGATTACAACCGTAAAACTGTGTTTACAACTGACATGCGTAGACTTATTTACTGTTGCTTTCAACTCTGATGTTAGTTCCTATTTGTATAAAAATGTTTCAATGTAGAAAAATGTATTGTGAAAATCGGACATTTAATGGAAATTGTATTATTTGTTCATTCTCAATAAGGACAGTAAACAAAACTTAGTGCTTAATTCACGTTCATGTGTTAGCCGTATTGAAGAAATATAACTTAAGGCAGCACTATGTCACAAATCATAATAAAATGTAAAAGAAACATAGCGGTGAAGCTCGGAAGCTTGTGACTGAACAACTGAAGTCAAAGTTGATAAGCAACAATGTATATATAGAAATGTAAAAAAATTAAAGAATCATTGCTAATTGCTAATATGTGATTAGTTAGGAGCTTGACAAATCATTCACTGATAGAGATTTTGTGAAAAAATGTGCAATTCAAATGGCAAAGGCATTCAGTGAAAAAAATTAGTGAAAGAATTTGAATTTGTACCTCTTTCAAAACAAACGGTACCCAGTAGAACAGAAGACATTAGTCTGCATTTGTCTCGAAGTTTAACATCTTTAATTGAAAATTGCTCATATTTTTCGTTGGCGATTGATGCAACTATTGACATCACTGAAATTAGCGAGCTTCTTATTTTTGGTAAAGTGATCTAGAATGATTTTACTGTTATTGAAGAATTGTTGAAAGTTTGCTCGTTGCTTGACACATGTAGAGGGACGGACATATTTTCTGCAGTTCAAAGTGCTGTAAAAGAATTTGATAGTTTTGATAAAATTGTCTGCAGTGTGTACCGATTATTTCAAGGCTTTTATTGATACAAATACTGGTTTTGTTGGACTTCTGAATAAAAACCAAGTTGACGCACCTACATTACATTCATCAAGAGACGTTTGTGCACAATCAATAAATATAAAAACACTTTGCCTACTGTGGTGAAAATAACACATTTGATTAGACGGGGGCACAACTCTCTGACTCACATAAAGTTTATATCATTTTTAGAGGAAGTAGATTCTAGCATTCTCCTGCTTCATGAAGAAGTAAGGTGCCGTAGTCGAGGGAAATGTTTAATAAGATTTTTTGCACTGAATGATGTCATTTTTTACTTTCTGCAAAACAACTTACTATGTTCCATCGATCTTCAACATAAACTCGAAGATTTTGATTATAACAATACTCGGCATATCTCACAAAAACAACACATCATTTGAATGTATTGAATTTGCAGCTACAAGTGAAAAGGCGAACAATTTTTGTTAATGATGGGTTATGCTGATGGTTTTAAATAGAAATTGGAGCAATTTAAACTTTCTTTGCAAAAACATTTTCAGTTCCATTTTTCTGTTGTCAAAGTTAGAAATACAACATGAAAATCAATATCAACAAAACAGAAGTCATGAATGTCGCCAAAAATAAACACAACATCAACATAACTATAGAAGGCAGACAACTAAAACAAGTAGAGGAATTCAAATACATAGGAAGTCTAAAGACAAACGATAATTCTCAAATAGCAGAGATAGAATCAAGATGCAACAAAGCTTGTCAAATCATTGGAAAACATTTAAGTACACAGTAGAGTTACAACCATCCGAACCTCAACTGTGGTTATGTGAACTTCAGTGTCCCCCCTTCCTCAGTAAAGGCATTAGGGGCTGACTTATGGAAATTGCTACCTAATAAACGTTACTCACTTCTAAGAAAATTGGTACTAAATGTGCCATATTTGGTAGTACATATCTCTGCGAGATAATATTTTCTGCCATGAAGCTATTTAGATCAAAGAACAGGAACAGAATAACTGATTCGGCATTATCCCATATTCTCCGAATCACTACATCGTAAATGGAAGTGGACTACAAGTCACCGGTGAAAAATTGTGACAAGCCACAAACTTCACACTGAAATAATATATAGGTAATTTTGAAATAAATAATTAATTGTTTTGTTACAAATTACAAAATATATTATAAAAGTGAAAGCATTATTTATATATTACTAATTCACATAGCACCAAGAAAAAATCAACATTTTAGAAAGCATAAACATAGACAGCAAAGATCTAAGAATAATAAAGAACATGTACTGGCAACAAACAGCAGCCATAAGAACTGGAAACCAATTGGGAATGCTTCAACAAATAAAACAGGGTGTTAGACAAGGTTGGGTGCTGTCACCAGATTTATTTAATATTTATAGTGAGATTATTTTAAGATCCATAAGGGGCATGCCTGGAATCACAATTGGAGGTCATAATATAAATAATCTAAGGTATGCTGATGATACAGTATTAATCGCTAAGAGTGAAAATAAGTTACAAGAAATGTTGGACATTATAGGGAAAGAAAGAAAAAATAAAGGACTCAGCCTTAAAAGCAAAAAGACAGAGGTAATGGTAACAACAAAGAAAAAGACATCACCTCAGTGCAAAATAAAGACAAGCGGAACAATATTAAAACAGGTAAATGAATTTAAATATTTGGAAACTTTGTTAACCTCAGACGGAAGATGTACAAAAGAGATGAGATGCAGAATGGCTCAGGCAAAAGCAGCTTTCCAAAAAATGAGGAAAATACTATGCAATCCATTTTTGACAATAGAAACAAGAAAAAAAGAGTTCTTAAATGTTACGTATAGCCAGTCTTAACATATGGATGCGAGTCATGGACAATAGGACAACAGACAAGAAAATCACTGAAGTCGGTAGAAATGTGGTTTTACAGAAGAATGTTGAGAATACCATGGACAGCTAAGAAGAGTAATGAAGAGGTTCTGAGAAAGGTCAAAGCAAAAAGAGAGCTAATTTCCAATGTTAGGAAGAGACAATTATCATTTTTTGGTCATGTAATGAGAAGAGAACAACTTGAATATATTGTAACAACTGGAAAAATTGAGGGACGAAGAGATAGAGGGAAGCAAAGAGAAAAAATAACAGACAGCTTAAGAGAATGGCTTGGCAGAAGGTCAATAACAGAAATGATAAATAGCTGCCGAGATCGAAAGTTGTGGAGAGACATGATCACCTACGCCACTAGGCCCGGTACTTGATGATGATGATGAATTGACATAATCTAATTTTTGACAACACTCCAAGTTTGGTTCTCTGGTCCTGACCTTGGCTATAATTCGACCATCAGTCAACCTTAAGTTGGCCACCACAAATGTATATAACGGTTTCAGTGCAGGCTTTGAACTCTTTGCTGTTGCAATTGTCCAGAGTACGGATGGCCAATTTCTAATAAATGGCGTGCTACTTTTTTATTATTTTT
Organism: Megaustenia siamemsis; assembly: GCA_032433765.1. Taxonomy (NCBI): domain Eukaryota; kingdom Metazoa; phylum Mollusca; class Gastropoda; order Stylommatophora; family Ariophantidae; genus Megaustenia; species Megaustenia siamemsis. Next base: position 62,377,502 of record JAVIAB010000125.1, on the reverse strand, counting down.
TTTGTGTGTGGTGGGTCAAAAACATAACAACATCAGTATAAATAAACTTGTCATTTGTTTTAAGGTAATATTTTTGTTATTTATCGGCATTATTTGCTTCATCTTTATCATCATCATCATCATCAAGTACCGGGCCTGCTGGCGTGGGTGATAAACTTGTTAAACAATGCCAGTTCTGGTCGTATACCACTGAAGTCAGAAAATCGTTCATTGAATTGCTCCAATAGTTTGTCTAACATTAATACAGACAATTTGAAATCAGTTCACTGCGCTCCTCAATCAGTTCTTTGCACGAAGGAAAATGAATGAAGTTTTCTTTAGCCAGGGTAAATCTAACAACTTTTAGTTGACTTAAAAAATCCATCTAAAAAGTGTCCTACTAAATCTGAAAATGTTATGGGAACGTCCCTGTAGTTTCATGTTGAGTTCATTCGTGTGCTGGGTGATATCAGTTAAAAAGGCCAATACGCTGTTAAAATATGGATCAGATTTTTTTCTGATCAGTTTATGGTTGGTATCATGTTTCTCTAAAAACTGCTTTATCTCGTTTCTCAAAGCAAAAAACCGCCTCAAAAAATTCCCTCTGCTTAGCCAGCATAGTAAAGTACCCCCCGTCACGCCAAGTGGCGTATAGGGAAATATGGTGTTAGTGACCCTATATTTTACAGACCTTCAGCACATGACTTTTGGGGTAATGTGGTCGGTATTACGCCCGTGCTGCTTTTACTTTCCCAGAAAAATCTGGTACCCATTTAAGGCTGGGTGAACCCGGAGCCGTCGGTTGGGATCGAACCCTACCCCTTGTCCGTAGTAGTCCAGTTCACTAACCACTGAGCTATCGCGGCTCCCACTAATTTTTAGGGAATTAGTAAAACCCAGGTGTCCTCGCCAGAGTACGAACCCCGGCTGTTGCCGTGGTAAGCCAACCGCCTATCGATTGCGCTAACCGGACACCCGCTTAGCCAGCATACTTGTGTGTAAAGCACTAAATTGCCAGATTCCGCCTCAACTTCTAATGGAAATTGTATAAACTGTCGATGTGTCAAAGCCCGATTCCTGCATTTTAATTCAAACACTTTATTACAGTTTTCATAACATCCTCCACGTCTAGAATCTTGCCACACAGCGCCTCCTGGTGTATAATGCAATGTAATGCTGGGCAATGGATTCAAGCCTTCCTTAATAATCCAACTAAACCTGTTTGAGTACCACACATTGACTTAGCGCCATCTGCCACTATTGCTGAAAGTCTGTTTATGTCACCGATACCGTTAACAACTTTCATAACTGAGTCATAAATGTCTTGACCTTTGGTCGTATTATGCAATGAATCTAAAGCTAGTAGCTCTTCATTGATAATAAAGTCTTTTGAAACTGTTCTTATGAAAATTAAAAGTTGTGCTGTGTCTTATATGTCAGTAGATTCATCCAAAGCCAGAGAAAAGTAAGCGGAATTTGTAACGACACTCTTTAATTTACTAGATATATGAGTACTTATTTTCTCAACCCTTCTAGTGACTGTCTGTTTTGATAGTGGAACGCTCTCAAAATGACGCAATTTTTTCTTCCCCAAATGCACGCGCCATGTTAATAGAACAACGCTTTAAGAAGTCACTGTCACATAATGATTTTTTTAAATTTCGCCATCTCTGCGCTTACAACAAACGATGCCATTAAGGAACTTGTTTGTTTTGTTGTTAATATAGTAAAAGCAGATTTCTGAGCACTAAGCTTTTTCTTCAAATCGCACACAAGTGTAGAACGTATTGTACCTATGTAGTCCTTGTATTTAGCGGCGTGGACTGTGTGTAATGCCATTTAAGATTATATTCTTTATTTACAGACAACACTTGCAAACACACACGGCACTGCGGTTTTCTATCCTTATTGTTGATAAATAAAAAATCATTTTCCCATTTCTCATGAAAAAATTTTTTAAAATTTTATTTAATTGACGTTTATTGCTCATATTATACCACGACCGAAGCAACAGACAATGAAAACACAGATTACAACAATAGCACTGTTTCCTGTTAAAAATGGAACTGTTCACTGTAACTCGCCAAAATCAGAATGATCGGATCGGATATCGGATATATAATTTTGACTGATGAAAAGAGGATTGGAGAGAAAGAAACTAAAAATAAAATAATTGTGGGGTGAATGTGTTGTGGAGGAGGAGGTGGATGACTAACAGTATTTCTTGGCGGAAACTTTTTGAACTCGCCGAACCGAGAGTCGGTTCTAGAACCATTCGTCTGCTTCTTCCTTTATTTCAGTCGATCGCAGGATGATCAAACGGAAAAAAATGCTGGGTCGGGAATGACTGGAAGGCGACGTTGAACTAACTAGTAGAGTGTCCCGAGTGTTAAACATAGGTCTACTTGTACTATTATTCTTCTTTGATTAACCTCGGATGTTTCCACCAATAATTATACTTTTATTTTAAACAAACTACTAGGGAATATTTTAGTTAGAACGGTCTTCACGGTAGAAGTTAATGTAACCAATTTTAAATCAATTTTACCCAGGACATTTTGCTCAATGCAACCTGATTTTATTTGTATCCACCGCGGCCAAAAAAAGACGTCACCTTATTGGCCATCCCTGGTCGAGAGTATGCACACAATGGTGTACCTTTAGATTTCCTGATGTTCCCGATTCCTGAACTCACGATCAGATCTTCAATCCTTAATTGGATTACTGTGGCCTTTGTTCAACGAAAGCGGTATTTAAATGTGGTACGTGGACTTCCGAAAACAACGAAAATTCCAAAATGTTCACCATTATCTTCAGTGTTAATTGATGCCTGCATATTACGGATCACAAGCCAGCAGATATTAGGACAAGGCAAAGGATTATCTTATGAAGATGATGTTTTGGTATATCGCCAGAGCAGAGACAGAGAGAGTGCTGCGGGAGAACTTCAGACAGAGCTTGAGCGTATTAGCGTGTGGTGTTGGCAGACAAAAGCACCTCGTCAATCCGAAGAAGACAACGGTTAGATTTTTTTTTATGACAATAGTCAACAAATCAACGCCAAATGTGACTGTATTCAGAGATTATGGAAAGAACTCATGTAATGAGACACCTTGGAGTGTGGTTTGATCGGAGCTTTGATTTTAACAAGCATGTAGACCAGATGGTATTGAAAGCCAGTAAGGGCCTCTCTACAATGAGGATCATGGCAGAAACACAATTTGAGCAGCGTCATCTCTTGTACCAAGGGCTGGTCCTGTTTGCGATTTGAGTTGAGTATGCACTAACAATCCTGGCTCTCAGCAAACAGCAAATGGAATGACTGAAAATAATACAAAATGAAAAAATACGCATCATTCTTGGGTGCATAAAAGATACTGAGTGTATCTATCCCTCCTCGATTTTTCCATCATGCAGACAAAATAAGACTTTTCCTAGCACATGCCTGCCATCGAATTAGTGCAGACTCCATTATACTGTGAACTAATGAATACAAAAGGCAGTAGGGTAAAAAGAAGAAAATCTTGAAGGGTTGGTATTTGGTTTTTGTGTAGCAGTTGTGTTCAATCAAGGACATAGCATCCTGGAAAGAATGGATACTATTTTTGTATAGCGATATAAGAGTCGCGCAAAGATTATTCTAGAAATAAAATACTACTCTGAAAGTATAATCACAACCAGACTACTAGAAGACGACCGAAAAAAAACTAACATACAAATGTATGCACCATATAACAACAATGAAAAAGACAGCGCAGAATGCATGTCTCAGACGACATGTTAGTGATGGGAGACTTTAATGGAAGACTTGTGAAATGCAACAGTGAGAACAAAGATATCCTTTGGTGGCGATAAGACAGCTAAAATATGTGAAAATGGACGCAGACTGCTGGAATATGTAATCAAAATGATTTGTTTATCGCCAACACATTCTTCAAACACAGAGAATCGAAATTAAACACCTGGTACAATTGGAATAACACAACATGCAGAAGTCAGATAGATTTTATACTAACAAGAAAACAGAACAAGAAAAGAGTAGACGACAGTAGAGCTATCCCTAACATTAGAGACGACACGGACCATAAAATGGTTATGATTAGACTCAGACAGCAAAAAATAAAAATAGAAGATACGTAAACAATCAAAAGAGGCAAAAAGACCATAAAAATAAAACAACTACAAGATCAAGAATCAAGAAAAACCCTAGAAGAAAAACTAACAGAGGAATTATAGAAACTCCCTGACGAAGTAACAGCTACCCACGAGGCATGAATGTATCACACTCATACACATAGTTTCCTTTTGGTTGCTCCTTCCCTTTTGCATAGCCTTCTCTACTGCACATATTTGGGATCTTTGGTCTATCTACTATGCCATGCAATTTATAGTTCTTCTCCTCTAGTCTCTTATGAGACACTTCGGTGTTCTCCTCTATACCTTTTTTCTGTGCTCCATACCCCTCATTTGTTTTTATTGTACCCCACACTCAGACATCTCACTCTTACCGCCTTTTGAGCACCTGTTAGTCTACTGTTCTATTCTTTCTCCTTTGTGTTTGCACACTGACCCCTGTGTGAACTCCTCTGGTTCGGTGTGCATTTGCGGACATTTTTGCACATTCACGACAGCCATACTTTTGTTACCATTTCCTTTTCATAAACACAGGATAGAAATTTTCTTTAACATATTTCGAATATTTTTGTTTTGAATGTTTCGTTATTAGTTTTGTGTGTTTAGTTTGTGTCGTCCACTTATCACTTTAAGCTTCAAACATACTATTTTTCTGTATTTTTAAATTTTTCCTGACGAAGTAAGCAGGGTAGAAAAAGAGTGGAAGGAGTTTAAGACGACAATAATCAACAACTCATAAACAGTATTCGGAACGAAGCTAAGAACAAAAGAAGGGGAAAATAGCACAATGTTCGAACGAAGCAATCAGAGAAGAAATTACAGAAAAGAAGAAACTGTTTAAAACTTGGAGGGAGAATAAGAACCAAGAAAAATATGAAAAATATGTCTTAGTTCGAAAAAAGTTAACATTTTGATTAAAGAAGCTAAGCAAAAACAAATGGAGAGAATTTGAACAACATGCGAGCAGGGACTTCAAAACAGCTACGATAGATTTCTACAAAGCAGTAAAAGCAACAAGAGCGAAAAAGAAAACCACGATCCTACTGAGCACATAAATGACAAAGACGGACATGCAAAATCAAATAATTAACAAATGCAATAGAGATGGAAAGGATATTTTGAAGGCCTATTAAACATGGCACCAACTACCAATAACACACATATACCACGCAAAAATGCACGAAAACTGAACCCAACATCATGAAAGAGGAAATCAAGGAAGTAATCAAATATGTACGAAGAAATAAAGCAGCGGGTTCAGATAACATCATCATCTAGTGCCTTCTCCGCAACTAAGGTTGGCTACCATGGATCGACATTCTACTCTGTTTCTTACTTTGATGGTAACTTACTTAGTTTGACTTGTTCATCTTTTGGCGTTACTCGTCCATGTTAGTCTTGGTCTGCCTCTTTTACCTTGTATTTTCCCTTCCAATATTACTTTTAGTAGGCTGTTGTGTCTTTTTAACTTGCCCGAAAAATTTCATTTGTCTTGTTATAATTGTATTTTGTAGTTCTCTTTTTATTTTCAGTTGTTTTAAAACTTCATCGTTTGTTTTCTTTTCTTTCCATCCAATTCTACCTATTCTTCTATAAATCCACATTTCAAAGGCTTCAATTTTCTGTTCTGTTTTCTTGTCTAATGTCCATGTTTCTGCACCATAAAGGAATATTGAGAAGATGTAACATTTTGCCATTCTTAGTTTCAGCCCTGTTGATATTTGTTTTGTTGTTAGTATATTTTTCATGGCATTAAAATTACTTTTTGCCATATCTATTCTTTTGTTTATTTCAGTTGCACATAAGTAGTATATTGGCATTTTTACCCAACTTAAAAGTGCAAGCACATGCACCGAAAATGCACCAAAGACAATGGATTTTGCATCGTGCAATGGTGCAACAATCTTTTTGGCACCAAATACGTGCAAAACTTTTTTAATCGGTTTATCTCGGTGGTCGTGGCGTGCGGTGGTGCGTGACGGCTCGGTGGTCGTACGGTGGGGCGTGACGGCTCGGTGGTCGGGTCGTGGCGTCGCGGCGTGGGGAATGGGGCGCTACAATGCTGACGTGTTATTAGAGCGGTTCTAAAACTTGGGGAAAGGGGCTATTCGGCATATGTTTTTTTAAGCCTCGGAATTTCAAATATATAAAATAGTTTAACCTGTAATACCCGTGTTGATAGTCGTCAAATGGGGTGTGTTATTAGTATCGCTACCAACATCATCATGTGTAGTAAGGTGTGCTAATATTAAATAGTGACGCTCTCTCTCTTTCATAATCATGGTAAAGCAAAACAAAATTCGTTCTATATTTCACAGTTTTAGTAATGCAACAAATATATTTATTAATACAACAAATATATATATATATATATATATATATATATATTACTGTCCGGTTGTTGATAATTTTAATCGTCTGGGTTTCCTCCCTCCTGTTTTGGTGGTACTGTTTGTTTGTGTTAAATGTCTATCAAACACAGGTGCATAGGAAGGTTCATTAGCCTTCAAAACACAACCGCCAACCATTTTGACAAAACCTTGATCAAAGCTGGAATAGGTAATTGGTGACTCTGCTGAAACACCCGCGGCATCCATATTGGTTGCCGGATCTGTCGCCTTATTAACAAGAGTGAGGTTCCCTTGGTTAACAAAAGGGGCCGTGTAGTCGATGAGATTCGGGTTAACACTGTCCGGTTGTTGAATTTGAGCATCCGCGCCACTCGAAGCCGAAATAGCCACGGGGCGAGCAAACGATAAATGATACGGTCGTTTATGTGCTGTCTCGATGAAAAAGGCATGAGAATTCTGTTAAGTTTCGCGCCACGACACTTAAGAAGTATATAATAAACACAATATAGACCGCACGTGCTACTAAACAAATCTTGCAACACCCGCGGGTTGTAGCCGAATGGAACGTGTAAGTTTTCCTCTATAAAGTTTAAAATATCCACGTGTCTGGGAGGCAAACCGTAGGAATCGAAATACTCACATTCGCCGGGACCGTTGTAAAAGAGGGCCACCCAATGCTCACCAGGTTCGTGTGCCGGGTCGGTGTTTATGACAAAGGCAACGGTCGCCGCTGGGTAGATGCTGGGCGGTAAGTGGTTTCGTGGAATGACACTAACAAGGGAACAACGTCGAACGAAAATATCCGACATCAAAAAGTTGTAAATCTCCTCGTGTTCATCTTCATTCTCTCAAACGGCGAAGTCTGTTAGAATCTGCCTTGTCTTGGACACCTCGAGCACTGAATCCAACTCGGCGTAGACGATACCATGTAGGTGAGTAGTTTGTGGGAGCGGCAAACTTGAGTTCTATCGACAAGGGTCCGCTTGTGGCTAGCTCAAAATGGGAGCCGTCCAGTAGGCTGGACGAGAGGTCAAAACCAAATAGACAAAATCCGTCCTTGAACTCTCAATAATCAACGTTATTCCCAGCGTCTTTACCAATCAGACCCATGGCCAGATTTGAACCAAAAAAAGCTCTCGCTTGATCTTGATTGATTTCGTTCAAAGTCCATAGTTAGAGGCTTTCCCGAGATACATTTACCGTCGACCGTCAGGTTCATATAAATCAGACCAAAGTGTTGAAAATTTAACGGGTTAACTGTATAAACACCATTAAACACACTGGCCGTAATCAGACCTATCACTATACGGGTTGGTGTTTGAGACAAAAATAAATTGTCTTGACTGTGGGAGAACATCCCGCTAGCGATGGAAAATGTCTTGATGGTAACCCTCTTGATCGGGTACCGTGCATTCCCGTTTAAAAGAGCCTTTTCGTGGGCCAGAGAAATTGCGGGGTTTAGCTTAGCTTTCCTGACCACGAGCGCGGCGTAGGTGATAACACTTTTATAACCCACAGAGCTATCGTGAGCAATGAGGTTGAACATATCCTTAGAGGGCGTGAGTTTTATCTTTATATCGACTCTGTTTAACATGTAACGATCCTGCACAAAGACATCAGAGTGCAAACGACCCATCATTTCAACCTCTTTACTACTCGAAGTCAAATCGCGCCGTGTTTTAAAACCCTCATTTTCTTTCAAATCGTCATGGTGGCCAGCTGTGTCTTTGTAAAACAGAGAGGCCGTCAAGTATCCCGTTTTCGCATCCTCCCCGTAGTTTAGCGTGGCCTCAAACACTGCTCTAAAAGGATAGGTATTCTCATACGGTGTAACCAAGGTGTCGTTTAGCGATACGTCGACTTGTGAAATTAGATTGTGAAGATAATTGTTGACTGGTCCTACCTCAGCATCCGGTGGTACACTATCCCCATTGGGGAGGGTGATCTTGACCCGCAGATGCAAAAACGTGTTGAAAAAATCTAGATACTCCTTGCTGTTTCCAGAAATGAAAAACTATCGGTGCGCTATGCGACAAGGCTGCGTTCGGACGAATTTCAATAAACTGGTCAGAGTCTAGAGATGTCTGTGTGGGTGGAACGCTAAATAAATCCAGACCAGAGTGAAGACATTCACACGATTTGGTATGAATGAGGGACATTATTAATCGAAAATATCCTTTGCCACACTCGTCTTCTTGTTGTTGTGCTATTCCGCGATGATTTAGCACCCGCTGAAAAGGTCAGAGTATACCAACGTGCCCTGCATCAATATTTAACTAGATTGGAGCAGTATAAACGACGCTCATTGGGCTCGGTCGATCACATTCAACACAACATGTCAACAGAAAAAACACCTTCCCACCACCATCAATCGAGGTATCACCAGAGCAGAAAAAGACACCACCACCAGCGGAAACCCCAAAGCTAAGTAATGAAACCACTCCGCCCGTAACCACATATAAACTGAGACCTAAAAAAAGAAAGAGCGGAATCCCAACACCAAAATGGGAACGGTGGAGAAAATATTGAGACGTCATTACTTTGACCCTAGTCGACCAGGAGCGTATAGTGGTGCAACGGCCCTGCAACGCAACACCAAACTGGGACTCGCAAAGATCAAACAATGGTTGAGTCATCAGGATACCTATTTCCTTCATAAACCAATTCGTCGCAGATTTGAAAGGCGTCCCATTATAACGAGTGGCCCCCAACAGCAATATCAGGCAGACCTAATTGATTTAAGACATTTGAAAAACCACAACGATGGGTATTGATATTTGGTTTCTTGCGTGGACGTTTTCAGTAAATTCGCGTGGTCTGTACCGATACGAACCAAAACGGGGAAATCCTTAGTGGAAGCCGTCGGTAAGATATTTCTCTTTGGGAAACCCGCGAGTTTTCAAACGGATAAGGGGTCAGAGTTTCTGAACAGAACATTTCAGAAATTTCTCGCTGACAACAACGTTCACTTTTTCACTACGCAGAACGAAGATAGTAAGGCCGCCGTGGTGGAAGCTTTAATAGGACTCTGAAACAACGGATGTGGCGATATTTCACGAAATCCAATAAACTGTCTTATGTCCGAGTCCTACCCGCCCTACTTCGAAGTTATAACCATTCGTATCATAGAAGTATAAAAATGGCACCGGTCGACGTCAACGCAGTTGATCAAGAACAGGTATGGAAAACGTTGTATAATAGCAAACGCAACTTTAAATTTGAAAGACCCCTGTATAAGCCTGGTGATACAGTTAGACTGGTCCTGGGCAGAGCCAATTTTAAAAAGGGTTATGCCCCGGCTTGGACGGAGGAATTGTTTTCCATCAGTCGAGTAAATGGAACAAACTCCGTTACATATGTGTTGAAAGACGATAAGGGCGATGAGATAGAAGTGTCATTGTACACACCAGAAATTCAAAAAGTTGGAGACGACCACGAGTACAGAATCGAGAGTATCATAACCGAGCGTCGCACATCATTTGGGCGAAAAGAGAGTTTAGTCAAATGGTTTGGGTACGATTCCTCATTTAACAATTCGGACCATATATTGTTCTTCGTTTTTTTCTATTGTTGTTTGTCTGTCAATTTTTCCGAGTGCTAACACATACTTCTTTGTTCTATTATTTCCTAATATCGCCTCGGAAGTTTCCCATATAATAATATTTATGTATTATTATTTGTACCCAGTATATAACCACTGGGAACTACTATTCGTGCTGTTTCGTCCAATAAATGTTTGTCTACAACACAAGTATTCAGCCCTACTGGGAGATACTTGCATTAATAGGTGAGTACAAATATACAATTTATTTCCGGTCTGTGATCGTTAACCTATGCTAATGTCATTGAGAACGCCTTTCGTGCAAGACACTGCTGCAATAGCCAATTTTTTAGTTGGCTGCGTGGCAGTGTGCCAAGCGTTCGGCTTCTCGTGGCAAAGCGCGGTGCCACTGAGTACGGGTTCGATCCCACTTCGGACCATATATTGTTCTTCGTTTTTTTCTATTGTTGTTTATCTGTCAATTTTTCCGAGTGCTAACACATACTTCTTTGTTCTATTATTCTCCATTTAACACTTGGATACCGACCAAGGACATTGTCAGATACAAAAACTAGAGATGAGAGAAGAAGAAGAAGAGGAAGAAGAAGAAGAAGTGGTAACTTTTGGAGAGCCCGATTTGCGAGCTGTAAACTCGGGAGTGAGGAGAGAGAGCGAACCACGCTGGGGGTCGATGTTTGGGAAACTATCCCCCTACTTAGAACTTGTCTTTATTTGTCAAGTGGTAGTTATATATACAGTTGTAGCGGTCTCGCTGTTCAATCTGACCACCAAAAGGCCAGACGCAAAGGAGGGAAAACTGTGGATAGCCCTACTGAGCAGCTGCTTGGGTTACATGCTACCGAATCCAAACTTGGAGAGGCGACGGTGAAACGAGTAAAAAAATGAGTTTTTATGTCACCCTACCCAGCAATGCATCTATGGAACTTTTTAAGGATAATAACCCCGGCCACTTTTTCGTTAAACTCCTTCAGACCATTGACATTTCGACGCAGTATGAAATCGCACTGGTGGAGATACAGTTTCCGCTAAATTATTTCAATGTAATAGAGGGTGATGTCTGGATTCGGTACGAATCTCTCGCTAACGACAATATTTGCGACGATAGATTTCATTTCAACGTGAGCCTGGAGCCTGGGTTATACAAGAAACCCGATGCGTTCATCGGCACGTTGAATGCGTTCATCATAAAAGCGGAGGATGAGTCGAACGGGGATGTGAAAGCGAAAAGAATGAGATTCATTTACGCAAAAGAGGTGAATAAAGCCATCTTGAAACTTTACGAAAAAGGTGTCAGTGTTACCATAAGCGACACTTTGAAAAACATGTTAGCCTTCCCCACGACCTCTATATCAGACACGACTCCCGATATCTACAGCGTGGGCGTAATGGACTTGGAAAGTGTTGCGAAGAATGTCTACATCTACTGCGATCTCGTTTCTCCCAGACCGGTCGGGGATGTGATGGTGCCTTTCCTCAGGAGCGTGCCTGTTCTCGATAGAAATCACACCGCGGTTTTTCAGATCTACGATAAGCCTCACTACCTACCCCTGAGTAGATTTTCCTTCGATACCGTAGAAATGTTTTTAGCCAACGAACACGGAAAAACCATTCCATTCACCAGCGGGACGTCGGTGCTAACGGTACACTTTCGAGTGAAGAAATATCTCGAGCTGGTATAATGGTGAGACACACCCCCCTTCATCGAGATGTTGAGTTATACGAAGACTTTTACTGTTGTCAGGCCGGTGATGGAATGCTCGTGTTTATAGGAGGTCGAAGTCAGAGCGGTCGAGGAATCGGTAGTTTCTTTGGTGGAATCGGGAGGGCTATTTTACCCTTGTTAAAAAACGGCGGTAAGGCCTTGCTCCGAGAAGGATTGGGGACCGGTCTGCAGGTCGCACAGGACGCATTAGCCGGGAAAAATGTCGGTGAAGCTTTCAAAGAACGAGCTAAGGAGGCCGGTCAGCGATTGATACACGGCGCCGTAGACCACCTGAGTGTTAACAACCAATCAGGAAGTGGTTTACGACAAAGCAGAAAGCAAGTTATGAAGTTACCTCCACCAGGAGAACCCGTTACGAAGAGGATAAAACCGACAGCTAGACAGTTCCCCCTTCATTCGGTGCACAACAGCAAGAAGACGGGGGTGGCAAAGGATATTTTCGATTAATAAATACCCTCATTCACCCCAAATCGTGTGAATGTCTTCACTCTGGTCTGGATTTATTTAGCGTTCCACCCACACAGACATCTCTAGACTCTGGCCAGTTTATTGAAATTCGTCCGATCGCAGCCTTGTCGCATAGCGCACCGATAGAGTTTTTCATTTCTGGAAACAGCTAGGAGTATCTAGATTTGTTCAACACGTTTTTGCATCTGCGGGTCAAGATCACCCTCCCCAATGGGGATAGTGTACCACCGGATGCTGTGGTAGGATCAGTCATCAATTATCTTCACAGTCTATTTTCACAAGTCGACGTATCGCTAAACGATACGTTGGTTACACCGTATGAGAATACCTATCCTTTTAGAGCAGTGTTTGAGGCTACGCTAAACTACGGGGAGGATGCGAAAACGGGATACTTGACGGCCGCTCTGTCCTACAAATACACAGCTGGCCACCACGACGATTTGAAAGAAAATGAGGGTTTTAAAACACGGCGCGATTTGACTTCGAATAGTAAAGAGGTTGAAATGATGGGTCGTTTGCACTCTGATGTCTTTGTGCAGGATCGTTACATGTTAAACAGAGTCGATGTAAAGACAAAACTCACGCCCTCTAAGGATGTGTTCAACCTCATTGCTCACGATAGCTCTGTGGGTTATAAAAGTGTTATCACCTACGCCGCGCTCGTGGTCAGGAAAGCTAAGCTAAACCCCGCGATTTCTCTGGCCCACGAAAAGGCTCTTTTAAACGGGAATGCACGGTACCCGATCAAGAGGGTTACCATCAAGACATTTTCCATCGCTAGCGGGATGTTCTCCCACAGTCAAGACAATTTATTTTTGTCTCAAACACCAACCCGTATAGTGATAGGTCTGATTACGGCCAGTGTGTTTAATGGTGTTTATACAGCTAACCCGTTAAATTTTCAACACTTTGGTCTGATTTATATGAACCTGACGGTCGACGGGAAATGTATCTCGGGAAAGCCTCTAACTGTGGACTTTGAACGAAATCAATACGCGAGAGCTTTTTTTTGGTACAAATCTGGCCATGGGTCTGATTGGTAAAGACGCTGGGAATAACGTTGATTATAGAGAGTTCAAGGACGGATTTTGTCTATTTGGTTTTGACCTCTCGTCCAGCCTACTGGACGGCTCCCATTTTGAGCTAGCCACAAGCGGACCCTTGTCAATAGAACTCAAGTTTGCCGCTCCCACAACTACTCCCCTACAGGTTATCGTCTATGCCGATTTGGACTCAGTGCTCGAGGTGTCCAAGACAAGGCAGATTCTAACAGACTTCGCCGTTTGAGAGAAAGAAGATGAACGCGAGGGATATTTACAACCTTTCGATGTCATATATTTTCGTTCGACGTTGTTCCCTTGTTAGTGTTATTCCACGAAACCACTTACCGCCCAGCATCTACCCAAAATTATCAACAACCGGACAGTAATCTATATATTTTTATTGTATTAATAAATATATTTGTTGTATTACTAAAACTGTGAAATATAGAACGAATTTTGTTTTGCTTTACCATGATTATGAAAGAGAGAGCGTCACTATTTAATATTAGCACACCTTGCTTCACATGATGATGTTGGTAGCGATACTAATAACACACCCCATTTGACGACTATCAACACTGGTATTACAGGTTAAACTATTTTATATATTTGAAATTCCGAGGCTTAAAAAAAACATATCCCGAATAGCCCCTTTCCCCAAGTTTTAGAACCGCTCTAATAACACGTCAGCATTGTAGCGTCCCATTCCCCACGCCGCGACCCGGCCACCGAGCCGTCACGCACCACCGCACGACCACCGAGCCGTCACGCACCACCGCACGCCACGACCACCGAGATAAGCCGATTAAAAAAATTTTGCACGGATTTGGTGCCAAAAAGATTTTTGCACCATTGCATGGTGCAAAATCCATTGTCTTTGGTGCATTTTCGGTGCATGTACTTGAACTTTTAAATCGGGTAAACATGCCAATATACTACTTACATATTCGCTGTAAAGTGAAAACAAAGCCAGCGACAGTGCACCACCTTGTTTGACTTGTTTTCTTTTCTTTCCATCCAATTCTACCTATTCTTCTATAAATCCACATTTCAAAGGTTTCAATTTTCTGTTCTGTTTTCTTGTCTATAGTCCATGTTTCTGCACCATATAGGAATGTTGAGAAGACATACCATTTTGCTATTCTTAGTTTTAGCCCTGGTGTTTTTTGTTTTGATGTTAGTATGTTCTTCGTGACATTAAATTACTTTTTGCCATTCCTATTCTTTTGTTTATTTCAGTTGTACGTAATATATATTCACTGTAAAGTGAAAACAAAGCCGGCGACAGAGCACAACCTTGTTTGACTTCTTATTTTTTATACTGGAATTTCCTGTTTGGTTGCTACTTCTTATGGCTGCTGTTTATTTCCAGTACATGTTATTTTTTTATGATTCGCTGATCCTTGCCATCAATGTTTAATTTCTCCAGCATTGTCGCTATTAAGCCACACAGGGAAGTTATATGCCAAGATAGTTGAAAAAATATTGAGACCAATTATAGACCCACAACTAAGCGATGCTCAGATGGGCTTCAGGAGGAACAGAGGTTGCACAGATGCCCTATTTATCATAAAACAACTAGCGGAGAAAACAATAGAGCATAATAAAACACTATATACAGCTTTTATTGACCAAGAAAAGGCATTCGATACGGTGGACAGGGAACAACTATGGTCCATATTGCCCTTGTACGGAGTGAGTCACCACCTAGTAGAGATATGCATGAACCTCTATGAAAGTAGTGGCACTATAGTAAGATCTTCAGCAGGCTACTCTAAACATTTCACCATTAACTCCGGAGTAAGACAAGGCTGCGTGCTTTCCCCTTTACTTTTCATTACATATATGGACTATATATGCAAATTAGCATGCCCAATCAAAGGAAATATACCAATACGGATGATAACAAGCGAGAACACAAAAGAGAACGAAATATACGTATCAGAAAACAACAGAAGAGAGGAAGAAATAAATGAAATACTATTTGCAGACGACCAAGTTCTGATACATGAAACAACTGAGGACCTACAAGAACATATCAACAGGCTAAACAACACTTGTAAACTATACAACATGAAGATCAACATAAGCAAAACCGAAGTAATGGCAATAGCGAGAAAGAAAGAAAAACTAAACATCATAATAGATAATACAACTTTGAAGCAAGTAGGCAATTTTAAATATCTGGGTAGCACGTTAACACAAGACAATAACTAAGAGACCGAGATAGATATAAGGTGTA
Source organism: Megaustenia siamemsis (assembly GCA_032433765.1). NCBI lineage: Eukaryota > Metazoa > Mollusca > Gastropoda > Stylommatophora > Ariophantidae > Megaustenia > Megaustenia siamemsis. The sequence goes on along the minus strand of JAVIAB010000125.1, from coordinate 62,362,000 downwards.
ACAAAGCATGCCAAGTTATAGGCCAAGTATCAACACTATTGAAGAACAAAGCAATAACTACGGAAGCAAAAAGGGCAATATACAAATCAATTTTTCTACCAACTCTGTGCTATCAGTGCCAGAATTGGACACTGGACTCTACAACAATAAGAAAGATAACGACCACAGAAATGAAATGTGTCAGAAGAATGACAGGAAACAGCTTAAGGGACAGAGTAAGAAACACTGACCTGAGGAAGAAACTCGAAATTGAACCAGCCATCGAATACATAAAGAAACAACAGATAAATTGGTTCGGCCACATAACAAAACAAAAAGAACTAACAATGACTCGAAGAGCCATAAACAAACGCTACGAAAACGCCAGATTAAGAGGAAGACCGAGAAAGAGATGGATAAAGGGAATACTAGAATCACTAGGAGGAATAACATCAGAAGAGGCCAACAGAAGAGCAAAGAATCGCAGATTGTTTCTCCCCTCGACGCCAACGGCAGCAGAGGAAGGGTAGAAGAAGAAGAAGATTGATTATTTCCACATGCTTTACTTTGTCAAATTCTGTGGTCTATAAGGCACATATATAGATCTTTCTTTACCTCTATAGCTCTTTCTATCAATGTTCTCATGATGTATATTACACTATTGGTGGCCTTACCTTCCACAAATCCACTTTTTTCCTCACTTATTTCTGGTTTTATTTTGTTCCTTACATGTCACATGATGATTCTTGGTAATATTTTCGTCATATGACTCATGAGACTAATACTGCTCCACATAGAAATACATTAAATTAGTATTTAACGAGTTTTTGGTCGTTTCACAATTACTACCAACATTAGCGGATCTCTACATTGATAAAGAACATTACATAACTATTCGGAGCTTCCAAATTGTATATGATTGCTGACTATTGTTTGAATTAACTAAATATTTAATTAAAGAACCAAAATATTAGTTCCTGTTAAATTATTTCAAAAATACATTAATTTCTAAAAGAGTGTGCTCATGTAGTGTCATGTTGACACTTTCATTACAGTGATTTACACCACAATACGAGGTTTTATGTGTCACAGCGGTGTTAATGCCATTATTCTTTTCTGATTCTTTCAGAATTCATTGCACTTAAAAACATAAGAAAAAAACAGAATGGGAAAGAAATTTTAGAACCAATTTCTATGTCAATTTCAAAGGGAGAGTGCTTGTGTATCCTGGGAAGAGAGAAAGCTGGAAAGTCCCTCTTAATGAGAATCCTGACCGGACATACGTACGCAACTAGTGGGGAAATTGTTTTTAATATGCAAGAGAAAATGTCCATGTTTGACAAGGTAGAGTACATAATTAGGATTTTTTAAAAACTTAATGCGCATTCATATAAATACGTGCACAGAAGCATGCGCATCAGCATAACTGCATACACCCACAGGATCACACACATACAGAGTCAGTGATAAAAGAGGTTGCATATAGTTGTTTTAAAGGCTATAGTTATAGATAGATTGAAGATAAGTGTAGTTTAGTCGATGGATCATCCTGATTGCGCATTGGACATGCCACTAAGTAATCTGATCTCCTCCCCAGTATGCCCCTCAGTGTGTGGAGACTGGCGACTCCACTTTTGTGTTGATTTGTTATTCTTCTGTATCTCCCCGCGTAACACTCCTTTCTGGCAACCCTAGTTTTGACTTTATGTTCATGTAATCTGAATATGGTTGTAGCTTCATGATCATTAATTGAGTCATCAGCGCGTCCTGCTTTCCTGCTTCCCTGACTCCCTGAGGATATTAAAAATGTTTGCCCGGTCCGTCGCACGTCACTTCCACGGCGGCTGTTCCAGCCAGACTACTGGTCGTTCGTTTCCTCTCATGCGGAGTGTCCATGAACAAAGATGAAGCAGATTCCAACCAGTCCTGAGTTCTTTAGTGACACCAACCACTTTCTTCGTGCCCAGCTTCCTTCGATTTTTTTTTTAGCATACTCATAAAGTAACGCAGAATGCACACTGGAGTAAAAAAATAAAAAAAAAGCTGGTTGTTTTTGTAGCAGTCCCGTTGCTTTAGTTCCTGCGATGATCTCCGTGGTCAAATGTGTATAATAAAAGCGAAAGCACCGTTCTCCTAGACAGAAAGGATATTTTCTATCGGGGGTGAAATAAAAATCCTGAGTCGCACGCGTCGTGGCGACTGCTTGACCAAGCGGCCTTTATCCCTCTGGTTCTATCGTTGCCCCCCCCCCCCCGACATACACCAACAATGGTACTATGTGTTGTAAAGATAGTTTATAGTTTTTTTACTTTGACCTAGCCCGTGAAAGCCAATGAGTAAAGACTGTGTTCAACAAGGGACCCTTCAATGCAAATGATTGCTTCACACTCAGGTGAAATTTCATAGCTCGAGGTGCACCTCTACCTCCAGGACCATAGGGTTTTGTTATCTGCATTCGCTGTTCAAGACTATGCAAACCGAAAAGGACGTAGAACACCCTGCCGGCACCACTATCCACTCTTCCCTAGGTTCAATGGGTTGTCTTCCCTGGTAACAGTCTGCATCAAAACAGGCTGGCTAACAGAAGCTAGAGTCGCCGTGTTCCCTGTAGTGGTGGCTCTTACTGATATAGAATACCCAGTATTGCAGTACCTCTGGGCTGGACTAGTAGTTTCCCAGCATAGCCTGGGATAGACGAACTCCAACTTCTCCAGTAGGAGCCAGAGTTGTCAAGAAAGCGATTACGACCCGCCACATCAATGAGTCAAAGGGCACCCTGCCCGCATCAACTCGTGGCATTACGTCAACAACAACCCTAGGTTCAATGTCACAAAGTAGACAAATCTGTTGAATAATGTTCTCAGTCCGCGCCATCCATGATTTTCCTCTATTGAGCCCGTTTATCTTTCTTCTGCCAATTTGACTGCGTAGAGACGTTGTGCATCAGCACTGACTCGAAGATAGACACGTGGACGGGACATCATTATTCTGTCTGCGGTGGTGGTAAAATTGCCGCGTCACGCTCCAAGGTGTGGACTTCGTGCATCCAAGTAGTAAGTGCATGGCTTCATTTTGTATTCGTTCCAGTCGTTCAATCTATGCATTGCGCTTCCATTGCGACCCAAGTTGGTGGTGTCTTTTCGCTGGTTCATCGCCAAGAAAGTGTGATTTCATTGCTTTGTGATTCTTAATGAAGAAAATAAAAAACTTACTGTGTATCCACGTGTCGAAGAGCTATATGACTAGGGTTGCCCGTCTATAACGTGGAAACGGGTTCTGGACTGTGCGACCGAATGAGTGCACATGAGTCTAGACCATCCACAGCCATCGACTTGCAGCGACAAAATCAATAATGACAACAAGAAGTATTCAGGTGAAGCCTAAACGACAACATCGAAGACTGAAAACAAAAAAGGCAAATGTGCCGGAATGTGTAAGACACGGTCGAAGTGCGAGATGTTAGGCCTAATGTATGTGCGCCATACATACTTAAACTGTGATTCCATAAATCAGCGACGGCCCATTCTTGATAAGCTACTCTGCGGCTCCGATATAATGATTTTGCAAGAAACACTTCTTGGTGAACGGACGATTAGTACCCCTGGATTTCACTGTTTCTACAAAAAACGACACCTTGGACAGGCCATCCTTGTGCGAAACAACATGGTGGCAGCTGAGGTTGATATGTCTGCGTGGGACAGTGAAGAAATGCAAGTACATGCGGTTAAGGTGCAGACTCTAGTTCCTTTCGTGGTTGTAAATGTGTATGCCTGTAATGGGAAGGTGGACACAACAATGGCAGAATCACTTTGCGTTCGAAGAGGTGAACGTCATGTTCTGAGGGGACTTTAATGCTAGAGGCAACCAGTGGGGTAACGTCAAAAGCAACAAGCAGGGAGAAGACCTCGAGAATTCATTGGTGTCTGCTGATTTAGTGTGCTTGAATGACGGAAGGGCAACCAGAATGCCAACTCGAACAGGGGACACTGATAGACCTGGGACTGGCGTCTATCACATTTGCATCGGTTTGCAGGTGGAGTGTACTGGGACTCCACGGAAGTGATCACTACCCTTGTGACCTCCTAAATGAGAAAGGCAGGAATAGAAGCCATAGAAGCAAACTCCACACATTTCCCTATAAGAACACAGACCAGGGCGTCATTAGCAACATTTAACATACAAAACAAGACAACTCTCGCAGGAGGCACTATATATGGACGCAGCCGCCCTGGTGGAACGTAGGAAACCTCGAAGTCGAGGAATTTTGGCGGAACAAGGGACAAACGACCAAGACATGACAGAAAGCCACAAAGAATGGAGGAGCACAACATGAGCTTTTGAAACGTCTGAAAGAAGATGTCGACCTTAAATGATACACTTTAAACTATGTGCTAAGCAGGCTAAGGGTGCCAAGTGGGATGATTTCTGTAAAAAGAAATGTTCTCATGAATAAAAGTCGTTAACCACATTATTGCGCCTTCATCAAAACAAACTTCCAGAGCACAGGCCAGATATGACACAAATATGATGAGATGAAAGGGAAGGCCCTGCTTGCCCGCTACATTGAGCAGACTGACCAAAGCAATGAGGCTGTAAGAATGATGATATGGGAGTCACTCTCAGAATTTTGTGAGGATGTAGTGCTGGGAGAAGATCTCACAATCACAACTGATACCATTTGTAAAACACTTGAAAGGTCACATAACACTGCTCCTTGTTCAGAAGGTGTTCTGTATGACGACATAGGTGATTTAGCTGACGACGACTTGAAAAAATTGTCCAAACAGTTTATTGCCAGCATTCAGACTGGCCAGATTTAGGAAGTGCTACTTACTACCATGCTGAGGCCAAACAAGGACCATTCTTTGATCAATGCCTACAGAATCATAACGATGCAGAACACTGCGGGCAAGCTATTGCAGAAAGTAGTTGCCGGTATACCCACCTGTCACCATGAACAGATACGCGCATTCCTTCCACGCTCGGAGGTTAAATATATAACAAAGAGACATGGTTCAATGCGGCAGTCTTCGCCTATGAGGTCTTTGAAGGCTTCCACAGACGAGAGGAGACATGTGCTGCTGCTATAGATCTAGAGGATACATACAACAGAATACCATTCGAATACCTCATGCACATGCTCATCAAACTGGCAGCACACCCCTTCCTCATTAGATGGATCGTTGCAGCACTGTTTCAGAGGACAGTGATACTCAGATGTGGAGGTTGGTCATCCGAACCAACATCAATTTGTCCTGGGCTGCCATAAGGCTCATCATTGTCACCATTTCTATTATATTTAGCGTGTACACAATAACAATCACGGAACAACAGCTGGATGGGAGGGGAAGAACTATCACCATTTCCTGGCGGGAAATCGCCTCCACATTGCAAAGCGAAGCTGATCGCATCTCTTCCTGTTGTGAAGTATTATGTGCCTTGGTTAATCATAATAAAGCATCAAAAGTTCACCCTTACCAATCATAAATCAAATCAACACTTGCATCAGGAATAACACCAATGTGGAACAGGCAATCATCTATACAGACTTATCAGTATTACGACACCAAAAGAATGCGTCGACATTTACAGCTTGCTCGACAGGAGGAATAGTCAAAGAAGACAGTGGTGTATACGTTATGAACACGAATACCATGACGATGAAGGTGGTGGCAATGACCAGGGCATTCATCTGGTTAGAGTCACAAGACTACACTAACACCTGCATGTTAAATGATTCGATGAGCATGATAAGAATAGTGAATGCGGGCTCTGTATGCAGGCAATGGGTAGAGTCATTGCAGAAGTAAAAAATACGTAGGGTCACCTTTGTCTACGTTCCAAGACATGCTGTTGTATGGGGAAATGAAAGAGTGGACAGGTTAGCTAGCTGCACTGTCGTTGAAGACGATCAACCAATAGATCAGGGAAACATCATCAATGCCCTCCGAAGTGCGGGAAGGGCACAGGATTTCGCTCAATTATGAGTCCGGGTCACCCCTTCGGATGAAAGAGATGGGAGTTAAGATGGGTACAGCCAGAAACGAAACTTAGTGGGTGTATAAGAAGACTTACACAGAACTGGAGTCAGTCAGTCGATGGACACTGCGGGACTTGTTGAGGAAGGGATGCCTATGGGCATGTTCGGAGTACAATGATTGTGACCCGCAAATAACTCAATAACTCAATCTACGCATTGTTATAAGTAAAAAATGGCCAGTATGTTCAATAACCGAAACCACCAGTCTTTGGTATAGGAGGACAAGAATATGTGGTTCACTGTTTGTTTCCACAATTACCCTATTTGCTGAGGGGCCCTTTCTAGCCATCATTAACATTTGATATAGGTGTTTGGCGAAAGCAAGACTTCGATAAAACTGTATTTCCAGTCACCGTAACGCGTGGGTCTTCACTACAACCTCTGAACCCACGCTCACTATAGAGATTTGGTGTGTTGACAATAAGCAGTGTAGTATTAATGAATAACTCCAACGTTTAGAAAGCAAAAAGAAAATGTTCTGATAACAGAAGAGATAAAGTGTTTCAGTAATTTTAAAAAGTAATATATGCAACAAACGCAAACCTCTCTCAAAATCCCTACATTTTTTATGTGGTAGTAACCTCATGAGGCTGAGAATGCACGTTCACACACGTGTTTCCGTATATGCAGGGCCTTATATTAAAAAAAAAAAGTATTTACCACAAATCTATCACTCAATCCCATAATATGAGAAAATCTTGATATACCTAACCTCTGAAGCTACAGTCTATTTACTACTGTTGAATTTATATTATTTATCTAATTACATTATTATATTTATCACATGAAAATAATAAAAATTAATAATAAAATAAACCGTTTATAAGTTTTAGTGATATTTTTACTCTTAAAACGCTGAAGAAAAAAATTAATTGATGTCAATGTTATTCATTTAATAAGAGCATCGAAATTAATAAAAACAAAATCATCACATTGGTCATGTGCTCTTCACAAGTTTGTTCTTTGCTCTTTGATTGGGTTGCTAGATTTATGCTTTTTTTTTTTAGAAAACAAGAACTGACGTTACCTAATGTTAGAAAAAATAGAGGAAAACCAATTAGCTTGATGAAGGTCACTTTACTCTATTTGAGCACCTATGGATTCACCCGGTGTGCAGTGAAATGATTAAAACAACAATAGTGTACCCATGCTCTCATTTGTGGAGAAGCTCTTGTCTGTGTGAGAGTTGGGTCTTCTTTGAGAAGCAATGCTTACAGTTATCAGTCAAAGCGGGGATTCTGCTGATAGTGTTTATTTAGCTAGAGTAGTGAGCAGGCATTTTCTACTGTCAGGAATTAATGAAAACTGCTTATAGACTTTCTGGAATTATAAGCATCTTAAAACACACAAAAAAGCTTCAACGACAGCGAAAATAACATTCTCCATTCTGATATGTGTGCCTCTTTTGTAAAAGAAGCAATTTTCGATTTGTTGTTTTAAGTTGTAAAATATTGCAAGGTAAAGAGAACAATTCACATTTGTTGATCCATCTCTAGAATATTCTTTGAATTTCAAATTTTCAACTGTTGTCAAATTTTATTTATGAAGATCCACTATCAATTTCCTGTTTTTAATTAGCCGAACTCACAATGCGAGAAGGGCCTCCGATAATGAGAGAAACTAGGACAACACCGTTATTTTTCATATGGAGATACAAAAATTGTGTAAAATGGATTTTGCATTCAGGGAGTGTCGATCACTGCGCACTGTAACTTACCTTTATTACAAATTTGGTGTTAATATCAAGTGGTATTTATAATTACAGTTGCTTCTATGTCATAAAATTGGAATCCTCAAATCCTAGTATTGAGTTATTTTTAAGATATGTATCTCGAGATCGTAAAAAAAATAATAAAAGTTTACTGGAATTCATTCCTTGAAAAGAAGTCTTACGTATATGGAAATACATTAATAGGAACGCAATGTGTATACACACATAAATATATGTAATTTTTTCACATAATTACAATATATTACTACAGGGGACTGTTAGCATGAGTTTCTGCCCCCAAGTCGATGCACTCATGAATGAACTCACAGGAAAAGATACATTGACTTTCTATGGCCGCTTGAAAGGAGTGTCGGGGTGTTTTTTGAAACGAGAGGCACAAACTCTGATGACTGCTCTCAATATATCTGCTCCGGAAGCACTTTGCGCAGCTTACAGGTGCGTTAGCAAGGTGTTAAGAAGATGTTACATTCACATTAATGCAATATAGAATCTATCTATCAAGATCTTTTCGAGCCGAAGATGGCGCATAGGGTAGTAATTATTTTTTTTTTACCATGTTTGACGATCTTTATTATTAAGGGTCAGGCTTTGCATAGGCGTTGTATATCGCCAAAGGTCTCTGTTTTGATTAATAATGGTACGTACACCATTTATATTACAATTATCACAAAAATAGCCTCAAAGAAGTTAGATTTTATGCCTATACCAGTAGCAGGATTCGGCTCCCTCAATGAGATAGAGTTGCTTGCACAGAACAGAGACAAATGGCGAGATTTGATAAAATATCTTTAAAAGAATTGAAAACTGCTAGAACAAAAATTCACATAAGAGAAGGAGTATCTTGGTCTACGCCCTGCAGAAGTACAACGTGAATCAAGAAGATATGAGTAGTAAAAAGATGTCTCGGCTGGCCCGGGCTAATCACAAGCCTATATAATAGGGTTGCATAGGGTTAGCGGCAATTGCTGCTAACAGGGGTTATATAGGGACTGAGGCAGGCTGGCCTGCCACAGACTAGTGGCTATATATATATATATGTGAGTTTACATAGAAGGCTCGTGTTTGGTGGGCAGTTGTTAATGAAACTCGAAAAAGGTGGGTGGGGGAAAACTTGAGTACATAAGTTTAGTAAACTTTACGCGGGCATAGGTCTCCCGGAAGATTCGAAAGTTTTTATAGTCGCTGTTTTTCCCCCCACTCTAGATAATAAAAATAAGCTGAAAAAACTTCACAAACATGAACAAGTCAAAGAAAAGAAAAAAAGTAAATTCGCCATCCAGGAAAGATATGGTCTAAAAGACGTGTGACGCAAGCCGGAGAAAGCCGTAAGGAGTCCGGGTTGCCGACTCACACTTTGTCTACCAGGAAATCCTCCATAATTGGCACCTGGAATGTACGTACCCTAAACGAACAGGGAAAAGCTGCACAGGTAGCAGCAGTAATGAGAAATTACAAGATAGATATTCTGGAAATGTGTGAAACAAAATGGCTAGGAACGGAAAGAATAAAATTAAATACAGGAGAGATGATTTTATCATCAGGACACCAGGAACCTGGAGCACAACATAATGTAGGTGTAGCGATAATGTTATCAAGGAATACACAGAAGACACTAATAGAATGGGAAGAAGTAGGACCAAGACTAATGAGAGCAACATTTAAAACAACCAAAAACAAAATAAAATTACACATTATCCAATGTTATGCACCAACCAACGATAAGGATGATTTAGTTTAAGATGAATTCTATAAACAGTTACAATGTCAGATGGAGGGAAGAAGAGCCAAGGATATTAAAATATTGATGGGAAACCTAAATGCTAAAGTAGGATCAGACAACAGAGGCTTCGAAGAGATTATGGGAAAACATGGACATGGAGATATAAACGAGAATGGAGAAATATTTGTGAATTTCTGCATCCATAATCAAGAGAACCTAACAGCAACAATATTCCAACATAAAAGAATACATAAAGCTACATGGGTGTCACCAGATTATAGAACGGAAAATCAAATTGATCACATATGTATTAATAATAAGTTTGTCATCCTTACATGATGTAAAAATATATTGAGGGGCAGATGTAGCTGCAGATCATCATCACCCGACAGCCAAGCTTAAACTTAAACTAAAAAGATATACTCCAACGAATAAGGGTAGGAAGTATTTCAATGTAGGGTTTCTTAAAGAACAAGGAATTAAAGATAAATTCGCAGTCACAATATCAAACAAATACCAACTCCTCCAACAACTAGAAAATACAATAAATATAGAAGATCATTGGAAACAGGTAAAAGATATATGGAAAGCTACATGCGAAGAAACACTGGAGAAAAGAGAACGCCAGAATAAGGCATGGATGACAGCAGAGACCCTGAATAAAATTAAAGAAAGAAAGCACAAGAAAACAGACAAAATATGAAATAACTGTACAAAAGCACATAAAAATTAAGTGGAAAATACAAACAGATCAATGCCTTTATTAAAGATAAGAAAGGAAATCTGCTTAGTAATATAAGGGAACAAATGGAGAGATGGAAAGAGCACTTTGAAGAACTTTTGAACAGACCCGGCTCAAATAATCCCCCAGATATACTACCAGCAGAAGAAGAGTTACACGTTAACTGTGGAAAACCAAGCAAAGAAGAAATAATAAAAGCCATCAAACGGTTAAAAATTGTAAAGCCACAGGACCAGATGAAATTCCTTCGGTAGTCATCAAAGCAGATATTAACACCTCTACCAAGATGTTACATAATTTATTAGATAAAATTTGGGAGAGGGAAGAAATAACTAAAGACTGGAAAGATGGTTATATGATCAAACTACCAAAGAAAGGAAGTTTACAGGAGTGCACAAATTATAGGGAAATTATGCTATAGTCCGTTCAGAAATTCATAATCACACCTGAATTAGTTTTGCGTGATAACCGTTTGTTATTTTGCTTTCAAAATTTGCATGCAATCTTAGAATATTGATGACGTTATAGAAATATTTTTTTGCTATGAGAAATTTGATCTAATTTTTAAATTAGATCAAATTTCTCATAGCAAAAAAATATTTTTTTTTCTTTATGCTATAGTTATAGTTATAGTTATAGTTTTCTTCTTTAAGCTATATTAAATTCACCCTGTTCGAATTTGACACCATTTTAGGATATATACATTAATTTGGTGCGGTCGTTCACGTAAAATAGTTTGTCTATTGCAGAAACACTAACTTCATGAAAATCCCGTGCACAAAACTTAATTGTTATTGAACGACATGACGCACCACGGCCTTGGCATTAATTACCGAAGGGAAGGCGTATCTTTATTAATTTTATGAAGACTCAGTAGACAATTTGTTGACTATAAATACCAACATTTATATATAAATTACAATGAGTTTGAAATGCAAATTTATAACTATGCAAAAGGTTACTGTTTCACTATATCAGCACTTCCTTAGGGAATCCAAGATATTGGTATTTATATTGTGATATTCATGACCCAGAGAGACGAACGCAACTCGCGCTTGGTCTTAATAAATCGTAATTTTCTCGTTGGATTAAACAAGACTCAGAGTGCACTCATGTCAATCAAGGAAGGAAAAGCAAAGTCGACAGCTTTGGCATTTTGAAAATACTTTGACTGCATCAAATACAAAAGAACAAATTAAGACATGGCTTGCGAATGAAAATGTCAAATTTGACGACACATATTTAAAACCCGAATTGTTACAACTTGTGAAGAATACGAATAAGAAAAAGGTGTACCATGTTGACAAAATCATTGAGAAATACGGCCACACCTCTCTTCGACTCCCTGCATATCATGCGCACCTTAATCCAATCGAACTTGTCTGGGCTCACGTCAAAGGACAAGTTGCAGAATAGAACAGGACGTTTAAAATGTGTGATGTTGAAGTTCTGACACGCGAGTCTCTCTCAAAAATAGACATTCCGTTCTGGAGGAAGTGTGTTAAACATGTGCTGCGGGTGAGTACTGGAAACGAGATGGATTACTATTTGTCCAGCCAGTAATGATTATCAACCTCTTGGAATCGTCAGATTCGGAATGATTAAAATTAAGATGAATTCAATTCCAACTGCAGTTAGGACGTCCTGGGGTCTAATGGTGACCGAAGGACAAGACTAATTTTAACCAATTGAATTCATGTTTGCAAATACACATAACAAACAACACCCACAATTAAGCACTATGTAGATACGCCTCTGACAAGAATTGCAGTAAACTGGAAAATTTAACACGATTACTGTAAACTCTAAAATTTGAATCAACTTGTGTGATATCGTCATAAAAGATCAAAGGAATTCGCTGATGTGCAAAATCTGTTGTGTTTGTGGAATAAAAAATAACAAAATCTTTGCGTCATCAATATTCTAAGATTGCATACAAAATTTGAAACCAAAATAACAAGCGGTTATCACGCAAAACTAATTCAGGTGTGATTATGAATTTCTGAACGGACTATACTATCAGTGCCAGGAAAAATATTAAGCAGAATCATTCTGGAGAGATTAAAAGAGGCCATAGAGAAACATTTGAGAGATGAACAAGCAGGTTTTAGGAAGAACAGATCATGTGCTGATCAAATAACTACTCTACCTATAATAGTTGAACAAAGTTTAGAACTAAAATCCCCACTTTATATTGGATTTATATATTACGAAAAGGCATTTGATAGTTTAGACAGAAGAATGCTTTGGAAGTTGCTGAGTCTTCTTCTTCATGCTGAGTCATTACGGAATCCCTATAAAGTTTATTAACCTGATAAAAACAATGTATGAAGGAACGAAATGTAGTGTGGTGCATGAAGGATAGCTTACAGTAGTATTTGAAATAAGAACAGGAGTAAGTCAGGGATGACTTCTGTCTCCATTTCTCTTTCTACTGGCCATAGATTGGATTATGAAAATAACTCAAAACAACAGAAATGGAATCCAGTGGTCACTGACCAAGCAACTTGTTGATTTAGACTTTGCTGATGACATAGCTCTCCTATCACACAGCCATCAACAGATACAGGATACAATGAGCATACTTGATGAGAGATCACAACAGCTAGGACTGAAGATTAATAGAGATAAGACCAACATTATGAGAATTAATGCAGTTGGCAGTTAAATGCAAAAATAAAAATTTTCAACTCAAATGTTAAGTCGGTCCTATTATAATAATGGTTGTGAAACATGGAGAGCAACAAGATTGACAATCAATCAATGAAGATACATACTTTCATTAATGGATGCTTACGCAGAATAAAAGGATGGAAATGGCAGGACAAAATCACTAACATATCCATCCTCAAGGGTCAATTCCATGCAAAATGGAAACGAGAACACTCAAAGCATAACGAGAGTGACGGATACCACCAACTATCAAAGAGGGATCAAGTCATCATACTTCGCCTACGCATTGGCCACAATAGAATGAGAAATCACATGTTCACTAAATTAAAAATAGGTACAACCAGCCTATGCCACTGTATACTGGACAATATGACTACAAAACATGTTCTACAGGATTGTCCCCAGTACACAGACCTGAGGAGTGCAACGTGGTCCACGCCCACCTCCCTGGAAGAAAAACTATATGGGGCAATCGATTCAGTTAAACAGACAGCTGACTTCATGAGAGAGTCTGAAATCTTACTCTGATTGAGTCTTGATCGCAGAGAGAGAGAGAGGATTATGGAAATGAACGAGTCAAATACCAGTGGATAAAGAGATACAGCGAAGACGATGGCGCTGGATAGGGGACACACTGCTGAAGCCAACTGAGAGTATTACACAACAGGCCTTTTTTGGAATCCCCAGGAGAAAAGACAAAGAGGAAGACCAAGGAATTCTTGGAGAAGACAGATAGAAGCAGAGATGAAGATGATCGGGAAGACATGGAATGATCTTAAAAGAATGGCAACAAACAGAACGACTTGGAAAGTGTTTGCTGAAGACCTATGCTCCACTGGGAGCTAAAAAGGTAGATGATCGAGATATTAATATAGACACGCCCACGACCGGAAATCATTTGCATAAAAATACCCTCTGTAGTACATTTCGACCGTAAACAGATATTTATTATATAAGTATTAAATATATTTAGGGTCGTAAAAAGGCAATAGTCTAAATATTAGGGTATCATAAGCTATATATAACGTTAAATGGTCTTTTTATGTTGTGCGAGCTCGTCTTCAATATTTTCTTCCCTACCCAGATACTAGAGCTAGGGTCGATGATCTTTCCACGTGAGAGTAATGATTTCTTGTCAACTCAATTCCTGGCTAAGCGATTGCGCTGGAAATATTGATGTATCACTTAGTTTTAATAAATACTAAGGTCAAGCTATATACATCGTGAGATCGATCGATGATTATAGGTTCACCCCCATTAACCGAGCACTGAACCTAACAGGTAAAGTAGGGGCGCCCGATAGGGCATAATATCCTACATAAGGGACCTATCTAAACCACTATCAAAATCAACATAGACAAACAGACGTAATCTGTTATTATAAATATCCGACAATCAAACCACGTTATATACTAAAGTTAATAATTATATATTATTAATATTGGTTATTGGTTATTGGTTATGGAAGGCCTCGGTATCACTGCAAGCGAATTAAAATCCATAATTGCTCAACCGCCCGTGCCAGTGGCATCATCCGAATTATAACTCATCTTCCAAACAAAGAAAGGTAACTGTAGTCCCCATTATAGCAGTCTCAGCACACGCCAAAAGACATAAGGCGAAACCGCGCAGAAAGTGAACACAGCCAACTGTTCCCTGTCATACGATATCATCATTCATCGTACACAATTGGAGTATCGAAGCAGGATCAAAATGGATGAGACACACAGCTCACGGTGTGCACAGAGCACTTAACTCAGTAGCTCCTGCAACAAGCCGGACTTGGAACATGAGGAAACTGCAACAAGGAACACTTTGCAGACATAGCCTTCAATGGTTCCTGCCGCCTATCTATCACATTGCCCGGAAGATCACGTCTCCTGAAAATGATGATCGTCATAGCAAATGTATGGCGCTTGATGATGTTAGGACATCGTGTTTAACTCCAACTCCGAACATACAAAACACAGTTCGTCGTAAGATTATCCCCGATGCACACCAAACGCAAGATCGCAAGATTAGCGCATGGTCGGTCTTGGGACACACGATGATCCATTATGATGACGTAGCACGCACAATATGTCTGCGCCCATGTATTCATGATTACTCTAGTGAATGCAGTCTACAACGAACGAAACATGGTACAAACTTCCCAAAGACGCTGACTTGACTGACTTGACGGAGCCCACCACATTAATGCGTTGTAACTTGAAAATAACTTGCGTCAACCATCTCCATCAACGGTCATGGAACAGCACTTAGTGTGACGTAAAACGCAGATCAACATTTTTATTGGTTATTGGTTATGGAAGGCCTCGGTTTCACAGCAAACGAATTAAAATCCATAATTGCTCAACCGCCCGTGCCAGTGGAATCATCCGAATTACTAATTCATCTCCCAAACAAAGAAAGGTAACTGTAGTCCCCATCGTAGCAGTCTCAGCACACGCCAAAAGACATAAGGCGAAACCGCGCAGAAAGTGAACACAGCCAACTGTTCCCCGTCACACGATATCATCATTCATCGTAAACAAGCGGGATATCGAAAAAAGATCAAAACGGATGAGACACACAGCTCACGGTGTGCACAGAGCATTTAACTCAGTAGCTCCTGCAACAAGCCGGACTTGGAATATGAGGAAACTGCAAGAAGGAACACTTTTCAGACATAGCCTTCAATGGTTCCTGCCGCCTATCCACCATATACCATGGGAGTTCACGTCCTCCCGAAAATGATGATCCTCATAGCACTTGATGATGTTAGGCCGTCATTGATGACTCCAATTCCAAACATATAGACACACAGTGGTAGTAAGTTATCATTTCCAATCCAACAGAAGCCACATGACCTGTAGTTAGTAAAACCACAGAGAGAATATGATTTTGTGACCTTCACTGATTCACTCTTGGATGTGAATGTGTAGTTTACACAAGAGGAGAAGTTTTCAACTACAATGATCCCATTTAAGGCAATTCTGGGATAGCAAGGCAAGTCTCCTTTATAGCAGCAGAACTTGATGTTCTCCGCTCCCTTCTTGTAGCTGCCGCCACACGATTCTGATGTCTCATTAACTTGGATATCATTCAAGAACAATGTCAGATTAACATTCCATAGATATGGCTGTGCTGATGAAATGCTTGGTGCAACAGTAGTATCAATCATACTGGAGGCTCCTGGTCTGTGGTCATTAATATCACAGACGGCACATGATGTTGTTATATTCAGTATTTCTTTCTGGGGTGTAAATATGTGGCACACACATGGAGAGTGGTTTGTGGTCACAGTAATCCCATTAAAGGCAATTCTAGGGTAGCATGGCATAGCTGTTTCAGAACAGCACAATCCTATAATGTTTTCTTTGTTCGCTATAAAGCTGCTGCTGCTACACAATCCTGACCAATTATAGTTGTGGACATTATTCACTTGCAATGACAAAACTGCTTTGTTTACATCATAAACCTCTGGAAGCGAATCATTTATGGGACTAATAGTACAGTTTATTCTTCCATCGGGGATATCTTCATTGAGTCCCCAAAAAAAAAAGGTCTTTGTTTAAAAAGCACATATGCTTTTGAGTTAAACACACAATGAGCCCACTTCATAGATTCAAAATGATCCTTGCTAATGCCATCCGTTTGCACAAGTTAGGTCCTTAGCTACCAACGTACCAAGCGTCTGAAACGAAGCCATCGAATTAACGACTTTATCTACAGCGAAGGTTAACGAACTGTGAACAAACATTTATGTTCAAACCCTTGAAAACATTTTCAAAAATCTGCCAACTCGCAGCAATATCATATATCGTGTTGTTCAATGTAAACATTGCTTAGTCCATAGCTCGAATATAAATAAGCTGCCATTTTGGTGCGTCCCTGACGTCATCCACCGTCATAAAGGTCATTGTAACTACCTAACTGTATCCTGTGTTAGTGATGCATACGTTATGATCACGAGTAGCATGACGATGGATGTGTTGGCAATATCCAAGAAATTCATTTTGTTAAAGACACAAGACTACACCCACGCCTGCATACTAAGTAATTTGATGACTATGATAAAAAAAGTGGAGGCGAGATCTGTACGTAGGCAATGGGTAGAGTCATTGCAGAAGTCAAAAATACGTACGGTCGCCTTGTGTGTAAGTGCTGGAGTACGGGGAAATGAAAGAGCGGACAAATTGGCTAGCAGCGCTGTTGTTGAAGACGGTAAACCAATGGATCGGACGTACATTATCAATGCCCTCCGAGATGTGGGAAGGGTACAGGACTTTGACAACCATGAGTCCACGTCGCTCCTTCAGATGATAGAGTTGGGAGCTAAGATGGGCACGCCAAAACGAGAAACTTAGTTGACACTGCGGGACTCGCTGAAGAGGGGATCTGAGCAATTTTGGACATGTTCGGAGTGCAATGATGATGATGACCCGCAAATAAATCAATAACTTAATTTTGCGATAATGAGCAATTACGGCTACTTGTCGAAGTTTAATCCCAGATTGGTCTACCGCGAAGTTAGAGATAATAGATATGATGTGCGCGAAAGCCAGGCTGAACTTGCCCTATTGTTCAGACGATGCTGTTAGAATGGAGCACTGGTGAACCAGACGAAGACCACTGCAACTTTGGTCTCTCTGATCAAACAAATTGTCAAAACACCTACAACACTAGTAAATATTGGTTCAGAAACAATCGTGA
The DNA here is from genome assembly GCA_032433765.1 of Megaustenia siamemsis. Taxonomy (NCBI): domain Eukaryota; kingdom Metazoa; phylum Mollusca; class Gastropoda; order Stylommatophora; family Ariophantidae; genus Megaustenia; species Megaustenia siamemsis. The sequence goes on along the minus strand of JAVIAB010000125.1, from coordinate 62,344,419 downwards.
GGACCCACAAAATACGATGAGACGTAAAGAACGAACCATAATACAACCACAATCCAACGTATCCGTTCCAACCAAGCTAGCAGCTTCTTCATTTTCTTAATACAAGCGAATGCATAGAGACGGAACGTAAACAGATATCTATAATGAGGTATTATAGATATCTGTTTACGGTTCGTCTCTCTGCATTCGCTTAAGCACCACTGCCGAGTTGTGAGACCGCAAATAATTGTCCTTCATCTCAGCGGTAGTTGCAAGAAAAATTGCTCCATGACCAACTTCCATCACGATGGTCGGTCGTGTGGTGTTTACATGTGACTTGAACATAGTCAAAGGAGAGAGGAAGAGAACCAGTCACCTTATTTACCGATGAAAGTTAGTCTAATTCTCAGCTATTCGAGTCGCTTTTCATGATAAGTATAGCAGGTGACGGTAAATACCCACGCACTCCTTTGGTGTTGTATTACGGATCCGACTGTATAGATGACTGCATCTTTCTCATTGGTGTTATCACAGATGAGACCGTTGATCTCCGCATTGACCACGACTGCGTTCTGTTCTCTACCTTTCCTGTCGAGTGTGACAATAAACGAGTGTCGAAAATCTCAAGCTCTAGCACAACTTTCCTGGTTTTTCTATTTCAAAGTTTCTGTTTATTTGACTTAGGCTGCCTGTCGTGTTATAACATTCTCCGTGGTTATGTCTACATTAAACGACGTACGTCGAATTTGGCAACGTTGGAATTCAAGAAAGACTACAAATTTGCTAACGAAAATATCCTCATAACGAGACTTACATCGTTTTGACACCGCAGAGCAGGTCTGTACAGGGTGCTGGAAAATGTTGGTTGCCCTCCTACATTACTCAAGATAATCAGGTCGCTTCACAACAATATGTCTGTTACTATCCATTTCGATGGTAGATCTTCCCAGCCCTTTGAAATGAACTGTAGAGTCAAACAAGGATGTGCCCTTGCCCCTACTCTATTCGGAATATTTTACGCTGTCCACAATGCGTTTGAAACCGTCTCTGGGAACACCTACATCCGTACAAGATCTGACGGTATCCTCATTCAACCTAGCACGGCAGGAGTAAACATTTAAAACAGCTGAGACCTTAATCAATGCGCTTCTATTAGCTGATGATACAGCACTGGTTGCTCACGATGAATCCGTCCTGCAGTCAATGATTGACAATCTAGCTAGATCATGTGATTTATACTCCCTATCAATAAGTATACAGAAGACTGTGGTGCTTCAACAAGGTGTAGCCAGTCCCGCAGCTATATCACTAATTAACACCCCTTTAATCTGTGAGAAAGTTCACCTATCTCGGCTCTATAGTCACAACCACTGTCTCCCTTGAAGAAGAAATAAATTCCCGAATCGGAAAGGCAGCTTCCACATTTGGTAAACTTAAAGATAAAGCATGGGCCAAAACCAAATTAACACTCATAACTAAGATCTACCAAAGTTGTATGCTTAGTACACCTGTCTATACGAGTCAGAAACTTCGACTTTCTATGCAGGGTAGGAGAAAAGGTTAAAAAGTTTTTATGTCCGTTGCCTTCGAATGATTATAAAAAAAATGGCGGGACAAATAAACCAACTCTAATGTCTTACAACGAGCCAAACTCCCATCATTGCAACAATTAGGAGTGTAGACTAAGGTGGCTGGGTCATGTAAGAAGAATGGTAAACATTCGTATCCCCGAACAAATATTGTATCGCGAACTTAAGGACGGAAAGAGACCAAAGAGAAGACCCGTGTTGAGATATAAAGATGTTTACAGGGCTTCCTTGAGTGAATTCTCTATCAGTAAAAGAAACTGAGAAAATCCGGCTGCAGATTATAGCACATGGAGAACAAAAATGAAAAGTGCAGCACCATCTTTTGAGGCAGTGCTGATATCAAATTCAGAAGACAAAAGGCGCAGGTGAAAGGTGAGGTTAGGCACCACGAATACATCTTTTTCGTTTTGCCGATGGATCTCTCTATCAAATATTGGCAGATTCAGCCACAAGAGAAGCTGTTCAACAAAGCAGCATCCAGCAGAAGACACTAATATTTTTACCAAACTACTGACTTATCATGATTGCTTGCTACCAACCGTTCTACCAAACGCAAAAAAACCATATATAATAACTGCGCTGTCATTCAAAATTGGTTATACTTTTTTTCAGCACTGCTGATAAGAGAAAATTAAGCATCGCTATTGCCCTTATTGGAAATTCAAATATTGTGGTTTTTGACGAACCGACTTTTGGACTAGACTATTCGGACAAAAAGATTGTTTGGCAACTCTTGTCTCGTGCACACAGAATGCAGCGTACGATTGTAGTTGCCACTTCAAAGTAAGTTATGAAACATATAATTATTAGTGAAAATGCCAATTTAATCCATACTTCTTCACAGTATTGTGTCAGTTTAAAAGAATCATCAAAATGGCCATGACCTATCGTGTCAAAGATATTTCAATAAAGTTTCACAGCTTAGATAATTATTTACTAGAAGATTAAGACGATGCCTCTCAATTGAAGGCACAATATTAACAGTTTGAGAAACTCATTACACTCGGGGAAAAGTTGCTTAGTCGAATTTAGTCAACCTTTTTTTTCTTTTGTCCTACAATGTGTAGAGTGAGACTTTGCAGAAAAGAATTATGTATAGCTTTCTAGACATCATTGGTTGTCATCATCACTGAGTGCCGTCTCCGCATCACTGGTTGTACAGCTTGCATATTGTCACTTTGAACTTACTTAGGGACTGATTCCATCTATCCACATTTTTCCGGGTCATCCTTTCGGTCTTGTAAATGGATTTTTCATTTAGTAAGCTTTTGTTGTAGATTGCTTGGGCCCAATTTTGGCAGATATCCCCCCCCCCAACTTGATTCTTTAATGTTCGAAATAAAATTAACTGGAATTGCCTCTACTATTTTTATTCTCATTTGTCTTTTTTACTTTATATCTGTTGTTGTGTATTTCTTATGCACTTAATTTCGCAAAGTGATTTAACCTTGTGTCGTTCATGAACTGTACTCGTCCTGACACTGGTAACATAATGCATGTACAAAACAGTGATCTATTAACTTACATTTTGCTTGCACTGTAACATTTTGATGTATCAGTGACGGCACTTTTTAATAATTTATGTTGTTTACGTTGAGGATTCTGGTTTAAATCTCTTTTTCTGCTGTCGTCAGTGAAAATATTACATAAGTACATGAACACTTTTACTTAGTTTATAAGTATTAATTTAGTAACAATTATCGATTGAATGATTCTAGTTTAAAACTTGGTGAGGGGAGAACAAGCAATCTCTACGGGCAGAAACTATACACAATCAACACGTTACAGGAACAAGTATATACTTTGCGCTGGCATTTAGAAAGAGCAACGGGCGAATATTAGAATGTTATGTTTGCAGTGATGTTACCTCTTGAAACCAAAACAAACCATAACTCGGTTTAGTTGTTAGTAATATAACATTATGATGAATTTTGGTTTACTAATATTTCTATTTCCTCATTGATTATTTTCATGTTGTAAGTATTGAGAGCCGTGGTTTTGACACCGATGACGTAACAAAGACAAAGAGTAAAATACCCTGCGACGTCCAGTACCCTTTAAGTACAAGAGCTATATAGTAGGATACCACCACTTTCCCATGGTGGAAGGCGGTGGAACCTCCCTGAGAGTGATGCCATGATATATATGTATATATGTATAGGACTTGTATAGTGCATGAAGGGGGGGGGGGGTAGTTGATGGATAATTGGTTAATGAGTCATGTAATGGACATCAGTTTTCGCGCCATTATCAACTTCCAATAGGAGCTAGTGTGTGTGTTGTCCGGCTATAGACCACGCCCACTCCGGAAGTGAAACTACCATATTAGGGACTAGTGATACGTTATTTATTTCATAGTTATATTGTTCATATATACATATAATAGTAATAAATTAATAGTTATTATATCTAAGTGGACGTAAAGGGACCGTATTTAAGATAGATATGGACCATAATCAGTGATATTTAATCAGGTATCTCTCGGCGACATGAACGGACAGTCATATTCTCCCAGGCTTTCGTGAGTACGACATGGATCAATGAACCAATCGTTGCTGCTCTCCCGTGAGTTTATAGATTATTTTCCCCCACGCGCGCGAAACGCCAACAGGTTGTTATGTAAAAAAGGCGCGTACACGATTTAATATATTCATTCGACCTGCGTCGGTCACTCAGTCAACCACAGTGTTAACACTGCTAGATAGGTTCCATATCTGTAAAGTATTAACAGATCCCGTGAACACTCTCAAAGTCTCTATTTAGCGAGCTGAGCCTGGAGAATACTTGCTCACATCTAGGACAATTGTATCAATTACCAGCCATCGTGTTCCTTTAGGCTACCTCTCCAAAAGAGAGAGGGAAAAAATATATATATAAACTAACTAGCTAGAATAACTCAAACCAATACACTAATTGGGAAGAGCGCTATGGATATTAGTGAGCAGAGTATTTTACAAAAAAATCGACCGCAAGGTTAGCATATCTTATCTTATTCTCTCTCCAGCGCTTATTTTTTTATGATATTGTCAAGATACTCTAACTTTTTAAAATTTCAAATTACTTTAGGTGACGTTTGCCGAAGAGTTGGTGACAGTCCATCATTTGGATGATCTTACAGAGGATAGACGCTCAACGTGGATGCAGGTTGCCTGTGACAGGCACAGATTTGCGAGAAGATTAGCAACCATAGCTCTAGTTATAGACTATTTTTCAACCGCTAATGTCAAAATCAGGATAAATAGGGTCTCTTCCAAAAATCGAGAAGGAAACGGCGAAATATTTAGAGATGTAATAAGTAAAACGAACAAAAACCGCAACTTCTAAAACTATCAAACGTGCGCTAAACCTAATACCAAACAAGCCCATGCTGCAATTGACAAACTACCAGTCATACACAACGCGTTTTTTTAATAATTTTATTTTTATTTTTATTTTTATTTTTCACATAGCGAGAAACCTACGAGCCTCCCTTTACGATTCTGACGTGAACGCTAGACTCACGATATAACAGTTTGCAACCGATGCTTCCAACTACATCGTAGAAAAACTACAACATGGATATTCTCACATGGCGGATATTTTTCTATTAAAATGTTTGCAAAACATATATATTAAAATATAAATTTAAAATGTTGGTTTTTATAAAGAAAAGAGTGTCTGTTTTTTTGTTATACATTATTCTTATCAGGTTAATAAACTTTGTGGGAATCCGTAGTGACTCACCAACTTCCAAACCATTCCTCTGTCTAAACTAGCAAATACCGTTTCGTAATCTTTGTTCAACTGTTATACGTAGAGTAGTTATGTGATCAGCACATGAGCTGTTCTTCCTAAAAAATACGTGTGCGTCTCTCAAATGTTTCTCTGTGGCCTCTTTTAGTCTCTCCAGAATAAATCTACTTAATTTTTTGTATTTATCCGGGCACTGATAGCAGCATAATTCCCATATAATATGTACACCTCTGTAAACTTCCTTTCTAATGGTAGTTGATCATATCGCCTGTTTTGGGTAGTATGCTATCTATACCTTAGTCAATTCACCTGTTACTTTTAAAAGTGTAGATGTTGAAAAGTAGCAGGTTCATGTCAAATCATTCGACATATGTCACCATCAGACCCCTGGCTAGATTGATTTTGCCACAGATTATCATGTCTTGTTTGTATACGGCGTTCATACCTACTTGCTTCCCTCTTATTTTTTCGCAAATCGCCTGTCAGAGTCAAGTATACATGAGGTGGTGGTGACATCGCTGGTGAGCAGACAACCAAATGAAAAGCCGCTTAGAGGCCGCATATGTGGCCTTTCTCAGAAGACTTTGAGCGTTCCCTGAATGTTTGAAAAGAATCCAACACAAAAAGAGAGCTCTCAATCAACAGTCGAAAGTAACAATCGACGTTTTACAGGCACATCATGAAAAAAGGAAAGTTGGTTGCAAGTGGCAAAATAAAAAGGAATGAAAGATCGTGTTCGATAAAGAGAGAAGATGGTAGATAGTTTGGTGTTTTGGGATGGAAAACACTCAACAACTGAACTGATAAGTTGCAGTGTGGACAGACAAATGTGGTCGGGCACGATGATTGTCTACGTCCGTTGGTATGGTACATGCTAATCATGGTCTTATAACAATATTCCTCACACCTCGAGGATTCCGTCATCATGTCTTTTTTCAGGATCGTTAACCGAATTTGACACTCAAGACAGGTATTATCTACCTGGAAGGAGATCTCTACTTACCATACCTAGACCGTTTGATGACAACCCGGCTTCCGTGATTTATAGGTTCATCATCCTCCCGTCAAGGGGATGTAAAAACATCGAGCTCAATCACAGCCTAGGATATGTTTGACGCGATGATCACCTAGATGTCGAATTTCATTCCAGGAAATCTTACTTAAACATTACAATGAGGGGAAGGACAGTGCTCAGGTATTTGTCAGTGTCAAAGTTCGACACTGATTTCTTCAAGCCTTTCGACAATGCCACCTCGATGACTGGTTTTTTCATGATCGTTAACAATATTTGACACTTAGGACAAGTATCATCTGCGTGGGAGGAGATCTCTACATACCATACATTGACTCAGAAAAAAGTCACACACAAAAATGATCTCCAAGAATTACAGACCCATCAGCCTTCTCCCTTGTGTAGGAACTTTGGTGGAAAAGATTATCATTTTCCGGTGTATCTGCAAGATGGAAATCTCTTCGCTTCATCACAGCTAGGGTAGAAACAAAACATACGTTCAGATGTCATATCTCACACAAAACAGAGAACGTGTTGACACCGGTCTCAGTGATGGTGATCTCGTTATTCTGTTGCACGCAAAACTACAACTCCATCAACATAAAAAAAAAATTTGAAATATTTTGATATATTTCGATATTAAAATTTTTACTCGACACCGTTAAACATCGAAATGTGTACGTCACCGACCACGCTTATCATGAAAGCTGACTCGAGTTGTTGATAATTAGAGAGCATATGGGGTGTCGACATTACAAATTGTATTCTCCCGACACCAATAACAATACCACATGTATCACCAACAATACAGCCTAGTGTGTCGACATCTACGACATCTTGAACGATCACACCATGACAGTGTCGACTACGAGAACACCGATATTACATGTGGAGCAGAGATATCATAATCGCGTGTGTGTTGAGGCACATGAACATGTCAACTGTGCTGATCCTACAATCTCTGATGCGTCGACAAATCTGGGTATGTTCTTATGTTGACACTACAAACTCTGTGAGTGTGTCAACCTCTGTCATAACGAGTCGTACACCAGAGCCACCGGCTACAAGTTTTTACCATGTCGTCGGTTGATGTGGAGATACAATCCTTCACATGCTCATCACCGAAAAAAAACTGTGCATCAATAACGACAACAGTATCTGTCATGTCAACAACATGTTCACTCAGCCATCATGATGTTTCGATAACAACGCCATCACCTTTTTTCACATGTGTCACCAACAGCATATCTCAGTGTTTCGAGTAGCTCAGTCATTATGGATTCAGCCATGATTCCGGACTCGTCTGAATATCCAATATCGAAAAGAGCCCAGTTCAACAGCTGAAAAATTATCATCGTGAAAATAACTCTCAGCGGTAGGAAGTCACCTGTGTCACAAATACGTCAGGAAACTAGTTCCAAGATAAGTTCGGATATAAGATAAGAAATGAGGATCTGTGGGGGAAAAAAAGTCTATGGTGATTTTCTGCTAGTGAAAATAAAACTATTGGTGATATTTCGTGTGCAAATGCACCTCAACAACCTAAAGAAAAAAAACTTCTAGAAAACCAAAAATGCAGTATCACTACCTGTATCACTACCACTCACCCATACGGCCTCTTTACAGTTCGTCTTTAATAGTAGCGACAAGTTACATACGAACTACAGCAGTATTCATCGTTCCCCATACAGACTCCTTCTACTTCTTCATCGGTATCACACAAACGAGCTATCACATCGAGTGGAAACTGGATGTTCTGCGAAAAGAAGAAAACTAACAGTTGACGATGACGCTTTAGATATTCTTCCATATGTTGTCAGACAGATCTATAGTGATAATTGGGGAGCGATATGTATTTGTCAATATCAGAGTTCGACATTGATTTCTTCAAGCCTGCCGACAATGCCACCTCGATGACTGGTTTTTCAGGATTGTTAACAATATTTGACACTTAGGACAAGTATCATCTGCGTGGGAGGAGATCTCTACATACTATACCTTGACTCGGAAAAGTCACCCAAAAAAATTGATCTCCAAGAATTACAGACCCATCAGCCTTCTCCCTTGTGTAGGAACTTTGCTGGAAAAGGCGATCATTTGAAGGTGTGTCTGCAAGATGGAAATCTCTTCGCTTCAACACATCTAGGATACAACCAAACTGAGGGTCAGATGATATATCTCACACACAACACAGACAGTTCCGATAGTGTATAGGAACAGTCCCATGCAGACACCAGTCACATCACTAGCAACATTTTCAGTGACACATCTCTCAACACAAACTTTACATTACTTACACCAGAACCACTTGCTACAAGTTTGTACCACGTCGTGGACTTACGTAGAGATACTATGTTTCAACTACCTCTGTCTGTCATGGCATTACGATCCTTCGCATGTTCATTACCAAAAGAGAACTCTGTTGCCAGAACAATTAACGACAACAGTATCTATCATTTCAACATGTTCACTCAACCATCATGGTGTTTCGACAATAACACCATCATCTTTTTCACATGTGTCACCAACAACACATCCCAGTGTTTCGACTAGCTCGGTAATTATGGATTCTGCTTTGATTTTGGTCTCATCTGAATATCCAATATTGAAAAGAGCCCGTTCAACAGCTGTTAAACTATCTCAACTTTTTAACAACAACAACAAAAATTATCGACGTCACTCGTAACGCTGTCTGTGAGTTTATGGGAGATTACGCCGTCAAACATATATTGTTGTTGATCGCTCGTATCACCATATCAATAGTTCCCAGTTTTAAAGGATGACTGAGATAAATAATTTATACTGCGGGCAAACAGCGATAATAAAGTATAACAAAGAGAACTCGATACCTATTTTATATAAAGAGGAGTAAAACATGGATGCATCCTATTACCATGCTTGTGCAATATATACACCGAGAAAATCTTTAAACCATCACAAAAATGCCATACCTAAACATTAATGGAAAGATGATCACTAACCTAAAATATGCTGATGATACTGTATTAGTACCAGAAAATCATAAAGATCTACAACATTACTTAATGAATTAAACATGACAAGCAAAAAAATAAATAAATAAACATGGATTAGATATGAATATCAAAAGAAAGTAAAACTATGACAATAAGCAAAGAAAATATTCAAAACCAGCAAGTGGCTATCAAAATTGAAGGAATAGACATGGAGATAGTTCAGAACTACAACTACCTTGGACATACTATAACCAGTAATGGAAAATGTAAAACTTAAATAAGCAAAAGAATATGAATGGGGAAAAATAACGTTAATGCCATGAAAAATATATCATCATCAAATATAATATAACATCAAAGCAAATAAGATCATGGCTAAAACTAAGAATAGCAAAATGTTGTCTTCTCAACATTCCTATATGGTGCATAAACAGGGACATTAGACAAGAAAACAGAACAGAAAACTGAAGCCTTTGATATGTGGTATATAGAAGAATAGGTAGAATTGGATGGAAGGAAAAGAAAACAAACGATGAAGTCTTAAAACAACTAACAATGAAAAGAGAACTACTAAGCACAATTCAAACAAGACAAATGCGGTTTTTGGGCCATGTTAAAAGACAAAACAGTCTACTAAAAGTAATCCTGGAGGGGAAAATACAAAGTAAAAGAGCCAGAGGCAGACCACGACTAACATGGATGAGTAACATCAAAAGATGGCCTATGACAACGTGCACCATCACAGACAGAGACAGAGCAGAATGGCGCTCCATGGTAGCCGTTATCAGTGCCAAAAAATATATTACGCAGAATCATTCTGGAGATAGTAAAAGAGGCCAGAGGAAATATATAGATGATCTAGCTAAAGAGGCAGAGGAAGCAGCAAATAAAAGGAATTATAAAGCACTGTACAACCGTACACACAAAACTATGTATAAAATGCAAACAGATCGCTGCCTTTATTAGAGATAAGACAGGAAATCTGCTTAGTACTATAAGGGAACACTTAGAGATATGGAAATAGCACTTTGAAGAACTTTTGGAACAGACCCGGCTCAAATAATCCTCAAGATATACTACCAGCAGAAGTTATTTTTTTAAAAATGGTAAAGCCATAGGGCCAGATGAAATTCCTTCGGAGTATTAACACCTCTACCATGATGTTACATACTCTATTAGATAACATTCGGGAGACGGAAGAAGGTTATATGATCAACTACCATTAGAAAGGAAGTTTACAGAGGTGTACATATTATATGGGAATTATGCTGCTATCAGTGCCCGGACGAATAACAAAAATTAAGTAGATTTATTCTGGAGAGACTAAAAGATGCCACAGAGAAACATTTGAGAGACGCACACGTATTTTTTTAGGAAGAACAGCTCATGTGCTGATCACATAACTACTCTACATATAACAGTTGAACAAAGATTACGAAACGGTATATGCTAGTTTAGACAGAGGAATGGTTTGGAAGTTGGTGAGTCACTACGGATTCCCACAAAGTTTATTAACCTGATAAGAATAATGTATAACAAAAAATAAAACAGACACTCTTTTCTTTATAAAAACCAACATTTTTAATTTATATTTTAATATATATGTTTTGCAAACATTTTAATAGAAAGATATATCCGCCATGTGAGAATATCCATGTTGTAGTTTTTCTACGATGTAGTTGGAAGCATCGGTTGCAAACTGTTATGTCGCGAGTCTAGCGGTAGTTTGTCAATGACTGGTAGTTTGTCAATATGCCAACCTTGCGGTTGGTTTTTTGTAAAATACTCTGCTCACTAATATCCATAGCGCTCTTCCCAATTAGCGTATTGGTTTGAGTTATTCTAGCTAGTTAGTTTATATATATATTTTTTTCCTCTCTCTTTTGGAGAGGTAGCCAAAATGAACACGATGGCTTGTAATTGATTCAATTGTCCTAGATGTGAGCGAGTATTCTACAGGCTCAGCTCGCTAAATAGAGACTTTGAGAGTGTTCACGGGATCTGTTAATACTTTACAGATATGGAACCTATCTAGCTGTGTTAACACTGTGGTTGACTGAGTGACCGACGCAGGTCGAATGAATATATTAAATCGTGTACGCGTTTTATTTACATAACAACCTGTTGGCGTTTCGCGTGCGTGGGGGAAAATAATCTATAAACTCACGGGAGAGCAGCAACGATTGGTTCATTGATCCATGTCGTACTCACGAAAGCCTGGGAGAATATGACTGTCCGTTCATGTCGCCGAGAGATGCCTGATTAAATATCACTGATTATGGTCCATATCTATCTTAAATACGGTCCCTTTACGTCCACTTAGATATAATAACTATTAATTTATTACTATTATATGTATATATGAACAATATAACTATGAAATAAGTGCACTATACAAGTCCTATACATATATACATATATATCATGGCATTACTCTCCAGGAGGTTCCACCACCTTCCACCATGGGATAGTGGTGGTATCCTACTATATAACTCTTGTACTTAAAGGGTACTGGACGTCGCAGGGTATTTTACTCTTTGTCTTTGTTACGTCATAGTTGTCAAAACCACGGCTCCCACTACTGTTGCATTATTGGGGACTAGCCTAGATATCATGGCGGCTGCGTATATATTTTTTTTCTTATTCGGCTCTTGCTGACATGTTTAAATGATTGCGTGACAGTTTAGATGTGAAATACTGTACTTCTGATGAACTTTATCGATATTTGAGTGGAATATGATTTATTCTTTTTGTATCGACGTGTAACCTGTCATCGATAGATCAACGTGTGTTCGCGGTTCGACAGGTAAACACCTATTTTGACAACAATGGCACCTAGCGGGAATGTGCATCCCGAATGTACAAAGTCTGTGACAGAAGAATCAGAAATGATCAACGGCCCAGAAAGCGAAAGCAGTAAAATGTGTGGTACACAAGAGGCATATTCAAGGCACGAAAGACGAATAAGGCTTACCACCGTGAAAGAGATTGGAGCCTTATCACGTAATATTCTAAAGAGAGCCATGGAGAGAAATTTTAACATATGTTAGAAGAAAGATTTACGAATATGTACATGGAATGTTAGGACTCCACGAAGGTTACCAAGAAGGAACATTGATAAATCTTATTTTAGAATCAGAACGATTAAACATAGATATTTTAGGCATAAAAGAGACAAGATGGAAAGAATGTGGATAAATACACATGTACACAATATACATTTATATATTCAGGCAATACAACAGAACATCAAAGAGCTATATGAATACTATTAAAAAAGAGCTACAAAAATATATAAATACACACTGGACATACATTGATAGAATTATAAACTCAAAATGAATGCAAAATCATTCGACATAGCAATAATACAGACATCCGAACCTACTCAAGACTATACAGATGAACAAATGGAGGCATATTATGAAGATCTGAATAAAGTTATGAAGCAAAGGAAATCCTCTGGCATCTTGATTGTAATGGGTGATATTAATGCTAAAGTAAAAAGAAGGTAGATAAAATACCGTCATAGTAAATCATGGTTTAGGAAAAAGAAATTAAAGAGGTGAGAGATTAATATAATTTTGAGAAGAAAACAGGATATTAATAATATATAACACCTACTTTGAGCAAGGGAAAATGAAACTATGCACATGGAAAAGTCCTGGGGATAAGAAGAGGAATCAAATAAACTACATAATGATAAAAGATTTAAGAGGAATACACACAGAAATAAAGAATGACTTGTAAAAAAAAATGTTAAGCCACGGAAAGTGGATGTATTGTAAACAACAACAAAAAGAAAAAAGAACAATGCTAACAGACAATAAAGACATAATCTATAGAAGGTAGGAATATATTACATAATTATTTTATGACGAAAGATAAAAGGAACCAACAATGAAATATACATCAGACTATAATATTTGAAGTGGGAAAGGCTATACAAACAATGACAAAGGGAAAAGCTGCAGGACATACAAATCATCATCAAGTACCGTGCCTCTTGAAAGGTGAGCATGTCTCTCCACAACTTTCGATCTGGACAGTTATTTATCATTTCAGTTGTTGACCTTCTGCCAAGCCATTGTCTTAAACTGTCTGCTGTCTTTTCTCTTTGTTACCCTCTATCTCTTCTTCCCTCGATTTTTCCAGTTGTTACAATATATCCCAGCTGTTCCCTTCTCATTACATGGCCAAAAAATGATGATTGTTTCTTCCTAATGTTGAAAATTAGGTCAGATTTTAGACATACAGTTAGAGATGATAAAGTCACTTGAAGATTTTGGCATTGAGGTGATCACAGACAATGCAACGACATATACCATACAGGATACATACCAAGTGAACTAAAAATATCAACTTTAAATGCATTGCCTAAAAGGAATGGTACAGTTGAAAGCAATGATTTTAAAACAATAAGCTAAATGAGCCATGCATCAAAAATGTTGATAAAAGTTATACAATGAATTATTCATAATAAAAATCAATATGGAAGTAAAATATCAACAATCAGCGGTGTATTAGATAATGGAGGTATAATAGGTAAACCTTTAAACCTTTTTGTGTTTAAAGATGGTAAATGGATTTCGTTACCATTAAAATACGATTGAAAGGTAGATATACAATTAAAACCAGATAAAATTTAAACAAAAGGTACTGATCACACAATATTTAAAATATTTCACTCTGGACAAGTATTTGGAAGTTTATAGCCTGTATAACCGAGAGAGCCATACCAGATTTCTAGAGCACAGGCCAGATATGGCACAAATCTGATGAGAGCAAAGGGAAGGCCCTGCTTGCCCGCTACATTGGGCAGACTGACCAAAGAAATGAGGCTGTAAGAATGACGATACGGAGGTCCTTTTCAGAATTGTGTGAGGATGTAGTCCTGGGAGACGATCTCACAATCACAACTGATACCATTCGCACAACACTTAAAAGGTCACACAAAACATTGCTCCTGGTCCAGATGGTGTTCGGTACGGCGACATAGGTGATTTAGCTGACGACGACTTGCAAAAACTGGCCAAAGAGTTTAATGCCAGCATTCAGAGTGGCCAGATTAAGGAGGTGTAGCTTCACAGCTACTTACTACCGCTACCGAAGCCAAAAAAGGGCCATTCTCAGATTAGTGCCTACAGAATAATCACGATGCAGAACACCGCGGGCAAGCTTCTGGAGAAAATAGTTGTCCGTGTCCTCATCTGTCAGGGGTTAAGGCAAAGAAATGCAAATGAATGCATAAAAATGCGAAGCTGCAGTAAAGCTGAATGTGAGGGTAAATTGAAAAAAAAAATAGAAAAAATGGTATGTTAGAAGCTTTACGTGATTAGTAGACGACACAGATTTGAACGACGTTTCGGCCCAATAGGCCTTCAGCAGGAACAAACAAACAAAAACACACACAGATATGTAAGTAAACAAAACTAATCCTACATAGCTAACCAGTAACGAAACATCCAAAACAAAAATAATCGAAATAGGTTAAAGAAAATAAAAGTGACTTCCCCGTGTACTGTGTCCCGGACCGTGGTCAGCAGGAAAAGGAAATAGAGACGAGTGTGGCTGTAATTATACCAGCCTAGGTTAGGTGAAAGTAAAAAGTAAAGTACCCCGTCACGCCAAGTGGCGTATAGGGAAATATGGTGTTAGTGACCCTATATTTTACAGACCTTCAGCACATGATTTTTGGGATAATATGGTCAGTATTACGCCCGTGCTGCTTTACTTTCCCAGAAAAAAATCCGGTACCCATTTAAGGCTGGGTGAACCCGGAAGCCGTCGGTTGGGATAGAACCCTACCCCTTGTCCTTTGTAGTCCATTTCACTAACCACTGAGCTATCGCGGCTCCCAGGTTACGTGTAGGGTTCTAAAAATGCACTAGTGAGGGGAACGCTGTCGAGGTTAACTAGACTGCAAAGACACTGAAAATGTCTGGAAGTATCTGAGGGCCCATAAACCCATGTATACATACGTTCCCAGATGCGTATATACATATGTGCACGTACAAATAGACATGCACATACCTATACATATCAACACCCACATACATACATGCACATAAATATATAAGCATACCAACCAGCACATACATGCATATAAATATATGTTTATATATACCAATGCCTATACATATGAACACATGCATGCATGTGCACATCTATACGGGGATAATCGTGTATATGCAGAAATGTGCGCATAACGCACATAGAACCAGAGGAGTTCATACCGGGGTCAGTGTGCAAACACAAAGGAGAAAGAATAGAACAGTAGACTAACAGGTACTCAAAAGGCGGAAAGAGTGAGATGTCTGAGAGTGGGGTACAATAAAAACATATGAGGGGTAGGTAGCACAGAAAAGAGGTATATAGGAGAACACCGAAATGTCTCAATGGGGACTAGTGGAGAACTATGAATAGCATGGCATAGTAGAAGGACCAAAGTGCTCAAACATGGGCAGAAGAGAAGGCTATGCAAAAGGGAAGGAGTAACCGAAAGGAAACTATGTGTATAAGTGTGATACATTCATGCCTCGTGGGGTCAGCGAACCATACTGGACTATGAGGCGATTTTCCAAAGTAAATCGGCTGCGGTCGCCAGAGTGACAAATGACAATGCCAGTGACACGGATGTCGTCTTTGCCCTTGTGATCTGGGGAGTTGAAATTGGAAGACACTGGAGTGCCAGTATTCTGTTGGACATCTCGTAGATGTTCACAAAATCTTTTCGCTAATCTTCTCCCAGATTCGCCAATATAGGTCATGTGGCATCGTTGGCATATGATGGCATAAATGATGCTACGGGACACACATGTGAAGCCATCCTTGATCTCGAACCGTCCATTAGGGAATAAGACCGACGCTCGTTCCTACCCACACTCGGAGGTTATAGATATAACAAAGAGATCTGGCTCAATGCGGCAGTCTTCGCCTATGACGTCTTCGAAGGCTTCCACAGACGAGAAGAGACATGTGCTGCTGCTATAGATCTAGAGGATGCATACAACAGAGTACCGTTTGAATGCCTCATGCATATGCTCCTCAAACTGGTGGTGCACCCCTTCCTCATTAGATGGATCGCTGCAGCACTGTTTCAAAGGAAGGTTATACTCAAATGTGGAAGTTGGTCATCCGAACCAATATCCATTTTTCCAGGGCTGCCACAAGGCTCATCATTGTCACCAGGTCTATTTAACGTGTACACAATAGCGATCACGGAACAACAGCTGGATAGTAGGGGAAGAACTATAACTTTTGCTGATGATGTTCTGGTATATCGACAGAGCAGAGAGAGAAGTCAAATCACCTCCACATGGTAAGACGAACTCGATCGCATCTCTTTGTGGTGCGGAGTATCAGGTGCATTGGTTAATCCTGATGAAGCATCAGTTGCATGGCTCTCCCTTAACAACCATATCGTTAACACGGAAACGTTAACGATACAAACGTAACTATACAAAGGACAAGAAGTAGGGTTCGATCCCAACCGACGGCTTCGGTTCTTCTTCTTCTCTCTTCTACCTTTTAGCTCTCAGTGGAGCATAGGTCTTCAACAAACACTTTCCAAGTCGTTCTGTTTTTTGCAATTCTTTTAAGATCATTCCATGTCTTCCCCATCATCTTCATCTCTGCTTCAATCTGTCTTCTCCAAGAATTCCTTGGTCTTCCTCTTTGTCTTTTCCCCTGGGGATTCCAAAAAAGGGCCTGTTGTGTAATACTCTCAGTTGGTTTCCGTAGTGTGTGTCCTATCCATCGCCATCGTCTTCGCTGTATTTCTTTATCCACTGGTATTTGACCGGTACATTTCCATAATTCCACGTTTGTGACTTTGTCCTGCCATTTCCATCCCTTTATTCTGCGCAAGCATCCATTAATGAAAGTCTGTACCTTCGTGATTGTCAATTTTGTTATTCTCCATGTTTCACAGCCATATAATAGAACCGACTTAACATTGGAGTTGAAAATTTGTATTTTTGTATTTAGCCTAATTTCTTTGGATTTCCATATGTTTCCCAGTGCAATGAAAGCTCCTCTTGCTTTTGATATCCTTATTTTGGTATCGTTTTCTGTTCCTCCCTCTTTATCTATATTACTGCCCAGATATATATAAGATTGTACGTCTAGTAGAGGTATTTCTCCTAGTTTTATTTGGTTATTGCCAACTGCATTAATTCTCATAATGTTGGTCTTATCTCTATTAATCTTTAGTCCTAGCTGTTGTGATCTCTCATCTAATATACTCATTTTATCTTGCATCTGTTGGTGGCTGTGTGATAGGAGAGCTATGTCATCAGCAAAGTCTAAATCATCAAGTTGTTTGGTCAGTGACCACTGGATCCCATTTCTGTTGTTTTGAGTTATTTTCATAATCCAATCTATGGCCAGTAGAAAGAGAAATGGAGACAGAAGGCATCCTTGCCTTACTCCTGTTCTTATTTCAAATGCTTCTGTAAGCTGTCCTTCATGCACCACACTACATTTTGTTCCTTCATACATTGTTTTTATCAGGTTAATAAACTTTATGGGGATTCCATAATGACTCAGCAACTTCCAAAGCATTCTTCTGTCTAAACTATCAAATGCCTTTTCGTAATCTATGAATCCAATATAAAGTGGGGATTTTAGTTCTAAACTTTGTTCAACTATTATACGTAGAGTAGTTATTTGATCAGCACATGATCTGTTCTTCCTAAAACCTGCTTGTTCATCTCTCAAGTGTTTCTCTATAGCCTCTTTTAGTCTCTCCAGAATGATTCTGCCTAATATTTTTCCTGGCACTGATAGTAGCATAATTCCCCTATAATTTGTGCACTCCTGTAAACTTCCTTTCTTTGGTAGTTTGATCATATAACCTTCTCTCCAGTCTTTAGGTATTTCTTCCCTCTCCCAAATTTTATCCAATAGATTATGTAACATCTTGGTAGAGGTGATAATATCTGCTTTGATGGCTTCCGAAGGAATTTCATCTGGTCCTGTGGCTTTACCATATTTTAATAGTTTGATGGCTTTCATTATTTCTTCTTTGCTTGGTTTTCCGCAGTTAACGTGTAATTCTTCTTCTGCTGGTAGTATATCTGGAGGATTATTTGAGCCAGGTCTGTTCAAAAGTTCTTCAAAGTGCTCCTTCCATCTCTCCATTTGTTCCTTTATATTACTAAGCAGATTTCCTTTCTTATCTTTGATAAAGGCGTTGATCTGTTTGTATTTTCCACCTAATTTCTTTGTTCTGTTGTACAGTTCTTTCATATTCCCTTTATTTGCTGCTTCTTCTGCCTCTTTAGCTAATTCATCTATATATTTCCTCTTATCCCTTTTAATGCATCTTCTCACTTCTTTGTTCACCTCTGTGTAAGCTTCCTGTGTCTTGGCTTTATTACTTCTTGTTTTGCTTTTATTTATGTCTGCTTTCTTGTTCTTTCTTTCTTTAATTTTATCCAGGGCCTCTGCTGTCATCCATGCTTTATTCTGGCGTTCTCTTTTCCCCAGTGTTTCTTCGCATGTCTCTTTCCATATATTTTTTACCTGTTTCCAATGATCTTCTATATTTATTGTATTTTCTAGTTGTTGGAGGACTTGGTATTTGTTTGATATTGTGACTGCGAATTTATCTTTAATTCCTTGTTCTTTAAGAAACCCTACATTGAAATACGTTGTGCCCTTATTCGTTGTAGTATACCTTTTTAATTTAATTTTAAGTTTGGCTAACAGAAGATGATGATCAGAAGCTATATCTGCCCCTCTATATACTTTTACATCCTGTAAGGATGACTTAAACTTATTATTAATACATATGTGATCAATTTGATTTTCCGTTCTATGATCTGGTGACACCCATGTAGCTTTGTGTATTCTTTTATGTTGGAATATTGTTCCTCCTAGGCTCATTTGATTAAGGGCGCAGAAATTCACAAATATCTCTCCATTCTCGTTTATATCTCCAAGTCCGGCTGCGGTCGCCAGAGTGACAAAGGACAATGCCAGTGACACGGATGTCGTCTTTGCCCTTGTGATCTGGGGAGTTGAAATTGGAAGACACTGGAGTGCCAGTATTCTGTTGGACATCTCGTAGATGTTCACAAAATCTTTTCGCTAATCTTCTCCCAGATTCGCCAATATAGGTCATGTGGCATCGTTGGCATATGATGGCATAAATGATGCTACGGGACACACATGTGAAGCCATCCTTGATCTCGAACCGTCCATTAGGGAATAAGACCGACGCTCGTTCCTACCCACACTCGGAGGTTATAGATATAACAAAGAGATCTGGCTCAATGCGGCAGTCTTCGCCTATGACGTCTTCGAAGGCTTCCACAGACGAGAAGAGACATGTGCTGATGCTATAGATCTAGAGGATGCATACAACAGAGTACCGTTTGAATGCCTCATGCATATGCTCCTCAAACTGGTGGTGCACCCCTTCCTCATTAGATGGATCGCTGCAGCACTGTTTCAAAGGAAGGTTATACTCAAATGTGGAAGTTGGTCATCCGAACCAATATCCATTTTTCCAGGGCTGCCACAAGGCTCATCATTGTCACCAGGTCTATTTAACGTGTACACAATAGCGATCACGGAACAACAGCTGGATAGTAGGGGAAGAACTATAACTTTTGCTGATGATGTTCTGGTATATCGACAGAGCAGAGAGAGAAGTCAAATCACCTCCACATGGTAAGACGAACTCGATCGCATCTCTTTGTGGTGCGGAGTATCAGGTGCATTGGTTAATCCTGATGAAGCATCAGTTGCATGGCTCTCCCTTAACAACCATATCGTTAACACGGAAACGTTAACGATACAAACGTAACGATACAAAGGACAAGAAGTAGGGTTCGATCCCAACCGACGGCTTCGGTTCACCCAGCCTTTAATGGGTACCGGATTTTTTTTCTGGAATGGTAAAGCGGCACGGGCGAAATACCGACCACATTACCCCTAAAATCACATGCCTGTGAAATTTATGGTCACAAACACCATATTCCCTATACACCACTTGGCGTGATGGGGTACTTTACTTTTTTTTTTACTGTTCATTAGTGAAATCATTAAATATTGACTCACTCTTTGAAATTCATTTTCTTTTTACTGTTTTTAAAAGTAAAAGAATATTTTTATAATGCATTTATTGAATTATGCAAGAGGTAATGGGTATTGCTTTGGTTTAATTATTCAAACTGAATTCACTACTGTAGAACATAAATTAAATGTTGATCAAATATTAGACTATTGCTACTAAACGGTTGCAGTTCTCTTTGAACATAAATGCGGCTTTTATTTAACACACACAAAAAACAATATAAACCATCTATTTTACTGTTCCTATCAAATGCTTGTACATTTTCTAATCATCTATATTAATGGCGTAGTTCCTTTTTGGTTGAGTATATTTCTAATATTAAAATAATTTCCAATTAAACAAAAAATATCTGCAGGCATTTTCATAAATATTTAATTTCATAACCGGTTAATTTTATACGACAAATATAATAGAACTCATTAATTTTAAATAGAGCCAAGTCAATTGTTTTCTATTTCAGTTGCTTTTATTCCAGATGTTACAAATTTAATTTTGTATTTTGATTGATCTTCTTTTAATAGTGTGGTTTTAAAACCTCAATGTTTCCGACTATAGCTTGTTTCATAACTCGTGCCCAACTTTTAAAATCGATAGCTTTTTAACCGCTTGTTGTAAGTTGTTCAAAATTTGCATGTAAAGTTATAATGATTAGAACCCAACAGGGAATTAATTTCATTAAAAAAAACATTTGGTTATTATTGTTGCTTATTTGATTTATATAAATTTATAACGACCCATTGATGTAGTCAAAACTTAATGTTTACAGTATTTTAAGTTAAAAATAGCGAGTAAAAATCCATACACGGTAAAATTGACGTGTTTGCACGCTTTCGCCGTGGTTTTTTTGACACAATTAGACACTTGAGAAATTGTGTGTTCCATTTCCGTTCATTCATAGGTGTAGACGTGGAACGATAACATTTATCATTAGTCTTAAAATGAAATTCTGCAGTTTACAAAACATCGCAATAAAAATGTATGACTATTTTTGCAAAGAGGCTAAACGAGGAAGATTATTTCATTCTTTAGAAAACCCTGAGAATAGGACAAGACACATTTTGGATTTATCTAAACGGTCATTTAATCGCTGGATTCAAGCACGTGACCGTCAATGTTCAAAATATACAAAATCACAAGGAAGAGCAAAAATGTTGGATAATTTCGACAGTGAACTTATTAGAAGTGAAATTCGCAAAATGTTGGGTATGAATGAAACTGTTACAATAAGAAAATTAAAAATTTCGCTGAAAAAGAACAACAGTATTGAAATATCAAAGTCTACATTATGGAGGAATGTGAGAGCTGCAGGCTTTACATTCAGAAAGTATTCCAATGGACGAAACATCATCTGTGAGAAGCCACATATAGTAGTCTTGAGAAGCAAGTACTTACGTGAAGTAAAAGAGGTGCGCAAGCAAGGTTATGATATTGTGTAAAGTAAAGTAAAGTACCCCCGTCACGCCAAGTGGAGTATAGGGAAATATGGTGTTAGTGACCCTATATTTTACAGACCTTCAGCACATGATTTTTGGGGTAATGTGGTCGGTATTACGCCCGTGCTGCTTTACTTTCCCAGAAAAAATCCGGTACCCATTTAAGGCTGGGTGAACCCGGAGCCGTCATTTGGGATCGAACCCTACCCTTTGTCCGTAGTAGTCCAGTTCACTAACCACTGAGCTATCGCGGCTCCCATGATATTGTGTACTTGGATGAAACATGGATCAATGCTCACCACACTAACCAAAGGGAATGGCAGTCATCAGATGGAAAGATTAAGAGATTAATACCTAGCAGCAAAGGACAGCGCTTGATAATTGCTCATGCAGGTAGTCGACAACATGGACTAATACAGAATGCAGAGCTCATTTTTCTTTCAAAATCCATAGACAATCGGGATTATCACTCTGAGATGAATGGTCACATATTTAGACATTGGATTGAAAATTATGTTCTCCCATCACTAGATCGACCATCTTGCCTAATAATGGACAATGCAGCGTACCACAACATTGTTGCACTTGAAGATAAAGTCCCGACGTCATCCAGTACAAAATATGCTATTAAGATATGGCTCACAAAGGAGCACATACAATTTAATAACACGTACTTAAAACCTGAATTACTATCTCCAGTAAAGCAAAAACAAAGGACAAAGATTTTTCAAATAGATAAGATTATCCAAGAGCACGGTCATATAAGTTTGAGGCTGCCACCTTACCATGCTCATTTAAATCCAATAGAACTAATCTGGGCAAAATTAAAAGGACAAGTGGCAGATGAAAATACAACATTCAAAATATGCTATGTAAAGACTCTTGCTAATCTCGCTTTATTAAATATAGACAAAGATTATTGGGCTAAATGTGAAGACCACGTCTTAAAACAGGAAGAGGAATATTGGAAAAATGATGGTTTGTGGAATGTTCAACCCCAAACAGTTATTAATCTTTTAGACTCGTCTGATTCAGAATGAAAGTATATAGCCCCCACACTGTTGGCCCCTATATTACCTTAAATTAGTTCAACAAACGGTCCTTTTCAGGACCACACAACTATGAAAATTGGACATACAGGTATACCTTGATATTATCGTCCGTTCTCGAACTGAGAAGACAATAATTCTCCTGGTATTTCCCCATTACGGCCACGCCTTTACCTAGTGAAAATTAATCATAGACCAGCAACTACGGTAATTTCTATTATTTAGGGGTTCACAATTTACAATTTTGACAAACATCAAAGAAATTCGCCGCTTTAAGAAAACTGCAGCTGCAAGATATTTGTTAAATATACATTTAAAGGGTCTTTTGCATTCTAATAACATTTGGAAAATTTCAACAGTTTTTAACAAACAGTTACTGAGCAATAGCGTTTTGAAGTTGGGCAAGTGATTTGAAACGAGCTATAGTATCATTTTTTAGTTAAAATCAAATAGACAAAGTGCCAGTGGAGCTGTATTGTATGAAATGGATTTATATCCGTTATTATTACTACCACAATAACAACTACCACTGCTATTATTACAATTTCATCATTATCACCACCACTATTCTACTCTTATTATTCTTATTACCACTGACTACAAGGGATATACAGCTTTTTTCCCCTTCCTTCCCCCTACCCACCCACCCAGCCACCTGTTATACAGCATAATTTGAGATGTTATTATCTCACATAGAAACTTCGCTATAATTTGATTTTATGTGGTCAACGTTTTGGTTTTATTGTTTTCGTAACGTTTGCTCGTTGTTTAAGCTAGCGATAGTTAGTGTTATTATTAATAAATATATTATAATTCCTCGAAAAAATTAATTGGAGTTAATATTAAAATTACTCTTGACAAAATTAGAACATCACCAAGTTGAATTATTTGTTTTAAAATTCCAGCAGGTATTGGTTCTTTATAGATATAATGCTATTGTGAAAATACAGGACATCCAGGAACAGTGGGAAATGCTCAGACAATCGATTCAACAAACATCAAAAGAAGTAATACCAGTGACTAAAAGAATTAACAAAAAGAAATGGATGACAGAAGAAATATTACAACTAATGGACGAAAGAAGAAAACTTAAGAAAGAAGAACGGACATACAAAATATTGCACAAAGAGATTCAAAACAAATGCAGAGAAGCAAAGGAAGGATAGTTAATACAGAAATGTGAAGAAATGGAAAAACAACAAAAGAAAGACCCAAAATTTATGCACAATAAGTTAAATGAATTAACAGGAAGAAAAAAAGTCAAAGTTTTAGGATGTGTGAAATTAAAGGAAGGAAATATAATAATGGGACACGAGAAGACAATGGAAAGATGGACAGAATATATCAGTCAACTCTATGATGATGAAAGACCACAATTAAACAATTCAAATGAAGACACAAAACCACCAATAATGCAGAGTGAAGTGGAGGACTCAATTCAACACGTGAAAAGAAACAAAGCTCCAGGTCCCGACAATATAACAATCGAAGAGATAAATGCATTAGGAGAGCTGGGAGTACAAGTCATAACAAAACTACTCAATGATATATATAACACTGAACACATACCTGAAGATCTACTCAAATCTATTTTTGTAGCCAAACCGAGGTAGTCAGGCGAAGTGAAGTGAAGACCATCGCACTATTTGTCTCATGAGCCATATGACGAAAATATTACTAAGAATAATCATGAGACGTGTAAGGAACAAAATAAAACCAGAAATAAGAGAGAAACAATGTGGATCTGTGGAAGGAAGGAAGGAAGGAAAGGGCACGTATAATGCAATATACATTTTAAGAACATTGATAGAAAGATCTATAGAGGTAAAGAAAGATCTATATATGTGCTTTATAGACTACATGAAAGCATTTGACAAAGTAAAGCACGTGGAAATAATCAATATGCTGGAGAAATTAAACATTGATGGCAAGGATCTGCGAATCATAAAAAACATGTACTGGTAACAAACAGCAGCTATACGAATTAACAACCAAACAGGACAATTTCAATTTATAAAACAAGGAGTCAGACAAGGCTGTGTTCTGTCGCCGGATTTGTTTTCACTTTACAGCGAATATATTATGAGATCAATAGTAGACAAAGAAGGAATTGAAGTCAACGGTCACAACATAAATAATTTACGATATGCGGATGACATAGTCTTAATAGCAGAGACAGAGAATGAGCTACAAGAAATGATAGATAAAATAGTAAAAGAAAGCAACAAGAAAGTTCTCACTCTGAATAGTAAGAAAACAGAAGTAATGGTAATATCGAAGAAACAATCATCACCATCATGCAGCATAAAAATAAACAAGACAAATCTGAAACAAGTGCAACGTTTGAAATACTTGGGCACCGTGATAACATTCGATGGAAGATGCAACACATAAATAAAAAGCAGAAATTTTTAAAAAAAAGTAAAGTACCCCCGTCACGCTAAGTGGCGTATAGGGAATATGGTGTTAGTGACCATACATTTTATAGACCTTCGGCACATGATTTTTGGGGTAATGTGGTAGGTATTACGCCCGTGCCGAAAAAAAAAACTTAGCTCAGGCCAAAATAGCATTTCAGAAAATGAAAAATATCTTATGCAACAAATCTATGTCAATAGAAATGAGAAAAAGAGTTCATCGATGCTATATAGAACCAATTCTGGCCTATGGAAGCGAATCATGGACAATAGACAAACAAATGAAAAGATGATTAGAGGCCACAGAGATGGTATTTCTCAGAAGAATGTTGAAAGTTCCCTGGACAGCTAAAAAGACCAGTGAAGAAATTCTCAGAGGCCAACACAAAAAGGGAGCTCTTTAAAAAACATCAGAAAGAAGCAATCAATATTTTTTAGGCACATCATGAGAAGAGGAAAGTTGGAATACTTGGTTACAACTGGCAAAATAAAAGGAAAGAGAGATCGTGGACGACAAAGAGAGAAAACACTGCATAGCTTGGTGTCATGGCATGGAAAACAGTCAACAACAGAATTGATACGATGCAATGTGGATTGTGGAAGGACATGATCGCAAACGCCAACCGGTACGGCACATGACGATCATGATGAGTGATTCTTTATTTTGATATTAAATAATTAAAGCGAATGAGTTAATCCCTGAACCACGTCAATGTATTAAAATTAAAAAAAAAAGAACCTGAGAAAATTAATATATTTATTGATAAAAAAACTATAAAAAATAAATCTTTCCAAATATAATCTCTAGCAAAGACAAACACAAGAAAAAAAATTAAAGTCACCACAAAACCTAATTTAAATGTATCTATAATAAAACTTATCATCATCGAGTGCCATCACGGCAATGAAGGTTGGCTACCACGGAGCGCCATTCTGCTCTGTCTGTTGCTTTGATGGTGCTTGTTGTCATAGGGTGGTTTGTCCATCTTTTGATATTACTCGTCCATGTTAGTCTTGGTCTGCCTCTGCCTCTTTCACCTTGTATTTTCCCCTCCAGGATTACTTTTAGTAAGCTGTTGTGTCTTTTAACATCGCCCAAAAATCGCATTTGTCTTGTTTGAATTGTGCTTAGTAGTTCTCATTTCATTTTTAGTTGTTTTGAGACTTCATCGTTTGTTTTCTTTTCCTTCCATTCAATTCTGCATATTCTTCTATATATCCACATTTCAAAGGCTTCAATTCTCTGTTCCGTTTTCTTGTCTAATGCCCATGTTTCTGCACCATATAGACATACCATTTTGCTATTCTTAGTTTTAGCCCTGGTGTTATTTGTTTTGATGTTAGTATGTTCTTCATGACATTAAAATTACTTTTTGCCATTCCTATTCTTTTGTTTATTTCAGTTGTAGATTTTCTATCACTGGTTATAGTATGTCCAAGGTAGCTGTAGTTCTGAACTATCTCCTGGTCTATTCCTTCAATCTTGATATCCACTTGTGGGTTTTGAGTATTTTCTTTGTTTATGATCATAGTTTTAGTCTTTTTGATATTCATATCTAGTCCATATTTTTTGCTTGTCATGTTTATTTCATTAAGTAATTGTTGTAGAGATTTAGGATTTTCTGCCAGTAGTACAGTATCGAGAGAGGCAAGAGCAGCAGGAATCGGCTCCCTCAATGAGACAGATGGCGAGATTTGATAAAATATCTTTAAAAGAAAACTGCTAGAACAAAAAATTCATATAGGAGAAGGTGTATCTTGGTCTACGCCCTATGGGCCAGTTACGGCTCGAAAGGTCAATAGATAGATAGTACAGTATCGTCAGCATATCTTAGGTTATTGATTATCTTTACATTAATTTGTAGGCCTGGCATCTCTGTGGCGCTTTTAAAGATTTACTCAGTGTATAGATTGAACAAGCTTGGTGATAGGATGCATCCTTGTCTTACTCCTCATTTTATATCAATGGGTGTAGAGTTCTCTTTGTTATATTTTATTATTGCTGTTTGCTCCCAATATAGATTACATATTAGTCGTATGTCCATGTCATCTAGATGTATCTCTTTTAGGCATTCTTTAATTTGTTTGTGGTGTACACTATCAAAAAAGTAGGTGTAGTCTATGTAGCAGGCATATATTGGTTTGTTTACTTCTGTGTACTTTTCGATTAATGTTCACATGCAGAATATGACTTCTTTTGTCCCGCTATTTTTCCTAAATCCAGATTGCTGCCCATCTAATTCAGTATTGATTTTATTCTGAATCCTTCCTTGTACAAGTTTTAGCAAGATTTTTGTAACATGGCTCATTAGGTTTATTGTTCTAAATATCACTATATTCAACTGCACCATTATAAAACTTATAAAACAAATTAAAAGATGTACACCTAATCTAAAGAATAAAAAAATGGAAGAGTGACTGCATTAATATTTAGTATTGAAAATAAAATCGAAAGTACCTTTCTATTTATGTAAATATAACAAACAACCCACCAATATAAACAACAACAAAAACATCATTAATCATCGTCTTACATAAAATTTTATATTAATTACTTCTATTAAAGTTAAGAAAAAATCATTTAAAAAGTCTTATTTGGTTTTAATGTATAGAAATACACACTGAAAATTAATACTATTCTTATTATCGTTAAATTTAAAACACCGTAAACTATTTTTGATAATTAAAATATAATTTGATTCTAAATTGTCTGCTTAGTTAAAATAGTTTTATTCTGCCAAGTTATCCGTGCATTGGGATGATTAGGGAGAATATTGTATTTCTCTGCTTGTTGCATTACTTTAGTTTTCCATCTATCTTCCAAAGGATGTAGGCCTCATTCTGTTTCTTGAGTCTCTATAGGTGTAGATTAAGGATTAGATTAGGTGTAAAGGAATTAATAAACGTAACAGTTATCGATACTTTTTTTCTTGTTTTCTTTAATATATAATATTTGGAAATATATATGTGCTGTAGATATGGATGTCTTACGTAGCATTCTGAAATATTGAGGTCAAGCTGTCCACTAGGGTTGCCAGATTTAAAAAAAAAAGGGAGTACTTTTACGCTGAATTTTTTTACATATTTACGAACAAATGATTTTGTATATTGTTACCGGTAGTGACAATGAATTCGCCTTTATATTCAAACAAATTTATGAAAAATTATATACAGAAACTAGAAATAAAACAATGCTCATATTCTGCAAAGACAATTTTCTTATTTAAATTTTAAAAACTCTCACCTAGTGCTTCTAGAGGCATTTTAATTGTATTTGCTTGAGGATTTGCCAGCTTTCAATAATCTTGCATCAGTTTTGACACATTTAAAAAAATCAGCACATGAATTGTCAAAATTAACCATGACTCTGAGCTCTGCTTCAATCAGTTCTTGGCTACACCTATTTCTGGTGTCGTTCCATTTGTTTTTCATTAAGGAGAATATCCTCTCAACAAAGGCATTTGATCCTGGTATGCTAAATAAAAATCCAACAATCTTTGAAATGTTTAGTACTTTATGTTCTGGCACAACAGAAAAAAAATGTAACCAGTTTGTGATATCACTGTTATCTTTGTTAATACTTTCACATAGAACACTCTGAAAGTCACAGAACTCTTCATACATGGCATCAACACATATGTGATCTTTCAATTTCAGAATACACACTGCAGTTTCCAAATCTTCAAAATGAATTTCTTTATCCAAAGCAAAAGCTGCCAATGATGAATATGGATTATTGGCAGTCACATCAAACCTTTTGTCAAGATACTGAAGCATAAGTAGTATACAAGGGTCCATTTGTCTAACATTTTAGGCGTAAATTAACAAAGATATATAGCAGGCGCATTTCGCGCCAAATGTACACGAGAGACAAGGGGAGTTAACCGTGAACTTTCGTGTCGGGATGTTGACCTCTAGTCCCGGTGATCCCGGAAGTGACCTGTTTATGTTTGGTGTGTGCTGACTTTAGAGTTCTTGATGTACTTGATCGATAGTGATAGGTTAGTAGATTATACAACATCAATGAAAAATGAGCAATATAAAACAGAAGACAAAATATATATTTTATTCTTTTATTATCTCAGTAGGTGTATAACATACAGTGGATATTATATAACATTACAAGCATATTCAGTACATTGAGTAAATATATAGTACAAGGATAACAATTATTTATAGCTATGTATTTGGGTGTCTGCTTAGCGTTGTACCATAAATGAAGCATAAGGGTGAAACAGTTAGAGATTACTGGTTAGTCTAAGCTGGTAGTGTAAATATGTTCCTCGGTGTTAGTGGTTCGCTATCTCTCTCTCTCTCTCTCTCTCGCTATCTCTCTCTCCCTCTCCATCGCTGTCGCTTTCGCTCTCGATCATTCTCTCTCGTTCTCTCTCCCTCTCCATCTCTCTCTCGCTATCTCTCTCTTTCACTAGACTTCTCTCTCACTCCTAGACGTCTCTCCTACCATGCCAGCTTTCAGCCTCTCTCTCTCTCTCTCTCTCTCTCTCTCTCTCCTAACATTCCACCCTCCATCGTACATTTAGCTTCCGTCATAGACTTCCCTCCATTGTAACACTTACTCATTCTCTCCATTTAAACCCATTAGCTCTACTTAGCTCCCCTAAACTTCTCTCTCTCTCTCTCTCTCTCTACTATTCCAGCCTAGATTTCCCTCCATTGAAACACTTACTCATTCTCTCCATTTATCCCTATCATCTCGCCTTCCTTCCCTCTCTCTCTTTCTCCCCTATCCTCTCTTAGACTTCTAACCTATCAGTCCACCCTCCGCCTCTCCCTTTATCTCCCCCACCCTCCCTCATATTTTTAGCGTCCCTCCTATTGTAACACTTGATTATTCTCGCCATTTATACCTAGCATCTCGCCTTCTTTCTCATATGCTTCTCTCTCTCGCTCTCTCTCTTCTAACCCCTACTAGACTTCTCTCCTACCATTCTACCTTTCTTCCTCTCTCTCTCTTTTTACATCTCCTAGCGTTCCGCCTTCATTCGTATTTTTACCTTACCGCCAGTGTAACACATTAATAACATAGAATATCAATTACAAAAAGACTTGAAATATCTACTTTTTAAAGAACCAATAAGCTAAACATATGAAAAACGAAGGAATAATACACTCGACAAGGCTTAACATACGTACTTTATACACATCACCATTAATACAACCGAAATTCCTTTAATGATAACCTACCACATCGTTATGAGATAAGAGAAAAACAGAAAAAAAAAATTCACCTTACCCCGTAAAATACACCACTACAACACAGACCGCTAGACTGAACAGTACTATGAAAATAAACTCCCGTGAATCAATCGCGCTTATAACACGAAGTCTCACATCCGACTAGTTTAAATATAATCTGGTAAATAAAAGTTGGACGACACTATTCCACCCTCGACTAATATCTAGGTTAACCAATCAGAGAAGAGGATTTCTATCGGACACCCATCAACGAAATGACTGACCTTTGGATTAACCAACCAGAGAAGAGGATTTCTATCGGACACCCACCAACGAAATGACTGACCTCTGGATTAACTAATCAGAGAAAAAGATTACTGTTATCGTGATAACTGACCTCATTTTCAACTTAGAGTGCTGTCGAGTCTGACGCGTGGGTTACTTTAAATCGAGTCGGCCCCTGATACAATCCACCTAGCGGGTCAATGGTGGGAGGAAATAATACAAGTGACGGGTTACTTGAACGCGTTTTGACCCCTGATGCAATACCAGGAGTTCCATGACAGTCATAAATAGTTGGATACAACGAGCAGGAAGTTATATTCAAGGTCCAAAATGTTAGACCAAATCACTAAGATTTTACCACCAGAACACACAAATTTAGGCTCATATTCAAAAAGTCGACCTTAAAACTCTACAAATCTACTCCCATACTCATACAAGTTAGACACATCAAACAGATAGTTATATCTAAAGTAAAAAAGACCAAATCGCAAACATTTTACTCCCAGAACACAAAAATGTAGGCTCATATTAAAAAAGTCGACCTAAAAATTTCAAAAAGCTACTCACATAGTCATAATTGTTAGACACATCGAACCGATCGTTATTTCTAAAGCCCAAAAAGTTTGGCCAAATCGCAAATATTTTACCCACAGAACACAAAAATATAGGTTCATATTCAAAAAAGTCGACCTAAAAATCCCAAAAAGCTACTCACATAGTCGTAATAGTTAGATACAACGAGTAGAAAGTTATATTCTATTTTATATTCCAAAAAGTTTGGCCAAATCACTAACAATTTACCCACAGAACAAAATAAATATAGACTCAAATTTTAAAAAGTCGACCTCAAAACCATAAAAATCTACTCCCATACTCATACTAGTTAGACACAACGAGCAGATAGTTATATTCAAAGTCCAAAAAACTTTATTTTAGACATCACTGTTTTGAGGTCGACTTTTTTTAATATGAGCCTATTTTGTTTTGGTTTACCATGAATGTGAGAGAGACAGAGAGAGAGAGAGAGAGAATTTCGCTGGTTGATACTTTGTGTGGCTTGATGATAGGACATGAAGGGATGATGATGGTGTTGAGAGTGGCACATGATGATGTGTCACTAATAATCGGTTTGATACTTTGTGTAGTATGATGATGATAAGACATGAAGGGATGATGATGGTGTTGAGGGTGCGGCTTGATGCTGATGATGATGATAGGACATGAAGGGATAATGATGTTGTTGAGGGTGGCACATGATGATGATAGGACATGAAGGCAGAGGGGGTAGTTCCATTGTCTAAAGATGGCGTTAAGGCAGTCTCGAAAACGCTTATGCTAACCTCAACTACACGCCGCCTGTTGTTAACCAGATCAACTACACGCCCCTTTTTGTTAACCAAGGGGACCTCACTCTTGTTAATCAGACGACAGATCCGGCAGCCAATATGGATGCCCAGGATGTTACAGCAGAGTCACCGATTACCTATTCCAACTTTGATCAAGGTTTTGTCAAAAGGGAGGGCGGTTGTGTAGGAAACCCAGACGGTTAAAATTATCAGCAACCGGACAGTAATATATATATATATATATATATATGATGTATTAATAAAGTTGTGAAATATAGAATTTTGTTTTGCTTTACATTGAATGAGAAAGAGCGAGCGTCACTATTTAATATTAGCACACCTTACTACACGACACATGATGATGTTGGTAGCGATAACACACACGACCAATAATCTTTCCCCAAGAACCGCTATCCTGGCACATGATGTTAGCGATACTACAATAACACACCTGTGCCGACCAAACCCGTTCCCGCGAGCTAGTCGTATTTACCTTTTCCTAACAATACCCCTTCAACGTCATTGATTGTCAGCATTTTTTCACTAGCCTAGTAGTAGTAGTAGGTGTGGCTGTTTATGTTATTACATGTGCATGCACCGAAAGACAATAGATTTGGCACCAAAACCGCACGAAACTGGCACCAAAATCCGTGCAAAAGTCCGATAATCGGCTTATTATCTCGGTAACGGTCCACTGCGTCTGACAGGTAAATTGAAAAGATCGGGCCGTCAAACAGTCCGGCTCAGGATATTTCAGTTAACCAACTCAGGTAAAACCCCGAATGAAAAGAAAACGGACTTATGTTAAAAATAATAAAATATAAGGATGAAAAATCAATATTTTTAAAAACTTAAAATGAAGGAAAATTTAAAATTATAGGCGATCTCGTAACTGATTGGGTCGCGGATCTCGCACTACATTTTTTTAGTGATCATGTGCCACCCTCAACACCATCATCAACCCTTCATGTCCTATCATCACCAACATACCACACAAAGTTTCAAACTGATTATTATTCGGCGGCGGTCGGCATGTGAGGTGGAGGGGGGGGGGGGGGAGGGGGTATTAGGCGACAGGAGGCGACATGTAAAAAAAATGCTGACAAGCAATGACGTTGAAGGGGTATTGTTAGGAAAAGGTAAATACGACTAGCTCGCGGGAACGGGTTTGGTCGGCACAGGTGTGTTATTGTAGTATCGCTAACATCGTGTGCCAGGATAGCGGTTCTTGGGGAAAGATTATTGGTCGTGTGTGTTATCGCTACCAACATCATCATGTGTCGTGTAGTAAGGTGTGCTAATATTAAATAGTGACGCTCGCTCTTTCTCATTCAATGTAAAGCAAAACAAAATTCTATATTTCACAACTTTATTAATACATCATATATATATATTACTGTCCGGATTTATTTTAACCGTCTGGGTTTCCTACACAACCGCCCTCCATTTTGACAAAACCTTGATCAAAGCTGGAATAGGTAATCGGTGACTCTACTGAAACATCCTGGGCATCCATATTGGCTGCCGGATCTGTCGTCTGATTAACAAGAGTGAGGTCCCCTTGGTTAACAAAAAGGGGCGTGTAGTTGATCTGGTTAACAACAGGCGGCGTGTAGTTGAGGTTAGCATAAGCGTTTTCGAGACTGCCTTAACGCCCTCTTTAGACAATGGAACTACCCCCTCTGCCTTCATGTCCTATCATCATCATGTGCCACCCTCAACAACATCATTATCCCTTCATGTCCTATCATCATCATCAGCATCAAGCCACACCCTCAACACCATCATCATCCCTTCACGTCCTATCATCATCATACCACACAAAGTATCAAACCGATTATTAGTGACACATCATCATGTGCCACCCTCAACGCCATCATCACCCCTTCATGTCCTATCATCAAGCCACACAAAGTATCAACCAGCGAAATTCTCTCTCTCTCTCTCTCTCTCTCACTGTCTCTCTCACATTCATGGTAAACCAAAATAAAATAGGCTCATATTAAAAAAAGTCGACATCAAAACAGTGATGTCTAAAATAAAGTTTTTTGGACTTTGAATATAACTATCTGCTCGTTGTGTCTAACTAGTATGAGTATGGGAGTAGATTTTTATGGTTTTGAGGTCGACTTTTTAAATATGAGTCTATATTTATTTTGTTCTGTGGGTAAATTGTTAGTGATTCGGCCAAACTTTTTTGGACCTAGAATATAACTTTCTACTCGTTGTATCTAACTATTACGACTATGTGAGTAGCTTTTTGGGATTTTTAGGTCGACTTTTTTTAATATGAACCTATATTTTTGTGTTCTGTGGGTAAAATATTTGCGATTTGGCCAAACTTTTTGGGCTTTAGAAATAACGATCGGTTCGATGTGTCTAACAATTATGACTATGTGAGTAGCTTTTTGAAATTTTTAGGTCGACTTTTTTAATATGAGCCTACATTTTTGTGTTCTGGGAGTAAAATGTTTGCGATTTGGTCTAACTTTTTTTACTTTGGATATATCTATCTGTTTGATGTGTCTAACTTGTATGAGTATGGGAGTAGATTTGTAGAGTTTTAAGGTCGACTTTTTGAATATGAGCCTAAATTTGTGTGTTCTGGTGGTAAAATCTTAGTGATTTGGTCTAACATTTTGGACCTTGAATATAACTTCCTGCTCGTTGTATCCAACTATTTATGACTGTCATGGAACTCCTGGTATTGCATCAGGGGTCAAAACGCGTTCAAGTAACCCGTCACTTGTATTATTTCCTCCCACCATTGACCCGCTAGGTGGATTGTATCAGGGGCCGACTCGATTTAAAGTAACCCATGCGTCAGACTCGACAGCACTCCAAGTTGAAAATGAGGTCAGTTATCACGATAACAGTAATCTTTTTCTCTGATTAGTTAATCCAGAGGTCAGTCATTTCGTTGGTGGGTGTCCGATAGAAATCCTCTTCTCTGGTTGGTTAATCCAAAGGTCAGTCATTTCGTTGATGGATGTCCGATAGAAATCCACTTCTCTGATTGGTTAACCTAGATATTAGTCGAGGGTGGAATAGTGTCGTCCAACTTTTATTTACCAGATTATATTTAAACTAGTCGGATGTGAGACTTCGTGTTATAAGCGCGATTGATTCACGGGAGTTTATTTTCATAGTACTGTTCAGTCTAGCGGTCTGTGTTGTAGTGGTGTATTTTACGGTGTAAGTTGAATTTTTTTTTCTGTTTTTCTCTTATCTCATAACGATGTGGTAGGTTATCATTAAAGGAATTTCGGTTGTATTAATGGTGATGTGTATAAAGTACGTATGTTAAGCCTTGTCGAGTGTATTATTCCTTCGTTTTTCATATGTTTAGCTTATTGGTTCTTTAAAAAGTAGATATTTCAAGTCTTTTTGTAATTGATATTCAATGTTATTAATGTGTTACACTGGCGGTAAGGTAAAAATACGAATGAAGGCGGAACGCTAGGAGATGTAAAGAGAGAGAGAGGAAGAAAGGTAGAATGGTAGGAGAGAAGTCTAGTAGGGGTTAGAAGAGAGAGAGCGAGAGAGAGAAGCATATGAGAAAGAAGGCGAGATGCTAGGTATAAATGGCGAGAATAATCAAGTGTTACAATAGGAGGGACGCTAAAAATATGAGGGAGGGTGGGGGAGATAAAGGGAGAGGCGGAGGGTGGACTGATAGGTTAGAAGTCTAAGAGAGGATAGGGGAGAAAGAGAGAGAGGGAAGGAAGGCGAGATGATAGGGATAAATGGAGAGAATGAGTAAGTGTTTCAACGGAGGGAAATCTAGGCTGGAATAGTAGAGAGAGAGAGAGAGAGAGAAATTTAGGGGAGCTAAGTAGAGCTAATGGGTTTAAATGGAGAGAATGAGTAAGTGTTACAATGGAGGGAAGTCTATGACGGAAGCTAAATGTACGATGGAGGGTGGAATGTTAGGAGAGAGAGAGAGAGAGAGAGAGAGAGAGAGGCTGAAAGCTGGCATGGTAGGAGAGACGTCTATAGTGAGAGAGAAGTCTAGTGAAAGAGAGAGATAGCGAGAGAGAGAGATGGAGAGGGAGAGAGAACGAGAGAGAATGATCGAGAGCGAAAGCGACAGCGATGGAGAGGGAGAGAGAGATAGCGAGAGAGAGAGAGAGAGAGAGAGAGAGAGAGAGAGAGATAGCGAACCACTAACACCGAGGAACATATTTACACTACCAGCTTAGACTAACCAGTAATCTCTAACTGTTTCACCCTTATGCTTCATTTATGGTACAACGCTAAGCTGACACCCAAGTACATAGCTATAAATAATTGTTATCCTTGTACTATATATTTACTCAATGTACTGAATATGCTTGTAATGTTATATAATATCCACTGTATGTTATACACCTATTGAGATAATAAAAGAATAAAATATATATTTTGTCTTCTGTTTTATATTGCTCATTTTTCATTGATATTGTATAATCTACTAACCTATCACTATCGATCAAGTACATCAAGAACTCTAAAGTCAGCACACACCAAACATAAACAGGTCACTTCCGGGGTAACCGGGACTAGAGGTCAACATCCCGACACGAAAGGTCACGGTTAACTCCCCTTGTCTCTCGTGTACATTTGGCGCGAAATGCGCCTGCTATATATCTTTGTTAATTTACGCCTAAAATGTTAGACAAATGGACCCTTGTATATTACTAGCAGATCGTTGTAAAATTTGTTAAAATCACTTGATATTTTTTTTTGCAGTGTTACAGACAAATCATTAATAAGTTCCTTTGCATTGCTGCCATAAAAACTGTCTTTTATTCTCTGTTTAAGCTTTTCATTCAAAATGTACTTTTGTTTGAATGTCCCCAAGACACTCAATTCATAACTTTCTAGTGTTTTGTTAACAGCATCCAACAAGTTTCCAACATTGTTTACAAAGTGAAAATAAATCTCTGGCAAAATGGCTTGCTCAGGGTCATCAATAAGAAAAACATATTTCAATAATTTTGGGCAGTCATCAATACTCTGGAAGTAACTTTCGATTGCACCCCAATTTAGGAGAAGCCTATTTACAGCTGGAGTCAAAGACAGCCACCTCGTTGGAACATGTCTCAATATTTCAGACCATTCTAATTCCACAAAATTAAAAAATGATTTCAGTTCCTCTCTTCTTTTTGCTGAAACTGAGAAATGATTGTAAATTTTGAGGACTATGCTCTCTACATCAATATCCAATTTGTCTGTAGCATACTTGATTGCATTATGAAGTATGTGATTTGTACAATTGGCCTTCAATATATTTTCATTATTTTTCAAAAGTAATTGAAATACAGAATGTCTAATTCCAATGTTGACACTTGCATTGTCTGCACTATATGATGAAATGTGATTTATATCAAGATTATGTCTTTCTAAACTCTGCAGCACTAGCTGACTAACTCCACAAGCAGTTTCATCAGCATTTTCAATAAAATCCAGAAGTTTATTCTGCACTCCTTTCACTGAGTCAAAGTAGCGAAGGCAAACTGGAAACATCTTCCTGTTTCCCTTATTCGAGGCATCTGTTGCCAATGAAAAAAATCTCACACCATGTTCCGAACACTTTAAAATATCTAAAAAATCATTGACACTTCTGGGTGCTAAAAAATTCTTGATAAGCATTTCAGCTTTAGTGCGCCCACATGATACTTTTGAAGCAGTCACAGAATATTTAAAAATGTGTGTCACAAGCTTATTTCCACAGTCCAAGCTAGAATAACTTTGATTATGTTTGACTGCATGATAAACCAAAGCCAGTTCACTCGCGACAACATTATCGTGTTCTGATGTATTGTTTACATTTACAAAATAATGTGAAAGTTTGTTTACACTAACATCATCAGATGTTTCTTTTAGTTTATGCGTTTTAGATTCTGAATGTTGTTTTAAGTCACTTTGTCCACCATGAGAAATACTAAAATCTTTTCTGCATAACACACAGAAAGCTCGATGTTCGTTAGGTCCTGGTTTAACCCATGAAAACGATTCTTCCCACACTTTACGGTAACTTTGATTGTGTTGTAGTTGTAATTTTAATTTCTTCTTTGGAGGAGACTTCTTTAAATCCATATCACTTATTATAAAATAATGTTAACAAACTTTAAAATAAACTTACTAATAATATGTAGATGCGAGGATTGAATTGGATGGAGCGGTGAAACTGTGTTTACACATCGACGATCGGAAATAAATTGATTCTTGTCGTGGGCTAGGACGGAAATTAAATCGCTTCAATATTTTAGCGCGAAACTACAATTTGCGCACTTAAAAGTATGATCCAGAAACAATTATACAAAACAAACCGCCGAATGGTTTAATTAATATTATTTACTACGAATTTATATATTATTTAATCGATATTTAAAAATATATTTACGTGAGCGTTAAAATACGGTGTTTTAGCGACTCCGGGCAAAGATAAAACGGAGTCATCGAATTACGTGAAAAAAAACGGAGAAATCCGTAAAAAACGGTGTATCTGGCAATCCTACTGTCCACTATCAGGCCGATCGACGAGTCATAGGTTCACCACCTTTAAAAGAGTACCGGACTTAGCAGGAAAAGTAGGGAGACACGACATGCAGCTTCCACTACAAAAGAAAACCATCCACCACCATCGTATTGTACCATATACAAATCGAGGGGTCTTGTTATTGAATAGCTATTATCTCAGTACACACCTGACAATCAAACCGCGTGATACCTTAAGATTATTTATTATCT
The DNA here is from genome assembly GCA_032433765.1 of Megaustenia siamemsis. Lineage (NCBI taxonomy): Eukaryota > Metazoa > Mollusca > Gastropoda > Stylommatophora > Ariophantidae > Megaustenia > Megaustenia siamemsis. The sequence continues at coordinate 62,305,585 of JAVIAB010000125.1, read as the reverse complement.
CTCTTTCTCTCTCTTTCTCTCTCTCTCTCTCTCTCTCTCTTTCTCTCCCTCTCTCTCTTTCTCTCTCTCTCTCAGGCTTATATTTCGATCATTTTTTTTTCACCTACACGCTTTTATTTTCTCTTTTTTGACGATATCCTCTTCTCTCTTTTTTTTTCTTTAACGTTTTTCTCCACTCACCAACTTCTTTCTCTCCAGGCTCGCTCACACTTCTCACCTAACCATATCATGTGTATCCCTATGTATCTATGTATCTATCTATCTGTCTGTCTTTATTTGAGGTTTATCTCCACTACCTTTTATCTCTATTATGAATTTTTATTTTGTTTTACTCCCGTCTCTTTCGGCTCTCGCGCGTTGTAACTCTTATATTCTGACGTATACACTCCCTCTCTTCTGAATCTCTTCACTGTCTGTCCATCTTCTACCTTTTAGCTCCCAGTGGAGCATAGGTCTTCAACAAACACTTTCCAAGTCGTTCTGTTTTTTGCAATTCTTTTAAGATCATTCCATGTCTTCCCCATCATCTTCATCTCTGCTTCAATCTGTCTTCTCCAAGAATTCCTTGGTCTTCCTCTTTGTCTTTTCCCCTGGGGATTCCAAAAAAGGGCCTGTTGTGTAATACTCTCAGTTGGTTTCCGTAGTGTGTGTCCTATCCATCGCCATCGTCTTCGCTGTATTTCTTTATCCACTGGTATTTGACCGGTACATTTCCATAATTCCACGTTTGTGACTTTGTCCTGCCATTTCCATCCCTTTATTCTGCGCAAGCATCCATTAATGAAAGTCTGTACCTTCGTGATTGTCAATTTTGTTATTCTCCATGTTTCACAGCCATATAATAGAACCGACTTAACATTGGAGTTGAAAATTTGTATTTTTGTATTTAGCCTAATTTCTTTGGATTTCCATATGTTTCCCAGTGCAATGAAAGCTCCTCTTGCTTTTGATATCCTTATTTTGGTATCGTTTTCTGTTCCTCCCTCTTTATCTATATTACTGCCCAGATATATATAAGATTGTACGTCTAGTAGAGGTATTTCTACTAGTTTTATTTGGTTATTGCCAACTGCATTAATTCTCATAATGTTGGTCTTATCTCTATTAATCTTTAGTCCTAGCTGTTGTGATCTCTCATCTAATATACTCATTTTATCTTGCATCTGTTGGTGGCTGTGTGATAGGAGAGCTATGTCATCAGCAAAGTCTAAATCATCAAGTTGTTTGGTCAGTGACCACTGGATCCCATTTCTGTTGTTTTGAGTTATTTTTATAATCCAATCTATGGCCAGTAGAAAGAGAAATGGAGACAGAAGGCATCCTTGCCTTACTCCTGTTCTTATTTCAAATGCTTCTGTAAGCTGTCCTTCATGCACCACACTACATTTTGTTCCTTCATACATTGTTTTTATCAGGTTAATAAACTTTATGGGGATTCCATAATGACTCAGCAACTTCCAAAGCATTCTTCTGTCTAAACTATCAAATACCTTTTCGTAATCTATGAATCCAATATAAAGTGGGGATTTTAGTTCTAAACTTTGTTCAACTATTATACGTAGAGTAGTTATTTGATCAGCACATGATCTGTTCTTCCTAAAACCTGCTTGTTCATCTCTCAAGTGTTTCTCTATAGCCTCTTTTAGTCTCTCCAGAATGATTCTGCCTAATATTTTTCCTGGCACTGATAGTAGCATAATTCCCCTATAATTTGTGCACTCCTGTAAACTTCCTTTCTTTGGTAGTTTGATCATATAACCTTCTCTCCAGTCTTTAGGTATTTCTTCCCTCTCCCAAATTTTATCCAATAGATTATGTAACATCTTGGTAGAGGTGATAATATCTGCTTTGATGGCTTCCGAAGGAATTTCATCTGGTCCTGTGGCTTTACCATCTTTTAACAGTTTGATGGCTTTCATTATTTCTTCTTTGCTTGGTTTTCCGCAGTTAACGTGTAATTCTTCTTCTGCTGGTAGTATATCTGGAGGATTATTTGCGCCAGGTCTGTTCAAAAGTTCTTCAAAGTGCTCCTTCCATCTCTCCATTTGTTCCTTTATATTACTAAGCAGATTTCCTTTCTTATCTTTGATAAAGGCGTTGATCTGTTTGTATTTTCCACCTAATTTCTTTGTTCTGTTGTACAGTTCTTTCATATTCCCTTTATTTGCTGCTTCTTCTGCCTCTTTAGCTAATTCATCTATATATTTCCTCTTATCCCTTTTAATGCATCTTCTCACTTCTTTGTTCACCTCTGTGTAAGCTTCCTGTGTCTTGGCTTTATTACTTCTTGTTTTGCTTTTATTTATGTCTGCTTTCTTGTTCTTTCTTTCTTTAATTTTATCCAGGGTCTCTGCTGTCATCCATGCCTTATTCTGGCGTTCTCTTTTCCCCAGTGTTTCTTCGCATGTCTCTTTCCATATATTTTTTACCTGTTTCCAATGATCTTCTATATTTATTGTATTTTCTAGTTGTTGGAGGACTTGGTATTTGTTTGATATTGTGACTGCGAATTTATCTTTAATTCCTTGTTCTTTAAGAAACCCTACATTGAAATACGTTCTGCCCTTATTCGTTGTAGTATACCTTTTTAATTTAATTTTAAGTTTGGCTAACAGAAGATGATGATCAGAAGCTATATCTGCCCCCCTATATACTTTTACATCCTGTAAGGATGACTTAAAATTATTATTAATACATATGTGATCAATTTGATTTTCCGTTCTATGATCTGGTGACACCCATGTAGCTTTGTGTATTCTTTTATGTTGGAATATTGTTCCTCCTAGGCTCATTTGATTAAGGGCGCAGAAATTCACAAATATCTCTCCATTCTCGTTTATATCTCCAAGTCCATGTTTTCCCATAATCTCTTCAAAGCCTCTGTTGTCTGATCCTACCTTAGCATTTAGGTCTCCCATCAAGATTATAATATCCTTGGCTCGTCTTGCATCCATCTGGCATTGTAGCTGTTTATAAAAATCATCTTTAACTGAGTCATCTTTATCGTTGGTTGGTGCATAGCATTGTATAATGTGTAATTTTATTTTGTTTTTGGTTGTTCTAAATGTTGCTCTCACCAGTCTTGGTCCCACTGCCTCCCATTCTATTAGTGTCTTCTGTGCATTCTTTGATAGCATTATAGCTACCCCTTCGCTATGTTGTGCTCCTGGTTCCTGGTGTCCTGATGATAAAATCATCTCCCCTGTATTCAATTTTATTCTCTCCGCTCCCAGCCATCTTGTTTCACACATTCCCAGAATATCTATCTTGTAGTTGTTCATTTCTGCTGCCACTTGTGCCGCTTTTCCCTGTTCGTTAAGGGTACGAACATTCCAGGTGCCAATTCTGGATGATTTCCTGGTAGACAAAGGGTAAGTCGGCAACCCGGACTCCTTATGGCTTTCTCCGGATTGCGTCATACGTCTCTTAGACAGAGAGCCCTTCTCTTTCCTGGTTGACGGATTTACTTTATCTTTCTTTGACTTGCTCATGTTTGTGAAGTTTTTTCGGCTTATTTTTTTACAGTATGGGATAGCCAGTCCCATGCCTAACCCTCCTTTCTCGCCTCTTACGAACATGCCTGGTAGGGTACAGCGCCGCTATTCTTTACTTCCCTTTCGGGCCCCGGCAGCGCACGGGAGACTGTCTGTCCATCCTCTGGATATATCTCTCACACTGTCTTCTGACGCGTCTTCCACTCGTTCTATCTTCTATGGCTCACTTTCTTCTGACAACATCTCCATTTCTTCCTCCCCCCTCTCATACTACTATCCATGTCCTCTTACAACATTTATTTTTTTTCTTTGTCCCAGTCTCTCCCTCTCTCTGTCTCTCTCTCTCTCTCTCTCTCTCTCTCTCTCTCTCTGTGTGTATGTGTATATTTATCTCCTTTCATTTAACTCCACTCTAAAAACGCAACAACAGCGAAATTCACAGACCCAATATCTCCCTACACGTTAGCTACATAACCATAAAATGTTTATAGATATTAGCGCACGTCAGCAAAACTCCATTAAATTAAGGTTGTTACCTTGGATGAGATATGCTCTGTCCGGTTTATCACGTGACCACACTATTTATCTGTTGCTTCCATATATTGTTGTTAATAGAGGACAGAAGCACTAGGAGTTTTTTTTTTTTATTTATTCTTGACTATAATGACCAGGCTCGATATTGACAACTGAACTCCCGGATAAAGAATGTATTTTAGAGTGCGTGGTGGACAATAGTGTGGTAGCTGTACAGACATACAGCTGTAACAAATTATGCGGCACCATGCGACTATTTCGGATAGCGGTGAGATCTCCTGTCTCACTAGAAATCCTAGATAATTAATTTTAATCGGAGGTGAGATTATAAAAAAAAAAAACTATATAACCAAAGGTGTCTTAACAGGTTGGTGGTAGCGAGCAATCAATATTAGTCAGTCATCATCATCATTATCAAGTACCGGGCCTACTGGCGTAGGTGATCATGTCTCTCCACAACTTTCGATCTCGACAGTTATTTATCATTTCTGTTGTTGACACCCCCCCCCCCCCCGGCCAAGCCATTCTCTTAAGCTGTCTGGTATTTTTTTCTCTTTGCTTCCCTATATCTCTTCGTCCCTCAATTTTCACAATTGTTACAATATATTTCAGTTATTCTCTTCTCATTACATGGCCAAAAAATGATGATTGTTTCTTCCTAATATTTGAAATTAGCTCTCGTTTTGCTTTGACCTCTTTCAGAACACTTTCATTACTCTTCTTAGCTGTCCATGGTATTCTCAACATTCTAATGTAAAACCATATTTCTACAGATTAGGAGAAGACAGATGGAAGCAGAGATGAAGATGATGGGGAAGACATGAAATGGTCTTAAAAGAGTAGCAAGAAACATAACGAATTGGAATGTGTTTGTTGAAGACCTATGCTCCACAGGGAGCTGAAAGGTAGAAGAAGAAAGCGGCACGGGCGTCATTTCTTCTAGTACATTATAGTCAGAATAAATTAGTCAGTAGCGTGGTAAAATAGTAGTGTCGTATGCTGGATATTATTTTACTGATCAGCTTCTCTTGTGGCTGAATGTACCAATAGTAGATAGACACATCGGGATCGCAGAATGAACAAAATGGATTCCTGGTGTCTCGTCTCATCTCCTTTCTTCTGCGCTTTTTGTCTTCTCACTGTGACATCACCGCTTCCTCGCATGTTGCAGTAAAAAAAAAATAATAAAGTGCCCAGTCACGCGAAGTGGCGTGTAGAGAATATGGTGTTAGTAACGATAATTTTTTCGGACCTTCGGCACATGATTTTTTGGGGTAATGTGGTCGGTATTACGCCCGTGCCGCTTTCTTCTTCTGCTTTTCAGCTCCCTGTGGAGCGTAGGCCTTCAACAAACACTTTCCAATTCGTTCTGTTTCTTGCTATTCTTTTAAGATCATTTCATGTCTTCCCCATCATCTTCATCTCTGCTTCCATCTGTCTTCTCCAAGAATACCTTTGTCTTCCTCTTTGTCCGTGCCGCTTTAGTTTCCCAGAAAAAAAATCCGGTACCCATTTCTTCTTCTTCTTCTACCTTTGTTTAGCTCCCAGTGGAGCATAAGTCTTCAACAAACACTTTCCAAGTCGTTCTGTTTTTTTCCATTCTTTTAAGATCATTCCATGTCTTTCCCATCATCTTCATCTCTGCTTCTATCTGTCTTCTCCAAGAATTCTTTGTCTTTTCCCCTGGGGATTCCAACAAAGGACCTGTTGTTTAATACTCTCAGTTGGCTTCCGTAGTGTGTGTCCTATCCATCGCCATCGTCGTCGCTGTATCTCTTTATCCACTGGTATTTGACTGGTACATTTCCATAATTCTATGTTAGTGATTTTGTCCTGCCATTTCCATCCTTTTATCCTGCGTAAGCATCCATTAATGAAAGTCTGTATCTTCGTGATTGTCAATTTTGTTGTTCTCCATGTTCCACAGCCATATAATAGGACCGCCTTAACATTTGAGTTGAAAATTTTTATTTTTGTATTGAACCTAATTTCTTTGGATTTCCATATATTTCCCAGTGCACTAGTACCCATTTAAGGCTGGGTTAACTTTGAAGCCGTCGATCAGGATCGAAATCGATCTATTGTCTTTTGTAGTCCAGTTCACTAACCATTGAGCTATCGTGGCTCCCTCGCCTGTTGCGGTGCAGATTTACATATTTTGTTTTCCCTGTGTTACGAACTACAGCCAGATTTTCCCAATGTCTTTCGTTGGTAGAGATTTTACTTAAGGAAGTCCTGCAAACATCCTTATATCTCAGCACTGATCTATCCCCTTGGGTCTTTTTCAGCTCTAAGCTCTCCATACAATATTTGTTTAAGAATACACTTGTTTGCATTCTTCTTATATGACCCAGGCACCGTAGTCTCCGACTCCTAAGTGTTACCAGGATGGATGGGAGTTTGGCTTGGTGCAAGACGTTGAGCTAGTTACTCTGTCCCGTCATAGAATGTTTATTAGCTGTCGAAGGCAACGCACTTAAACAATTCTAACCTGTTATTATTGCCGACATAGTTAGTCCAAGTCTCTGATCCATATGAAAGTATGCTATGCACACAACTTTGATACATTAGAAACTCCTGACAACTTATATGCTTGTTATGCAAATTCTTGTTAAACAGTACTGCCATAGAGAAAATTGTGTAACTAGAAACACGTCGTTAGTTAATTTCCTGGGATTTGTTGGTAAATGATGTCGCATATGTAAAATAAGCCAAAATCGCTAATGATATGTGATTACTTTGTGATAACATTGCGTTATTTTTCAATTATAATTTTTTTTCAAAACAAGCACACACGAGCAGAATGAATCCTAACATATACGAATACACTAGGTATCAACACCACCTACAAATCGTAGCTCGTTTGAAGAACGATGCAGTCACCACAATCAATATCTTCCATTAACGTTCTTTATTACCAGCTTTGGCATGTGATCTGACAAATATTTTAATCTCTTTGGTAAGATACGGTTAATAAGTCAGATCTTTTAATTATTTAAATCTTTTAACATGCCATTTCCAAACCAAACATACACTAGGTTCAACACTCATATAAACTATTAACTCTTTCAGGACTATTATCCGACACGTCGGTTTGATAAAAAGTATTTTTTCTAACCATCCGAAAATTCGGCTCTGACGAGTGTAGCTTACCTCTTTCAGGACGAAAACAGGAAACACGTTATTTTCGTTTTTGGACAAAATTAATTTCCCTATTTCAAAAAATTTCACCATATCCCTTTTTCATTTGATTACTTCACACAATAATTTAGATAAATGTGGTATGTGTTATACATAACTGGAAAGAAAAATGTATACAAAAAATGAAAATAGCAATATATTTATAATATGTGGTAGGAATAATAATTTTTTTTTTAATTTAAAATATTCAAGGTAGGTAATTTTTAATTCAAAATAGTGTATTTCACTTACCTTTTCCCATGTTTATAAGTAAAATCCATTTGTTTTGAAATATTATACAACATAATCCAAATTCCTCCAAAATACAGTTTATTTGATTAATTTATGTCCACAAATAACGAATATATTTACATTTTTGTAAATGATCCCAGAATGAAAAATATAAATTTATGTGACGTCAGAACAATATTATTTACAAGTCAAGTTTATTATTTTATTTACACAACTGGACTTATTTTGTGTGATATGTCCCTAAAGTACCAGTTTCGTTATCAGAATCACTACCACTCAATTCCTCTGAGGTACTGATAGTGCTGGAATATAGAAGGCATCCATTAGCTAAACATAAGCCAGATCGTCTTGCCTTTTCAGCATAACTTTTACTAATATTGCGACCCATTATCACAACAACAACAAAATTATTATCCGAGTCTAAATACTATGGATACTCGATTTCTGAATCATTCAATAATAAGGTTTCGAACATAGATCTAGCTTGTTCTGCACTTTACCGTTTTGGTTGATTGCAAGAAGTACCAGCAGTGGGCGTGGCCATAATGTGACAGAAATTTTAGAAAAAAAAACAATATAAATTAACAATTTTCTAACGTTCAAACTCTGAAAGCACGCTGTTTAACAGGAAGTGAGAACTCTCCTACATCGGTTGATCAAGTATTGGGTGAAATAAAAACCAAAAATCAATGAAAACGAAACAAATATTAAAGGCTGGCGACATTCTAGCAACAAACGACCATCTTCGAATAGCGGAAAACATAAATAACATTGGATGATTTCTAACCAGGGCCTTACTACTATAGATAGTAACACACACACATACATATATATATATATATATATATATATATATATATATGAGCTGTTAAGTGAATGATCCGCACTCTGTGATATTTCATAGATGACATATTTTAGGACTCTTGTCCTTTATAGTCCGTTTCACTAACCACTGAGCTTCACTTTGAATGTAGGTGCTCTCCTAATTCTGTAATACTCTGGCCTTTGCCTCTCAGATGACTGAAACATGTTGTAGTTTCACCTGTTCAAATGTTTATCAATGAAATTTTAGTTGCAATGTACATAAGCATATGGTGAAAATAACTTGTAATTGAATCTTCTTTTGTAAACTCAAATGTACTAGAAGAAATTATATATTTTAAAAAAATATAATTCAGTGTTCATAATAAAGCGAAAATGTCGCCTCGACTATTTAAATAGGGCTTACATTTATCATGGTAGAAACCAATCAACTCGCAGCGCGGCAGTTTTCTTTTATTAAAACGCAGATGCAAGATCAATATTTGCAGCCAGAGACCAATGAGCTAAATTCTCTCATAATTACCGTCGGTTATCACGCAGCAACAGCAAAGAATTGTTCTTATATTTAAACAAGCATTCGGTATTATGAATTGTTTTAATGTCTTCATTAGCGAAAATTCATCATGTTTCTTTTCCGACAGTTACTCCATTTCTATGCTTATCTGGAATTAGTGTCATATCATATTTGTAACATAGGTGAATTCCTACCTCTAAATGCTATTTCCCTGATGGACAGTAAGTACTGATGAACTGGACTCTTTTCAATATTGGGTTTCCAGATTAGTCCAGAATCAAAGGTGACTCCATCATGAGTAATATATCAGGAAGAAATTGTGTCGTATTTGGTCCCAAAATTAACAAATATATATAGCAGAGCGCCTCTAGTGCCTCGTTCGCACGAGACGCAGGGGGAGATGATTGTGTCTTTTAAAAGGTAGATAAAAAAATGGTCAATTGTTATCTAACGATGATCGATAGTAATTTAAAGGGGTAAGTAATGTTATAGTGTTTTATGTGAGTGTAGGGCATCCACATATTATATTCATAACAGAGGGATAACATTGCCGCATCGGTATATACAATCCAATCAAGGATATTTGTATAGATGTGGGCAGATACAAAGGAATTTCCATATATTTCCCAGTGATGCAAACCCCAAGAATTTAATCCCAAAGTCAAAACAGTTAGACCTAAAGTAAAAAATCTTAGATGTATATTCAAAAACTTAGACCCAAAAAGCAAAAATGTTAGTTCCAAAGTAAAAAATCATAGATGCATACTCAAAAATCTTACATGCAAAGTCTAAAATTGTAGATGCATATTCAATAAAGTTTGAACCAAATACAAAAAAAGTTAAACACAAACAACAACAAAAATGTTAATCTCAAAGTCTAGAAAGTTAGTTCCAAAGTAAAAAAATAATCTTAGATACGTATTCAATAACTTCGACCTAAATGACAAAAAAGTTAGTTCCAAAGTCATTAGACACAAAGTCAAAAATCTTAGATGCAAAGTCAAAAAAATTCTGCCCTAAAGTCAACAAAGTTAGACCCAAAGCGAAAAAAAGTTAGATACGAAGTCAAAAAATGCAAATGCATAGTTAGACTCAAAACACAAAAGTTGGTACCATAGTCAAAAAAGTTATACCCAAAGGTGAAAAAATAGACCCAAAACTAAAAAAAATTAGACCCAACACCCAAAAATTTAGACAAAAAGCCTAAAACGGTAGTATTAGAAATAAAACATGTTAGATACATAGTGGAAAATCTTAGACCCATAGTCAAGAAATATTAGATACATACTCAAAAATCTTAGACCCATAGTCAAGAAAGTTAGAACCAAAGACAACAAAACTTGGACCCAAGGCCCAAAAAATTAGTCACGAAGGCACAAAAGTTAGATTCAAAACCCAAAAATTAGAACCAATGAAAAGAATCATAGACCCAAAACTGTAGTCCCAAATGTCAAACAAGTTAGACCAAAACCCCAAAATCTTTTATATAAACTCAAAAATCTTAGATGCAAAGTCAAATAAAGTTAGAACCAAGGACAAAAGAGTTAGACCCAAAGGTAAAAAAATTTAAACCTAAAAGTCAAAAGAGTTAAACAGACCATAAAGAAGATATTTTTTTAAACTAAACAGAAAACTAGGAGAGAAGGTCAGAAATCTAAGAGGGGAGGTCAGAAATCTAGGAAGGAAGAGCTCAAATCTAGGTTGGAAAGGCAGACATCTAGGGGAGAAGGTCAGAAATCTAGAATCGAAGGCCAGAAATCTGGGAGAGAAGGACAGAAACCTAGGAAACAATGACAGAAAACTAGGAAGCAAGGGCAGAAAACTAGAACGGAAGGTCATATATCTAGGAAGGAAGGTCAGAAATCTAGTAGAGAATGTCAGAAATCTATGAGCGAAGGGCAGAAATCTAGGACGGAAAGTCAGAAAACTGGGAAAGAAGGTAAGAAATTTAGGAGGGAACGTCAGAAATTTAGGAGGGAAGGTTAAAACTTGTCTCATCGTAAAAAAAATTTAGACCCAAAGTCCAAAAAGTTAGTAGCAAAGTCAAAATTCTTAGACATATAGTCAAAAAAGTTAAAACAAAAGGCCAACAAGTTAGATGCAAACTGAAAAAAAAAAGTTAGTTCCATAGTCAAAAATGTTAGAACCAAAAACAAAAATGTTTACACAAAGGTAAACAAATTTAGACCCAAAAGTCAAAAACGTTAATCCCAAAAGCAAAATAGTTAAACTCAAAAACCAAAAATTTAGTTCCAAATTAATAATAGTTTAACTCAAATAAAAAAATCTTAGATGCATATTCAAAAACATAGACCCAAAAGTCAAAAAAGTTAGTTCCGATGGCAAAAAATCTTAGATGCATATTTTAAAACTTGGACCCAAAAGTCAAAAAAGTTAGTTGCAAAGTAAAAATATCTTAGACCAAAACTCAAAAAAATTAGACGCAAACCCAATAAATTTAGGCCCAAAAACAAAGAAGTTGGATCCAAAATCAGAAAAAGTTAGAAACAAAGGTAACAAAATTTAGACGTTACCCCAAAAAGTTAGAAATGCAAAATATTTCGACTCAAAGTCCAAAAAGATAGATGCAGAGTCAAAATATTTAGACCCAATGGCGCAACATTTAAATACAAAAGCAAAAAAAAATCTTCTAGACAGTCAAAAATCTTAGATGCAAAGTCAAAAAACCAAGCAAGTTACGCCCTTACTATAACTCTACTAAAAAGAGTACTACCAACCATGAAGGTTACGCTCTTCACATAACCACACTAAAAGAAAATGGTATTTCAAGCATGAAGGTTATGTCCCTGGCATAACCTCACTAAAAGAAAATTCCACTACCTAACATGAAGGCTACGTCCCTGACATTACTCAACAACAAAAAAAGAACTATCACTCATGAAGTTTACGCCTCTGACATAACGCTATTAAAAGAAAATAGTACTGTCCAAACATTTTTTGTATGGATACGCCTATGAAACTATTTTTAAATTTTAATTTAACCTCTGGTTTTACCATAACACTTTTTTTAGAGACACCCCTGGAAAATGTTTGCTTAAAATTATCAATTTACGTTAGTTACCCCTAACCATTTTTTATGGATACGCCTACGAAATTTAAAAAAATAAAGTTAACCTCTAGTCTTACCCCTCTTCTTTATTTAAAAACACTCGTGTAAAATATTTGTTTTAAAAATTTAATTTAGCCTCTAGTTCTACCTCCTTACTTTATTTAGAGACACCCATGGAAAATATTTGTTTAAAAAAATCAATAAAAAATTAGTAGTGAGATTTTCGTTTTAGGATGGATGAACCCCTATCTTCAGTGCTTTCACTGGAGAAAATATAAAGAAGGAACCTAGTCGCAGCCGAGAGAGAAAAGAAAAATCCCGACACACCTCGAACCCATGACGACACCTTCACCGTAGCTTGACAGCAGCCGGGCCGCAGCCTTCGCCCGCATAATCACACATCATCTTTGTTTCTTTTTTATTTTTCCTCTAACTTCTTTGACTTTGGGCCTAAAATTGTTGGGTTTGCGTCAAATTTTTTTCAGTTTTGGTCAAATATTTTTGACTTTGGAACAAAGTTTTTTCTTTACTTTGGGTCTACAGTTTTTGAGTTTGCGTCTAATTTTTTTGACTTTTGTGTCTGTTTTCGAATATGCATCTAAGATTTTTTTACTTTGAAACTAACTTTTTTTAACTTTTGGGTCTAAATTTTTTTAATATACATTTAAGATTTTTTATTTAGGTTTAACTATTTTGACTTCGAGACTAAATTTATTAGTTTTGAATTTAACTATTTTGCTTTGGCCCTGCATTTTTTGGGTTTGGGACTAAAGTTTTTGACTTTTTGGGTTTTGGGGGATTTTTTTACCTTTGTGTCTAACATTTTTGTCTTTGGTTCTAACATTTTTGACCATGGAACTAACTTTTTTTTCAGTTTACATGTAACTTTTTGACCATTGAGTCTAACTTTTTTTGACTATGAGTCTTAGAAATTTAACTTTGCATCTAACTTTTTTTTATTTTGCGTCTAAATTTGTTTAATATGAGACTAGTTTTGACATTCCATCCTAAATTTCTGACGTTCACTCCTAGATTTCTGACCTTTCCTCCTAGTTTTTTTGCCTTTGCTTCCTAGGTTTCTGCCCTTCTCTTCTAAATTTCTGCCCGTCCCTCCTAGATTTCTGAAATTCCCTCCTAGATTTCTGACCTTCCATCCTAGTTTTCTGCTCCTGCTTCGTAGTTTTTTGTTCTTGCTTCCTAGTTTTCTGCCCTGGCTTCCGATTTTTCTGATCTACAATGACAACCTTTAATAATGTCTGCCATTTTTTGCAGTGGGAAACATATGGCAATCTAAAGAATAAATACAGGAATAAAAATGTAAACTCCATTGTTAAGTCAGTCCAACAAATCAGTCCTCTGCTAATACAAACACGTCTTCTAACACTTTCAAACACGTCCTTTATCAATATAAACATGTCCTCTGCTGTATTTTGACTATGCATCTAAGATTTTTAACTTATGCATCTAAGATATTTATGTTTGTGTCTAACATTTTTTGACTATGGAACTAACTTTTTGGGCTTTCAGTCTAAATTTTTTTGGGGACCTAACTCTTTTGACTTTTAGGTCTAAATTTTTTTCGGTCTAACTCATTTATCTTTGGTTCTAACTTTTTTGACTTTGCATCTAAGACTTTTGAGTTTATATAAAAGATGTTGGGGTTTTGGTCTAACTTGTTTGACTTTTGGGACTAATTTTTTTGACTTTGGGTCTAAGATTGTTGTCATTGGTTCTAATTTTTGGGTGTTGAATCTAACTTGTTTGCCTTTGTGACTAACTTTTTGGCCTTTAGGTCTATGTTTTGTTGTCTTTGGTTCTAACTTTCTTGACTATGGGTCTAAGATTTTTGAATATGTATCTAATATTTCTTGACTATGAGTCTAAGATGTTCGACTATGCATCTAAAATGTTTGTCTTTGAGAGTACCTTTATAGGCTTTGGGTCTATTTTTTTTTTGAGTTTTGAGTATATTTTTTTTACCTTCGGGTCTAACTTTTTTTTACTATGGTACTAACTTTTGAAAGAGAGTTCGTCGATGATATATAGAACCAGTTCTGACCTATGTCAGAATCATGGACAGTAGACAAACAAATGAAAAGATGGTTAGAGGCCACAGATGAATTTCTCAGAAGATTGTTGAAAGTTCCCTGGACAGCTAAAAAGACCAATGGGAAAATTCTCAAAGAGGCCAACACAAAAAGGCAGCTCCTAAAAACATCAGAAAGAAACAATCAATATTTTTCGGGCACATCATGAGAAAAGAAAAGTTGGAATACTTGCTAACAACTGGCAAAATACAAGGAAAGAGAAATCGAGTACGACAAAGAGGGAAAATATTAGATAGCTTGGTGTCATGGCATGACAAACGGTCAACAACAGAACTGATATGATGCAATGTAGATAGAAGATTGTGGAAGGACATGATTGCCTAAACCAACCGGTATAGCACATATTGATGATGATGACTAATTTAATTTTTTGGGGTTTGAGTCTAACTTGTTTGCATTTGCATTTAAGTTTTTTGACTTTGTATCTAACTTTTTTTTTTTTGCATTGGCTCTAACTTTTTTGACTTTAGGTCTATTTTATTTTACTTTGCATCTAAGATTTTTGATTTTGGGTCTAATATTTGTGACTTTGGAACTAACTTTTGTGACGTTTGGGTCTAAATTATTTTAATACGCATCTAAGATTTTTTTTTACTTTGGAACTAACTTTTTTAGATTTTGAGATTAAATTTTTTTTTTTTTTTTTTTTTTGTGTTTAACTTTTTTGGTTTTGGTTCTAACCTTTTTTGACCAGGCGTCTAAGATTTTAGACTTTGCATGTACGATTTTTGAGTATGTATCCACAATTTTTTACTTTGGACCTAACTTTTTTTACTTTTGGGTCTACGTTTTTGATATACATCTAAGATTTTTTACTTTGGGTCTAACTACCTTGACTTAGGGACTAAATTTTTTGGGTTTGTGTCTAACTTTTTGGGGTTTGGTTCTAAATTTTTGGGATTTGGGTTTAATTCTTTTGACTTTGTGACTACATTTTTGGGTTTGAGGTTAACATTTTTGCATTTGGATCTACATTTTTTGACTTTGCATCTAAGTTTTTTTTTACTTTGGGACTAACTTTTTCGACTATAAATCTAAGATTTTTAAATATACATCTAATATTTTTACTCTGTGTCTACATTTTTTTACTATGGGTCTAAACATTTTGACTATGCATCTATGGGACTTACAAACCGGTTTCTTCGTCTATCAATACGTGAAACTTACTTCGCATGTTAGATTTTTATTTCGATTTCGTAGATAATATTGTAGATAAGGCTGACTTTCAGTTATGTGAAACATGTAGTGTTATAGTTTATAATTGGCTTTAAGCGCACCAAAGTTAGAGGATATAGTTAAGTCAGATCTGGGAGGATAAGTTTAATAAAGTATATAAAAACTAGTTTCCCACCGAGTTTTGCGATGACCATGTTAGCAAGACATACTATAAGATGTAAGGGTGTTAAAGCGTACACCAAACGAACGTCCGGTCTTTTTAAATTAGAGTACAAAAGGACAGCCCTTGTTTGCTTATGTAGTAATACGTACCATGTTAGTGGGGATTACGATAAAAATCAGTTGCAAAGGGCTAAATAAGCACACAACAAATTGGATAAAGATGTGTTTTTAAAGGTCCTCGATACGCAAAAAGACCAAGTGTGGGAAAAAATGTATGTTTCAAAGTCTTAAATAATTCAATATTTTTTACAGTCAAACAAGAAATGCTCTTTTCTATTTCTATATTTTAAAAAAGTAGCTGATAAAAACGTCTCAACTACGCCTCTAGATATTTATCTCTTTACACTACCAGCTTCGACCGACCAGCGATCTCTATCAGTTTCATCCTTATGTCTCATTAATATCATAGAGCTAAGCAGACACCCAACTACATAGCAAGAAATAAATGTAATCCTTATAATATATATTTACTTAATTTAATAAATATTGTAACTATTGTAATGTGATATAATATCCACTATATGCTGCGTTATGTTATATATCTAATGAGGTAATAAAAGAATAAAATATATCTTTGTTTTCTGTTTTATATTGAACTATTGTTTTCATTGATGTTGTATAATCTACTAAACAATCCTTAGGTCTTTGTCTTAATTCCTTTGTATCTGAACACATCTTTGCAAAACCCATTTTTGGATCACATATACCGATGCAAAAATGTTATCCCTCTGTTATGAGTATTAATAAGTGGAGGCATTACACTCACATTTTTAAAAAATCTATAACATTATTTGTCTCTTTAATTTACTATCGATCATTGTTAAACAACAATGGAACCTTTTTTATTTCCCCCTGTGCCTCGTTTGCACGAGGCACTAGAGGCGCCCTACAATATATCTTTGTTAATGTTGGGTGCCAAATACGACTCAAATCATTCCTGTTATTCTACTATCATGTCGGAGCTAGTCAAAGCACGAGGAAGTTCTGTCAATGACACATGTGAAAATGATGGTGGCGTTGTATTCGAAACACTGTGATGTGTGTTCATTAGCGGAAATTCATCATATAATTTTTTCCCGCAGATCCTCTATTTCTATGTGTATCTCGGAAGTAGTGTCCTGTCATATTTGTAACATAGGTCACTTCCTGCCTCTTTGAAAGTATTATTTTCCTGATGGACAGTAAGTACTGTTGAACTGGACTCTTTTCAATATAGGGTTTCCAGATCAACCCAGAATCAAGGGTTATTCTATCATGCCAGAGCTAGTCAAAACATGGAGAAGTTCTGTCGGTGACACATGCTATAATGATGGTGGTGAAACACTGTGATGTCTGAGTGAACATGTTATCGACATGACATATACTGTTGTCCTTGTTGTTGCCGACATAACAATGATTTGTGGATCACGAGAACAATCATGTTGTTGTCATGACAGAGGTAGTTGAAACACTTAGATGTTATACACACTAGAGGAACATTGTATCTCTGTGTCAGCTCACAACGTGTTAAAAACTTGTAGCTGGTGGTTATGGTGTATACAATGGAAAATTTGTGTTGAGAGAGTTGTCACTAAAAATGTGGCTAGTGATGTGACTAGTATCTGTATGGGACTGCTCCTATACACACTAAAGCCTGATACACTCGTTATGACAGAGTTTGTTACACTCGCAGAGTTTGTAGTGGCAGTACAAGAACATACTTAGACTTGTCGACGCATCTGAGATTGTAGTATCAGCACATTTGATATGTTCATTTATCTCAGCCCACACTCAATTGTAATGACAGTGCATACATGTAATATTAGGCGACTCAAAAGGTTAAGTGGTTAGACTAACAACCTCTCGCCCGCTTTAAAAAAAAAGATTCTACAGGTTACAAAAAAACGAATTCGTTAAAAAAAAACATTCTGCTTTTTTTGTAACTTGCTGAATCTTTTTATTGTATTTTTTTTTATATCGGTGACAGGTTGTTAGTAAAACTACTCATGATAAATGTGGCAGGTGAATGTGATTCTCTTCCTGTCTCCCTTGACCATTGTTCATGACGTATGAAGTTACCCCACGACCGACTGTAGCGAAGGAAGTTGGTCATGGAAAAAATTATTTTCAGCATTATATATGGATCGTGCTTTACGCCAAGGGAAGGGCTGTCATTTATTTTCAGGTGATGTGGATCACGGTTACCGGTAAGTAATCGGTAATTGGATAAACAGATGGTGAAAACTTACAGTTTCTGTCCGTCCTTAAAATCTGATCTATATGTTTCTTAAAAACAAGTCTTCAATCAAATTGTAATACACAAACACCTTATTTTGTAGGTCCACACGACAGTTTCTGAACCCATTTTAAAACTGTTGTATGTGTATTTACAATATGTTTACTCAGAGAGACCAAAGTTCCAGTCGTCTTCGTCTGATTCACCAGTGCTCCCTTCTAACATCAACCTCTGAATAACCGGGTAAATTCAGTCTGATGTTCATGCACATCTTGTCTCCTATTGCTACCTTAACGGTAGACCAAAATGTGTCAGCGTAGGACAGTATGCTACCTATACCCTTAGTCAACTCACCTGTTACTTTTGAAAGTATAGGCGTTGAAAAGTAGCAAGTTAATGCCATATCATTAGACAGATGTAACCATTAGGCCCATGGCTAGATTAATTCCGTATCAGGTTTTTATGTATTGTTTGCTTACGGAGTCTATGGTTAACTGCTTCCCTCTTATCTTTCCCCCGTCAGATTATTGATGGTCACCAGACAACTTAATGAAAAGACGATTAGAGACCACAGAGATGGGATTTCTGAGAAGCTTCTTGATCGTTCCCTAGAAAGCTAAAAAGATCAACGAGGTGAAATTCTCTAAGAGGCCACCACAAAATGGGAGCTCTTAAGCAACAGCCGAAAGAAACAATGGACATTTTTTTCGTGCACATCATGAAAAAAGACGAAAGTTTGAATACTTGGTTACAACAACTATGAAGAGAGAAGGACGACAAAGATAAATGATTCTAGATAGCCTGGTGTCATGGCATGGAAAACACTAAACAACTGAATTTAAAAAGTTGCACTGTGGACAGCAAAAATTTGGCACGGCATGATTGCCTACGGTATGGTACATGCTGACCATGGTCATATCACTGAATTCCTCATACAACAAGGATTCCATCGTCACACATTTTTTTCGGAATCGCTGACCATGTTTGACACTCAGAACAGGTAACATCTACGTGGAAGGAGATATCTATATGCCATACCTTGGCTCAGTATGTGACAAAGACTCCCAAGAATTACAGACATAATCATCTTCTCCGTTGTGTAGGAAAACTGCTGGAGAAGATGATCAATAGAAGTTTTATCTGGAACATGGAAACCAATTCGCTTCAACATACCTAGGGTCGAAACAAACAGAAGTTCAGATGACATATCTCACACAAAATATAGAGCGTTTTGCTACTAAGCTCACTGATGGCGGTTTCATTATTCTGTCGAGACATACACTACAAACTCTCTCGACGTCGAAAGATCGAGAGGCAGTGGCATGTCTACATTACAAATTGCATTCTCTCGGAACCAATAATAACATCACACAAGTTTTAATACGTGTTACCGACATTACATCCTAGTGTGAAGAAATCTCCGACATCTTGATCGATCACACCACGACAGATTGTTGACTCCAGGAACACATTCTTTGGAAAATGGCAGCTTCATTATATTAGAGCCATGGACTAAGCAATGTTTACTTTGAACACCACGATATCTGTTATTGCAGCGAGTTGGCAGAGTTTTGAAAATGTATTCAAGGGTTTGAACATAAATGTTTGTTCACAGTTCGTTAACCTTCGCTGTAGATAAAGTCTTTATTTTGATGGCTTCGTTTGTGACCTTGGTAGCTAAGGACCTAACTTGTGCAAACGGATGGCATTGGCAAGGATTATTTTGAATCTATGAAGTGGGCTCATTTTGTGTTTAACTCAAAAGCATATGTGCTTTATAACCAAAGACCTTTTTTTTTTGGGGGGGGGGGGGTGGGGAAACTCAAGGCAGATATCCCCGTTGGAAGAATAAATTGTACTATTAGTCTTATATATGATTCGCTTCCAGAGGTTTATGATGTAAACAAAGCAGATTTGTCATTGCAAGTGAATAATGTCCACACCTATAATTGGTCAGGATTGTGTAGCAGCAGCAGCTTTATAGCGAACACAGAAAACATCATAGGATCGTGCTGTTCTGAAACAGCTATGCCATGCTACCCTAGAATTACCTTTAATGGGATTACTGTGACCACAAACCACTCTCCATGTGTGTGCCACATATTTACACCCCAGAAAGAAATACTGAATATAACAACATCATATGCCGTCTGTGATATTAATGACCACAAACCAGGAGCCTCCAGTATGATTGATACAACTGTTCACCAAACACTTCATCAGCAGAGCCATATCTATGGAATGTTAATCTGACATTGTTCTTGAATGATGTCCAAGTTAATGAGACATCAGAATCGTGTGGCAGCAGCTACAAGAAGGGAGCAGAGAACATCAAGTTTTGCTGCTATAAAGGAGACTTGCCTTGCTATCCCAGAATTGCCTTAAATGGGATCACTGTAGTTGAAAACTTCTCCTCTTGTGTAAACTACACATTCACATCCAAGAGTGAATCAGTGAAGGTCACAAAATCATATTCTCTCTGTGGTTTTACTAACTACAGGTCAGGTGGCTTCTGTTGGATTGGAAATGATAACTTACCACCACTGTGTGTCTATATGTTTGGAATTGGAGTCATCAACGATGGCCTAACATCATCAAGTGCTTCGACGATCATCATTTTCGGGAGGACGCGAACTTCCATGGTATATGGTGGATAGGCGGCAGGAACCATTGAAGGCTATGTCTGAAAAGTGTTCCTTCTTGCAGTTTCCTCATATTCCAAGTCCAGCACTTGATGATGTTAGGCCGTCATTGATGACTCCAATTCCAAACATATAGACACACAGTGGTGGTAATTTGTCATTTTCAATCCAACAGAAGCCACATGAACTGTAGTTAGTAAAACCACAGAGAGAATATGATTTTGTGACCTTCACTGATTCACTCTTAGATGTGAATGTGTAGTTTACACAAGAGGAGAAGTTTTCAACTACAGTGATTCCATTTAAGGCAATTCTGGGATAGCAAGGCAAGTCTCCTTTATAGCAGCAGAACTTGATGTTCTCCGCTCCCTTCTTGTAGCTGCTGCCACACGATTCTGATGTCTCATTAACTTGGACATCATTCAAGAACAATGTCAGATTAACATTCCATAGATATGGCTCTGCTGATGAAGTGCTTGGTGAACAGTTGTATCAATCATACTGGAGGCTCCTGGTCTGTGTTCATTAATATCACAGACGGCACATGGTGTTGTTATATTCAGTATTTCTTTCTGGGGTGTAAATATGTGGCACACACATGGAGAGTGGTTTGTGGTCACAGTAATCCCATTAAAGGCAATTCTAGGGTAGCATGGCAATGCTGTTTCAGAACAGCACAATCCTGTGATGTTTTCTGTGTTCGCTATAAAGCTGCTGCTGCTACACAATCCTGACCAATTATAGGTGTGGACATTATTCACTTGCAATGACAAAACTGCTTTGTTTACATCATAAACCTCTGGAAGCGAATCATTTATGGGACTAATAGTAGAATTTATTCTTCCATCGGGGATATCTGCATTGAGTCCCCCAAAAAAAAAGGTCTTTGGTTAAAAAGCACATATGCGTTTGAGTTAAACACACAATAAGCCCACTTTATAGATTCAAAATGATCCTTGCCAATGTCATCCGTTTGCACAAGTTAGGTCCTTAGCTACCAACGTCAAAAATGTCTGAAACGAAGCCATCCAATTAACGACTTTATCTTTAGCGAAGGTTAACGAACTGTGAACAGACATTTATGTTCAAACCCTTGAAAACATTTTCAAAAATCTGCCAACTCGCAGCAATAACATTTATCGTGTTGTTCAATGTAAACATTGCTTGGTCCATAGCTCGAATATAAATCTAAAATAGATGGAAAGAAAAGATAACAAACAATGAAGTTTTAAAAGAACTGAAAATAAAAAGAGAACTACTAAATACAATTGAGACAAGACAAATGAAATTTTTGGGGCATGTTAAAAGACACAACAGCCTACTAAAAGTAATATTGGAAGGGAAAATACAAGGTAAAAGAGGCAGACCAAGACTAACATGGACGAGTAACATCAAAAGATGGACAAGTCAATCTATGACAGCATGCACCATCAATGCAAGAAACAGAGTAGAATGGCGATCCAAGGTAGCCAACCTTCGTTGCGGAGAAGGCACTCGATGATGACGATGATGAACGCTTGATGATGTTAGGACATCCTTATTTGCTCCAAATCCGTACATATGAAACAGTTAGTCATCAGATTATCCACGTCGCATATCAAAGAAGCTACCGTAAGATCTCCCTGCAATGTGAATTTGTGAAATTATAAACAAGTTCACATGTCTACCATCTATCTCACAGTAGCCTTTTTGAATCTATACAACATCCCTCCTGACTAACATGAAACTCCGTGAGTCATACCGCTCCTGCAAAGTCATGAACAAAGCTCCGTCATTTCGCCTTTCATCATTAGCGTACGGCCGGTCTAGGAATATACTATCAGCCATCACGATGACGGAGCACACACAACAATGAAACAATGGCTGCGCCCATAAATTACTCTAGTGAATGCAGCCAACAACGCACGAAACACAGTGCAAGTTCCCTAGAGTGAAACCTTCGGTTCACGTGGCAGAGCAGTCCATATTAATGAGTTGTAACATGTAAATAATTCGCGTCCAAAACAATTCCAACGACGGCCATTGAACAGCACTCAATGTGTTGACGTAAACTGTATATCAACTGTAGACAGGGGAAGGTCGCATTCACAACACTTGACATGTCAAAGAGGAATATTGTCCAGTGTACGACTCCGCATCTTCGGCGCAAATTTGTTAAGTGGGACATTATATTGACTTTAACGCAGAGAATTGCATTGGAGAGCCGAAACTAATCAGTCCCCAAATGCAATTCCTGCAGCGGTCGAGAGAACATGAACTTCATTCCTCCATCTAGGAACCGGAAGTCCGAGAGGAATGTTGTCTAGATTCAAGACTGTGAGATCGAAGGTAGACTTGTGGACTGGTTTATCATTTCACAGATTGACGTTTCAGTGCGAGATGTCAGCGCTTGGACTGTTGTTTTATATACGATGTGGATAATCCGAAGAATAATTGTGGTTCATATGTTCGGATTTGGAGACAAAAATGATGTCTTAACATCATCAAGCGCTATACATTTTTAAAAAAATACGACGATCAAAATTTTCGGGAGGATGTGAACTTCCGGTCAATATGGCGGATAGGTGGCAGGAAACTTTATAGGCTGTGTCTGAAAAGTGTTCTTTGTTGCAGTTTCCTCATATTCCTAGTCCGGCTTGCTGCAGGGGCTACTGAGTTGAGTGCTCTCACACCGTGAGCTGTGCATTTCATCAGTTTTGATCGTGCTTCAATATTTCGATTGCTTACGATGAATGATAATATCGTATGACGGGGAACAGATGGCTGTGTTCACTTTCTGTGCGGTTTCGCCTTATGTCTTTTGGCGTGTGCTGAGACTGCTATGATAGGGACTACAGCTACCTTTCTTTGTTTGGGAGATCAGTTAGTAATTCGGATGATTCCACTGGCACGGGCGGTTGAGCAATTATGGATTTTAATTTTTTTGCAGTGATACCGGGGCCTTCCATAACCAAAGAACTAATTCTTGGCGTATGTTTCCTCGATCTACATATTCTCCAAACCATTTTATATGTTGTTTCTTTATGTATTCGGTAGTGGGGGTTATTCTACCTTTTTTTCTCTCAGTTCTTCACTTCTGATCTTATCTCTCAGGCTGTTTCCTGTCATTCGTCTAACACATTTCATCTCAGCGGAGGTTATTTTTCTTATTTATCTTACATTTAGGGTCCAGGACTGGCATTGTTTGTACGTTTGGATGAAGATTGTACTGTAGAGTGTCCGTTTTTGCCTCTACAGTTACTTCTTTGTTGGACAATAGTTGTTATAGCTGTCCAGTGATTTTGACAACCTTTGTTGCATCTTGAGTTTATTTCCGCTATTTGTGAATTTTCGTTTGTCACTAGTTGCTGTTCCTTTTATCTTTTGCGATATTCATGACCTCTGTTTTGTTAATGTGTATTTTCAAGACGTATTTTGTGTTTGTGCTGTTGAGTCTATTTAAGTGTTCTTGTAGGTCTTCTATTTTCCAAGTATTAGTGCCTTATATTTATATATATATATATATATATATATATATATATATATATATATATTGTTCTGCTTGTTTCAAGTGCCGAGGAATGTGCTGTATTATGCAGAAGGATGGCGTTAATGGGTGAAGGTAAATTAATCTGTCTAACCACACCGTCATTACTCTACAAGGAATGTCGTATGGGATACACAGTGATCCTGAAATTCGAAACTGACGATGGCGGATACGTTCACTCACAAATACCTTTTTTCACATTTGTTGTTGATGCCTTTACAGATGTTGAGGTAAGGTCATTATGTTATTAATTTTAAAAAACATCAATATCAGATCGGCAGACTATTATTGTAATTATTAATGTAAATGTAGTTTGATCACACTTTCTGCAGACAAGAAATGAACACTGGTATATCTAAAACGAGACAGACGCGGTTCATTTACATGAAAAAGTAAATGATAAAAAAACGTTTCAGTACATAAACATAATGAGTTTAGGATTATTCTGCAGTGACAGTACTTATTCAAAATTTCACGTGGACGTAGAAGTAGACTTATTCAACCACGATCGTGCCATGAATTTTCCTCCGATCAAGTAAGCTTATGCAGCAAATTTCGATCATTCCACAACTCGTAATAAAATTTCTCCCACCTCGTGACACAACCGAAAATTAATTAGGAATTTATTTTAAAATCGTAATGGTAAAAAGAAGTAAAAGAGAGAGGATGTTGAAAAATGTTTAAACAATGGAATACCGGGAAATAAAGGAAGAAAAAGTACTGTCCTGTTCAAAATTGTTCGTCAACCTTACCGTGATACCAATATAATAAAACCGTCTTGTATATGGATGATTGCTATGGAATTTAAGATTTCTATACAAATAATTTTTCTTAACCTCTGGTTTTTCGCGATAACTAAAATTGCCGGTCAGTAGAAACATTTTGTTAATAAATTACAAGTGAAAAAGAAAAATTACTGACATAAAAGGCTGCTTAGCAGACGAGAGATACTGACACTTCGCATAGTGCTTAAGAATATAGCCATTTCCTACAATTGTTTGTAAATTTAACAGCAGAGATCGCCATAGCTATTCCAACGAAAGTAAGGACGAAAGAAGGAAGAATTAGGACCACAATAAAAAGAAATTCATTAAATAAAAAAAGGATTAACAAACGGTTTTCCCTCTATGCTTTGTCACTTTTGAGGAATTCTGGTACATGTGTTGTTCACATTTGTTGTTACTTGTTTGTTACCACTTATTTACTGGATATCAGCAACACCCATAACAGTGAAAAAGAAGTACCAAACCTGTCTTTTGCTCATGTTTTTTTTTTTAAAGAAAAGATGTGTTTTATCTAGGTGTCGAATTAAATAGTAAATATTTGAAAGAAAGTTCTGTAATGTCATCAACTTAAGTTGCAAAAGTATTGACAAAACTAGTGGTTTGTCAAACTGTGCTCCGCCAAATGCAGGTGGTCCGTAAGGGCCTGCTAGGGGCTCCGCGGATATTATTATCCATGATAATTTATCATCATAAAGTGCCATACTCGGCGTAGGTTTTGTTTCTCCACAAACCGCTATCCACTCCACAAATCTCTATCCACAGTGCAACTCATCAACTTCATCGCTGTTGTACCACAATGTTAAGGTTATATCATTTCTCTATATCGCACAAGATCACTCTTTCTCTCTGTTCATCAGAGCCTTGTAAAACAAGAATATGTACTGGCAAACAAACAGCAGCCATAAGTATTAAAAAACAAACAGGTCAGTTCCAATATATAAAACAAGTAGTCAGACAAGACTGTGTTCTGTCGCCGGATTTGTTTTAACTTTACAGCGAAAATAGTATGAGATCAGTAGTAGATATGAAAAGAATTGAAGTCAACGGTCACAAAATAAACAATTTGCGATATGCGGATGACTCTGTGTTTAATAGCAGAGACAGACAATGAATTGCAAGAAATAATATACATAATAGTAAAAGAAAGCAACAAGAAAGATCTAAGTGTTAATGTTAAGAAAACAAAGTAATCGTCGAGAAATAGATCAGAATAGCAATTTCCAAACTTGTGCCTAGATTTCAAGACCTAATGAGGATGAAAACAAGCTAATTCTTCCAACTAACTAATTTTGTTACATGATAAAAATGTTACAATATAAGTTGATTCAGTTTTTTTTTTTATTTTAATTACAAAAATGACATTGATCGATTTCATTTATACCCAAAATGTTAGTTTATTTACCTCCGCAATCAAAATAACATGTTATATGTGCCGTTAATATGTTATTAAACTATAGTTATTTTTCTTTTTACATTGTTGATACAAGCTGCTGCTGCCGTGATTTGTGGTTAAGAGTTAGAGTTCCGCTGACTGAAAAGGTTTGACAACCGCTGGACAAACCGCCTCCTCACCTTCATTCAGTTGTGTCTTTAATACCAACTTTTGAACGGAGAGGTCCCCATTATCAGAATATATGTTATTGCAGGGTAATTAAAAATAACCTCTACAGAGATGAAATGTGTTAGACGAATGACAGGAAACAGTCTGAGAGATAAGATCAGAAATGAAAAACTGAGAAAAAAGCTAGGAATAGCCCCCGCCATAGAATATATAAGGAAACAACAGATAAAATGGTTTGGCCACGTGACAAAGCAGAAAGAACAAAACACAACACAACGAGCTTTCAAAAAACGTTGTGAGAACACCAGACCCAAGGGTCGACCACGAAAAAGATGGGTCGATGGAATATTAGAAGCACTAGGAAACATAACAGCAGCAGAGGCGAACAGAAGAGCAAAAGACCGCAAATTATATCTCTCCTCGACGCTGAAGGGCAAATGAGGAAGGAAAGAAGAAGAAGAAGAAGCAGTGTAATTCCAATCTGTACTGCAATAATCATATCCTTTACTCTAGCAGTCGCTCCATCCATACATTCCTTTCACAGCACAGACCCATCAATATTTACAGCAACATCACTTCAGAACTGTCAGCTAATAAGCTGTCTAATTTTCAGATGTCTGCGTCCAATGCACAAATCTTTTTACTCCTTGAAGTTACAACATTTTTATAAATCTCCATCTCTCTCAGAATGACTCACTCTTTCCTTTAGAGGAAGCTCATTTCAATAACTGAAATATATTATTTCGCCTTTTCGGCCTGTGTCATCCAGGACATTCCACGTTTAGCTTATTGTCAGTTGTATTTTTGTGAAGAGAATGTCCGTTGTCATCTGTTTTCATTAAGACTTTAAAATGTGCAATCAAATACAGTAAAGTCTCGATTATGCGGTACTCAATAATCCGGAATTCTCAATTTAACGGACTTTTTTTTATTATTATTATTATAGGGAGAAAGCTTGAATCATGTTTTGTTCAGTTAAATTAAATGCCTTTATCCGGAAATCGAAAACGCTACAACACGGTTTGTGCGCTGCGCTTACTTCTACAGGCTCTATCATTACACAATATTGCGTTTACAATAGTGTATTTACAGTAATATACTTCAAATAGGAGCGAACATATTTTATTCAATCCAGACATTGTGTCTCCAAATATTCCAAGTAAAAGCGACAGACAGTCTATATCTTCACTTTTTCCCCCGACTAAATGTTTTTGTCGGGAAATCTTAGTCGTGCCAAAAACACTTATCTACATGATTTTACAAATTTGCTTAATTTTCTCATAGCCTGCTTTAGATCTAAAGTTGGTCATGAATTTGTCAAAAATATGGCGTTTGACAGTCTGACCGAACATTAGAAGCAGACGTATTGTTTGTGAAAATTGAAGAGCCCATAACTTTGATGATTATAAATCAAAGGTTGAGCAGCCGGCGTGCAGTGACATAGAGATGGTGAGAAGAAAGGGGAGGGGTTCAAAAATTACCGACTGGAAATTCAAAAAGAGTAATATACAGAGTTTGACGTTAGTTTGTCTCAGACATTTGTGCAAGCTGAAATTCGTTCCATCAGTATAAATTATACATGATATGCTATAAACGCATGTGTGCATACTTTTTAACGGAATACATTTTTGTGTTAAATAATGGCCTCTGCGAGTGCAAACCACACCTCAATTTCCCGCAAAGGTAAACGCAAGCGAACTGTATTAACACTGAACCAGAAGATTGAAATCGCTAGTAGACTTGAAAAAGGCGTTAATCGCAACGTTTTGATGACTGAATTTGGCATAGCCTCTTCAACATTATATGACATACGAAATCAAAAAGATGAGTTGTTTAAGTTTGCGTCGAAGTCTGAAAGCAGCAACAATATACACCAGAGACGAAGTATGAAACGGCCAAAATTTGAAAAACTCGACAACGTCCTTTATGTGTGGTTTTTAGAAAGAAGAAGAAAAGGAATGCCAATATCAGGACCCATGTTGATAGAGAAAGCTAGTGAATGTCACACGAATTTAAATATTTCTGAGCATTGCAATTTTTCAATCATGTTTTTTCATTAATTTTGAGTTTGGTTTTCTTACTCTCGATTATCCAGAAAAATTCAATTATCCAGAATGGGTTCTTCCCCGAGCATTCCGGATAATCGAGACTTTACTGTACTTAGATTTTACGGGCAGCATGCGTCACAAGAATCTAATTGTCCAAGTGTTGTTGTCTCTAGTATAACAGCATTCTGGAAGCTCTCTACCGTGCAATGTGTTATAGTGACGTAGTAAGAGTGGCTAGTCAATAGTCGTCCATTGATTGCCAATTCCAAATACACATTGAAAAGCTACCATTACTTCAGTTTACCTGCCATTGTTTTTAAAGCTGCAAGACGTCTAACTTATCTTGCATCGTTTTATGTTGTGTTTGGCATGGTGCTTAAATGAAAGCATGTATTTATAGATTATATTATATACTTATATATTATATCATATACTTTCAAATACGAAATATATGTCCTGAATCGGACAGCTATCGCGTTACTTAGTCACCTAACCATTTAATTTTTTTTTTTTAATAGCGTTCTGTAACCCGTGGGCTCTTGTTTTGGTACTTCGTGCACTCCTCGACATTTTATTAATAGAAGATAACCAAAAACATATTCCATTTTGTGAGTAGTGGGTAGATATGACAACCTTTTCTGTAAACTCTATAATTTCACTTTGATAGGAGAACACGGTAGTTATTCTCTTAGGGTCAATGCAAAGAAATGCACGTAAATACATCAAAATGCGAAGTTGCGGTGAAATTAGCTATTTTCTTACTAGAGATAGCATTACATAAGTAGTATATTGGCATGTTTACGCGCTTTAATATAGTGAAGAACATGCACCGAAAATGCACAAAAGACATGGATTTTGCACCGTGCAATGGTGCACACAAAAAAATATTTAAAAATTTAAAAATTCGCAAATTTTTCGAAAATTTTTTGGAATTTTTTGGGGGGTTCGTCAGTTTGTCGAAACGGTCCACTACGTCGAAACGG
The DNA here is from genome assembly GCA_032433765.1 of Megaustenia siamemsis. Taxonomy (NCBI): domain Eukaryota; kingdom Metazoa; phylum Mollusca; class Gastropoda; order Stylommatophora; family Ariophantidae; genus Megaustenia; species Megaustenia siamemsis. The sequence continues at coordinate 62,276,453 of JAVIAB010000125.1, read as the reverse complement.
TCCGGCTTAACTCAGGTAAATTGAAAAGATCGAAACGGTCGTCGTCGAAACGGTCCACTGCGTCTCATAGGCGGATTATCTCGCGCGACAGTGTTAGCTGAAAATTTTAAAGATATTTGTGAAAGAGTATTTTAAAGATATCGTGTGCGCGGATATTGTGTAAATTTTAAAAAATTCAGAATTATTACAAACAAAATATGGTGTCGGTGTAAATTTTAAAAATTCAGAATTATTACAAAAGATATTTGTGAAAGATGTGAAATATGCGGCTACCCCTCGACGGCTCGCGCGCGCGGGTGGGTGGGGGACGCTAAGAATGAATCAGGGCGGTCTCGCGGATATGCTGTCGGTGTTATTAGTGTCTACATATTTAGTGAGACATCATCATGTGCCACCCTCAACAGCATCATCAACATGTACCCTTCATGTCCTATCATCATCATGCCACACAAAGTATCAAGCCGATTATTAGTGTCTACATTTTCAGTGACACATCATCATCATGTACCACCCTCAACAGCATCATCATCATCATGCCACACAAAGTATCAAGCCGCGAAAGTCTCTCTCTCGCACAAAGTAGCGGTGTTATTGTATGACGGTGGTGGTCTCGCGGAGATTATATCTCAGATACCAAACAGGTAAACCCGATTGAAAAGAAAACGGACTTATTTTTAAAAATAATAAAATATAATGATAAAAATCAATAATTAAAAACTTAAATGAAGGGAAATTAAAAAATATAGGCGATCTCGTATATGCTACTGAGTGGGTCGCAGAGCTCGGGCAACATCATCATCCGGTGCTCGGGCAACATCATCATCCGGTGCTCGGGCAACATCATCATGTGTTTTGTAGTAAGGTGTGCTAACATTAAATAGTAACGCTCTCTCTCTCTCTCTCATGGGCAACATCATCATGTGTTTTGTAGTTATTAAATAGTAACTCTCTCTCTCTCTCTTTCCCATTCATGGTAAAGCAAAACAAAATTCGTTCTATATTTCACAGTTTTATTATTAATACAACAAATATATTTATTAATACAACACATATTTGAAAGTATATTGCTGTCCGGTTGTTGATAATTTTAATCGTCTGGGTTTCCTCCCTCCTGTTTTGGTGGTACTTTTTGTTTGTGTTAAATGTCTATCAAACACAGGTGCATAGGAAGTTTCATTAGCCTTAAAAACACAACCGCCCTCCATTTTGACAAAACCTTGATCAAAGCTGGAATAGGTAATTGGTGACTCTGCTGAAACACCTGCGACATCCATATTGGCTGCCAGATCTGTCGTCTGATTAACAAGAGTGAGGTTCCCTTGATTAACAAATGGGGGCGTGTAGTTGATGAGATTCGGGTTAACAAGAGATGGTATTTAGTTCTGGTGGTTAACAAGAGATGGCGTGTAGTTCTGGTGGTTAACGACAGGCGGCGTGTAGTTCTGGTTAACGTGAGGTGGCGTGTAGTTGATCTGGTTAACGAGAGGTGGCGTGTAGTTGAGGTTAGCATAAGCGGTTAAAATTTCCTCTCGCATCTCAACTAACGTGATAAATTCCTCTCCCGATAGTGTTATCCCAGTTCTGGTAGGAAACTTCAAAAAACTATCACCGCTATATGTCCTTATATTTATCAATGGTCTGTTACGAAAAACACAAACCGAGACTGCCTTAACGCCATCTTTAGACAGTGGAACTACAGTCTCATTACCACGTGACATAACTATGCGCTGATCACTGACATCAAACTAAGTTGGCGTATTCAAGCTACACGACTCCCTATTCAAAGAAAACAAACACAAGCCACCTGGCAACAGACGCTGGTTATCTATGTGTATGTGTGTGTACACTGATCGACTGGGGCTTTATACCCTTACGGTTATCGGGTCGAGGACCGTCTATTTATAGTAGCTAACGCAATACGTTATCAGACGTGGTAATACGTTATGTTGTGACATATTCAGTGACCCCTGGAACTGAACCAGTAGGGTGATGTGTGGGAAATCCCCACCTGACCTGGACGATGATGCGTGAAATAATTCGGTATTAGGTAATGCGGCTTGAGACTAGGAAACCCCTGTAGTGTTTATATAGGATGTGGATTTTAAAATAGGTGTTAGTTGAAGAGGGGAAACCTCGCGCGCTGACCTAAAATCCCTCGTTGTTATTTTGTCGGTGGCGTAATCACTAAAGTTGGTAGCACTTGTGAGGATGGATCCCCGATGGAATCATCCCTTCACAGCTCTGATAGCCGGTCCTACAGGGTGTGGGAAAACGGTATTTGTGCAAAAGTTTATACAGAACCTTCACGAGTTAGCTGTCCCCGTACCGGAGGAAGTTATATGGTGTTATGCGGAATGGCAACCGATATACGAGACTATAGGGTCAGTGAGATTTATCGAGGGTCTACCATACGTCGATAAATTGGAAGGTGGTAAGAAGAGAAGACTGATCGTCATCGATGACTTGATGTCTGAGACGGACGAGCGGGTAACAAAATTATTCACCAAAGGTAGTCATCACAGAGATATTAGTGTGATGTACATTGTTCAAAATCTATTCGGAAAAAATAAAGAACATCGAACCATAAGTCTCAATACTCACTATTTAGTCCTTTTCATGAACACGAGAGACGGGAGTCAAATTATAAATCTAACTAAACAAATGTACCCAGGACAGGTGGGGTACCTCCAAGATAGTTTTAAGGACGCGACAGCGTCTCCTCACGGTTACTTGCTGGTTGATCTTCGTCAGGACACACCTGATAATCTTAGGTTGAGAACAAAAATATTCCCAGGGGGGAGACAAATCGTCTACGTGCCAAAGTAGAGAATCATGTGTGATGAATCACTTAGACGGCACGGTGAAATGTTGAAATGTGTGCTCGCCGACGGTTTAAGAGCCATATTAAAAACAGCTTCTCCCAAACTCATTAACTTTTTTGTGCGAGTGTTATCATAACATATTAAAAGGTAATGTTAGACTCACTCAGCGACAGAAGTGCGAGCTACGTCGACACAAGAACAAGTTGAGACTTCTCACTAAAAAGAAACCGAGTCTATAGAGGCGGAAAGAGATTCTACAAACCGGTGGGTTCATAGGTGCTTTGCTCCGTCCTATATTAAGTATTCTCGGTGGAGTACTAGGGGCGTTATATGGCCAAAAAAATAATCTTGATGGATCCTCGATTCCTCGAGGGTCTTAACACCCGAGGCGATCGGTGACAACTTGTGAGATTTAGATGATGAAATGCAACGTATCCTATTCCGCGATGATTTAGCACCTGCTGATAAGGCCAGAGTGTACCAACGTTATCTGCATCAATATTTAACTAGATTGGAGCAGTATAAACGACGCTCATTGGGCTCGGTCCATCTCATTCAACACAACACGTCAACAGAAAAAACACCTTCCCCACCACCACCACCACCATCAAGCGAGGTATCCACAAAGCAGACCACGACCAGCGGAAAACCCAAAAAGAGGTAATGAAACCACTCCGCCCGTAACCACGTATAAACTGAGACCTAAAAAAATAAAGAGCGGAATCCCAACACCAAAATGGGAACGGTGGAGAAAATATTGAGACGTCATTACATTCACCCTAGTCGACCAGGGGCGTATAGTGGTGCAACGGCCCTGCAACGTCACCCTAGTCGACCAGGGGCGTATAGTGGTGCAACGGCCCTGCAACGCAACACCAAACTGGGACTCGCAAAGATCAAACAATGGTTGAGTCATCAGGATACCTATACCCTTCATAAACCAATTCGTCGCAGATTTGAAAGGCGTCCCATTATAACGAATGGCCCCCCAACAGCAATATCAGGCAGACCTAATTGATTTGAGACATTTGAAAAACCACAACGATGGGTATTCCTTTTTGGTTTCTTGCGTGGACGTTTTCAGTAAATTCGCGTGGTCTGTACCGATACGAACCAAAACGGGGAAATCCTTAGTGGAAGCCGTCGGTAAGATATTTCTCTTTGGGTAACCCGCGAGTTTTCAAACGGATAAGGGGTCAGAGTTTCTGAACAGAACATTTCAGAAATTCCTCGCTGACAACAACGTTCACTTTTTCACTACACAGTACGAAGATATTAAGGCCGCCGTGGTGGAACGCTTTAATACGACTCTGAAACAACGGATGTGGCGATATTTCACGAAATCCAATAAACTTTCTTATGTCCGAGTCCTACCCGCCCTACTTCGAAGTTATAACCATTCGTATCACAGAAGTATAAAAATGGCACCGGTCGACGTCAACGCAGACAATCATGAACAGGTATGGAACACGTTGTATAATAGCAAACGCAACTTTAAATTTGAAAGACCCCTGTATAAGCCTGGTGATCGAGTTAGACTGGTCCTGGGCAGAGCCAATTTTAAAAAGGGTTATGCCCCGGCTTGGACGGAGGAACTGTTTTCCATCAGTCGAGTAAATGAAACAAACCCCGTTACATATGTGTTGAAAGACGATAAGGGCGATGAGATAAAAGGGTCATTCTACACACCAGAAATTCAAAAAGTTGGAGACAAACACGAGTACAGAATCACAGAGTATCATAACCGAGCGTCGCACATCATTTGGGCGAAAAGAGAGTTTAGTCAAATGGTTTGGGTACGATTCCTCATTTAACACTTGGATACCGACCAAGGACATTGTCAGATACAACAACTAGGGATGAGAGAAGAAGAAGAAGAGGAAGAAGAAGAAGAAGTGGTAACTTTTGGAGAGCCCGATTTGCGAGCTGTAAACTCGGGAGTGAGGAGAGAGAGCGAACCACGCTGGGAGTTGGTGTTTGGGAAACTATCCCCCTACTTAGAACTTGTCTTTATTTGTCAATTGGTAGTTATATATACAGTTGTAGCGGTCTCGCTGTTCAATCTGACCACCGAAAAGCCAGACCCAAAGGAGGGAAAACTGAGGATAGCCCTACTGAGCGGCTGTTTGCGTTACATGCTACCGAATCCAAACTTGGAGAGGCGACGGTGAAACGAGTAAAAATATGAGTTTTTATGTCACCCTACCCAGCAATGCATCTATGGAACTTTTTAAGGATAATAACCCCGGCCACTTTTTCGTTAAACTCCCTCAGACCATTGACATTTCGACGCAGTATGAGATCGCACTGGTGGAGATACAGTTTCCGCTAAATTATTTCAATGTAATAGAGGGTGATGTCTGGATTCGGTACGAATCTCTCGCAAACGACGATATTTGCGACGCTAGATTTCATTTCAACGTGAGCCTGGAGCCTGGGTTATACAAGAAACCTGATGCGTTCATCGGCGCGTTGAATGCGTCGATCATAAAAGCGGAGGCGGAGGATGAGTCGAACAGAGATGTGAAAGCAAAAACAATTAGATTCATTTACGCAAAAGAGGTTAATAAATCCATCTTTGAACTTTACGAAAAAGGTGTCAGTGTTACCATAAGCGACACTTTGAAAAACATGTTAGCCTTCCCCACGACCTCTATATCAGACACGACTCCCGATATCTACAGCGTGGGCATAATGGACTTGGAAAGTGTTGCGAAGAATGTCTACGTCACTGCGATCTCGTTTCCCCCAGACCGGTCGGGGATGTGATGGTGCCTCTCCTCAGGAGCATGCCTGTTCTCAATAGAAATCATACCGCGGTGTTTCAGATCTACGATAAGCCTCACTACCTACCCCTGAGTAGATTTTCCTTCGATACCGTGGAAAACCTTTTAGCCAACGAACACGGAAAAACCATTCCATTCACCAGCGGGACGTCGGTGCTAACGGTACACTTTCGAGTGAAGAAATATCTCGAGCTGGTATAATGGTGAGACACACCCCCCTTCATTGAGATGTTGAGTTATACGAAGACTTTTACTTTTTTTCAGGCGGGTGATGGAATGCCCGAGTTTATAGGAAGTCGAAGTCAGAGCGGTCGAGGAATCGGTAGTTATTTTGGTGGAATCGGGAGGGCTATTTTACCCTGGTTAAATACCGGCGGTAATGCCTTGCTCCGAGAAGGATTGGGGACCGGTCTGCAGGTCGCACCGGACGCATTAGCCGGGAAAAATGTCGGTGAAGCTTTCAAAGAACGAGCTAAGGAGACCGGTCAGCGGTTGATACACGGGGCCGTAGACCACCTGAGCGTTAACAACCAATCAGGAAGTGGTTTACGACAAAGAAGAAAGCGAGTTATGAAGTTACCTCCACCAGGAGAACCCGTTACGAAGAGGATAAAACCGACAGCTAGACAGTTCCCCCTTCATTCGGTGCACAACAGCAAGAAGACGAGGGTGGCAAAGGATATTTTCGATTAATAAATACCCTCATTCACCCCAAATCGTGTGAATGTCTTCATTCTGGTTTGGATTTATTTAGCGTTCCACCCACATAGACATCTCTAGACTCTGGCCAGTTTATTGAAATTCGTCCGATCGCAGCCTTGTCGCATAGCGCACCGATAGAGTTTTTTTTCATTTCTGGAAACAGCGAGGAATATCTAGATCTTTTCAACACGTTTTTGCATCTGCGGGTCAAGATCACCCTCCCCAATGGTGATAGTGTACCACCCGATGCTGACGTAGGACCAGTCAACAATTATCTTCACAGTCTATTTTCACAAGTCGATGTATCGCTAAACGACACGTTGGTTACACCGTCGGAGAATACCTATCCTTTTAGAGCAGTGTTTGAGGCTACGCTAAACTACGGGGAGGATGCGAAAACGGGATACTTGACGGCCGCTCTGCTCTACAAAGACACAGCTGGCCACCATGACGATTTGAAAGAAAATGTGGGTTTTAAAACACGGCGCGATTTGACTTCAAATAGTAAGGAGATTGAAATGATGGGTCGTTTGCACTCTGATGTCTTTGTGCAGGATCGTTACATGTTAAACAGAGTCAATGTAAAGATCAAACTCACGCCCTCTAAGGATGTGTTCAGCCTCGTGGCTCACGATAGCTCTGTGGGTTATAAGAGTATTATCACCTACGCCGCGCTCGTGGTCAGGAAAGCTAAGCTAAACCCCGCGATTTCTCTGGCCCACGAAAAGGCTCTTTTAAGCGGGAATGCACGGTACCCGATCAAGAGGGTTACCATCAAGACATTTTTCATCGCGAGCGGGATGTTCTCCCACAGTCAGGACAATTTATTTTTGTCTCAAACTCCGACCCGTATAGTGATAGGTCTGATTACGGCCAGTGCGTTTAATGGTGTTATACAGCTAACCCTTTCAATTTTCAACACTTTGGTCTGATTTATATTAACCTGACGGTCGACGGGAAGTGTATCTCGGGAAAGCCTCTAACTATGGACTTTGAACGAAATCAATACGCGAGAGCTTTTTTCAGTACAAATCTGGTCATGGGTCTGATTGGTAAAGACGCTGGGAATAACGTTGATTATAGAGAGTTCAAGGACGGATATTGTCTATTTGGTTTTGACCTCTCATCCAGCCTACTGGACGGCTACCATTTTGAGCTAGCCACAAGCGGACCCTTGTCGATGGAACTCAAGTTTGCCGCTCCCACAACTACTCCCCTACATGTTATCGTCTACGCCGAGTTGGACTCAGTGCTCGATGTGTCCAAGACAAGGCAGATTCTAACAGACTTTGCCGTTTGAGAGAAAGAAGATGAACACGAGGGAGATTTACAACCTTTTGATGTCGGATATTTTCGTTCGACGTTGTTCCCTTGTTAGTGTCATTCCACGAAACCACTTACCGCCCAGCATCGACCCAACGGCGACAGCAGCCTTTGTCATAAACACCGACCCGGCATACGAACCTGGTGAGCATTGGGTGGCCCTCTTTTACAACGGTCTCGGCGAATGTGAGTATTTCGATTCCTACGGTTTGTCTCCCAGACACGTGGATATTTTAAACTTATAGAGCAAAACTCACACGTTCCATTCGTCTACAACCCGCGGATGTTGCAAGATTTGTTTAGCAACACGTGCGGTCTATATTGTGTTCATTATATACTTTCTAAGTGTCGTGGCGCGAAATTTAACAGAATTCTCATGCCTTTTTCATCGAGACAGCACATAAACGACCGTATCATATATCGTTGCTCGCCCCGTGGCTATTTCGACTTCGCGGGGTCCAAGGATGCCCAAAGTCAACAACCGGACAGTAATATATTTTCAAATATGTGTTGTATTAATAAATATATTTGTTGTATTAATAATAAAATTGTGAAATATAGAACGAATTTTGTTTTGCTTTACCATGAATGTGAAAGAGAGAGAGAGAGTCACTATTTAATAACTACAAAACACATGATGATTTTGCCCATGAGAGAGAGAGCGTTACTATTTAATGTTAGCACACCTTACGACAAAACACATGATGATGTTGCCCGAGCACCGGATGATGCTGTTGCCCGAGCCCCGCGACCCACTCAGTAGCATATATGAGATCGCCTATATTTTTTAATTTCCCTTCATTTAAGTTTTTAAATATTGATTTTTATCGTTATATTTTATTATTTTTAAAAATAAGTCCGTTTTCTTTTCAGTCGGGTTTACCTGAGGGCTAGTTTGGTTATCTGAGATATAATCTCCCCGAGACCACCACCGTCATACAATAACACCGCTACTTTGTGCGAGAGAGAGAGAGACTTTCGCGGCTTGATACTTTGTGTGGCATGATGATGATGATGCTGTTGAGGGTGGTACATGATGATGATGTGTCACTGAAAATGTAGACACTAATAATCGGCTTGATACTTTGTGTGGCATGATGATGATAGGACATGAAGAGTACATGTTGATGATGCTGTTGAGGGTGGCACATGATGATGTCTCACTATATATGTAGACACTAATAACACCGACAGCATATCCGCGAGACCGCCCTGATTCATTCTTAGCGTCACCCACCCACCCGCGCGCGCGAGCCGTCGAGGGGTAGCCTCATATTTCACATCTTTCACAAATATCTTTTGTAATAATTCTGAATTTTTAAAATTTACACCGACACCATATTTTGTTTGTAATAATTCTGAATTTTTTTTAATTTACACAATATCCGCGCACACGATATCTTTAAAATACTCTTTCACAAATATCTTTAAAATTTTCATCTAACACTGTCGCGCGAGATAATCAGCCTATGAGACGCAGTGGACCATTTAGACGACGACCGTTTCGATCTTTTCAATTTACCTGAGTTAAGCCGGACCGTTTCGACGCAGTGGACCGTTTCGACAAACTGACGAACCCCCCCAAAAAATTCCAAAAATTTTTCGAAAAATTGGCGAATTTTTTTTTTTTTGCACCATTGCACGGTGCAAAATCCATTGTCTTTGGTGCATTTTCGGTGCATGTTTACGCGCTTAAAAGTGAAAGAACATGCACCGAAAATGCACCAAAGACAATGGATTTTGCACCGTGCAATGGTGCAAAAAAAAAAAAAAATTCGCCAATTTTTCGAAAAATTTTTGGAATTTTTTCGGTGCATGTTCTTTCACTTTTAAGCGCGTAAACATGCCAATATACTACTTACATACACTATTATATATGTATGCATATTTTATTTAATACGGCCCACTCGATACCTCTTTTTATTCTTCAAAATATGTTGCTTAAAACTGTGTTCTCCTGAAGCAGTCTCGACGTGTTGATTGATTGTGCTTTATAGCTTTTCATTGTAGTTCTAAATGGCGGAACCAAAGAAACGTCGCATTACAGAAGAAAAAAAAATTTCAGTATGAGCGATAACACAGTTTTTGTTGTTGAACGTAATGGTAAACCACAATATGTTTTTTCCCCAAGTTTTATCAATTAACAATCTTTCACTGTTTAACATTCTCATGGCAACTGTAGTGGACCAACAACCCTCTGAGCTTCAAACATATCTGTTCTTTTAAGCGAAAAAGTGTGGTACTCGTGAGGACGGCTGTCGTCTTTTAAAAGAATATCGTTTTCACAGATTACATACATTTTCAGTTAAAATATTATCATTATTTATCAGTGAATGTGGGAGCCGCGATATCTCAGTGGTTAGTGAACTGGACTACAAAGGACAAGAGGTAGGGTTCGATCCCAACCGACGGCTACCAGTTCACCCACCCTTTAATGGGTACCGGATTTTTTTTTGGGAAAGTAAAGCGGGACGGGCGTAATACCGACCACATTACCCCAAAAATCATGTGCCGAAGGCCTGTAAAATGTATGGTCACTAACACCATATTTCACGCCACTTGGCGTGATGGGGGTACTTTACTTTTTTTACTTTTTATCAGTGAATGTGTGCATGAAAGTGCTTTTTCCAAAAAAGAAGTTACATTGAATGCGAGTCACTGGAATCCTATCTTGAATATAATAAATGTGATGTTTTTAAAAATTATTATCCCTTATACAGATTATCTCAGAATATGGATTATCTCTCTTGCATTTCCCGGACGAGAAACTGAATTTGGCGAAACTGTTTGCTGTCATGGAAGATGGTGTAAGTTACTTTCAGGTCTTGAACTATTCTATTCAGAAGACATCCCTTAAACACATATTTTATACTCTATCAGTATTTCCTGAAGAGGAACACATTGAGTTGCCGCATTTAACATCTCCGTCATTTGACAGATGGCCACCGAAAGTATCTTCACTTCGTCTTTTTGAAACAACAATAAATTAATTGTATGTTTCAAGCTATGTTTTAAATGTTGAAACATTTTTTTTTCAGAAAATAAAATCTTATGGTAAATTTCACGCTAAACTTGTCATCATGATAAATGTAATTTTTTTCACAATGTCATGACACCTGTAATCGAAGCTAAAAGTGCGGCCTTCTTAGATCAAAAATGCCCAACTCTCCTCCTCTGTTCCATATGAGTCAGCGTGAATGATGACACATACATATTTAGATCATAATTAAGCGAGGACATAGGACAAAGTAATGACCAGGCAAATTTAACATAGGGACAACTTAGAGACAATGTTGAGGAATAAAACCGTTGTGATTGCCCAAAAGTTGTAAACTGAGAATGACCATAGCTGTCTGTAAGGAATGTTGAACTCACAAACTAAATGCGAGTCACACGGTAGCAGGTAGTCCACAAATAATCACCTCAGAGTTCAGAGGAGAAAAGAATAGTATTAGATGTCATTTATCAGGAGAAAGAATAGTTAGCCAGAAGGTACCTGGATACAAAGAACTGGCAAAAGTCTTTGTTTAGGAAAGTTACGCACAGCTCATAAAGTAACAGATGTGAACCTTACTGACTGAGCTGTAGGAATTTTCAAGGCTTGGTTCTGAAATTTGTCACAATGAGTGGACAAAGATAAGCAGGAAGTCAGGTTAATTTTCGGTCAATAGAGAGGAGTATATAATGAGAGACTTAGAAGGCACAGCAGGTAGAATTAGAAAGCAGAACTAGAGAACAGAAATACAGGGCGAGACTAGATCAGAATAGCAGAGCTAGAAAGTAGAACTAGAAGGCGCAACTTGAGAGCAGAACTACAGGACGACACTAGATTAGAACTGGAGAGCTCGAAACTAGAACAAGAGAACTGGAGAGCTAGAAACTGGAACTAGAGAACTGGAGAGCTAGAATCTAGAACTAGAAACTAGACTAGAGAACCAGAACTAGAGGACGAGAAGTAGAACTAGAACTAGAGGACGAGAACTAGAACGAGAGTTGGAAACTAGAGATAGGCTCCGGGATTTCCACAATAACCTAGAAGTTCACCACAGAAGACAGAGAGAGCAAGGAAAAATAATCCAGAGTAAAAACACAGTTGGAGAAAGCTAGACACAGACGAAAGTGAGCTAGATAGAGAGACAGCTAGAAAACCCAGTGTCAGTGTATGGAGTTAGAGTAGTGAATCAGTGAGTAGACCTTCATTAGAATAACCACTATACGAATAACTGAGGTACAACATCGACGGTAGTCAAAGTGCTTCAGCGGCCAAGACTATTGACAGATTGAGCAATTATCTACAGAGACGATATGAGATGTTATAGCCTGATAGTATCTACGTATATATAATCAATAATGACTGCTTTTAACACATCAGAGTGTGTTCAGTCTTGAATTTATAGCGCGTCATATACCAAGTAATCATCTGAACACGACTGCACGCACACCTATACCGATACTCTGCAGGGTCTTAAAATGTCTAAAAACAAAGTCCAGCAGACGGCTCCACGCTGTGCAAATGAGTATTTACTCCATTTAGCGACAGCATCCAGACTGCATTTCAAACTGGGAACCTAAGAACAATGTATGATGGCATAAAGAAAGCCACGCCCTCTAACCAACAAAATACACTTGCCCCACTAAAAATATCCACTGGAGAGAAAATAAAAGATAAGAGGCAAAAAGATGGAAAGATGGGTGGAGCATTATTCATCACTTTAGGTGCCGGTAAAGATTGCGAGTTTGTAGTTGCCGGTAAAGATTGCAGGTGTTGCTTCGACGTCCTGACCGAGGATATTAGTTTTCTGCAAACGTATTTTTGGACCGAAGTTTCTGCAGGCAAGCGAAAAGCGATGTTCCATGCTCTGGAGTTCTTCCTGACTTTGTGTGACAAGTGCAGCGTCATAAGCAAATAACAGGTCTCTAATATATATATATTAGATGTGTCTGATTTTGGACCTTTCCTTTAGTCGACTGGCCATCAGATTTAGTATGAAGATGGACTCTTTCGTTCGCATTTGAGAATACATTTTTTAATAGAACAGCGAAGAAGATTCCAAAGTCGAAGCAAGAAAGCATCCATGCTTAACACAACTGCGTATGTTGAAGGGTTGTGATGTGCTGCCGTCGTATTGAATGGTGCCCTTCAATATCCTGATGAAATGAATTCTCTAGAGTCAGCAGAGTTTGTGGGCAGCTTATTTTAGATAGTATTTTGAAAAGACGGTTGGCTTACCACGGCAACAGCCGGGGTTCGTAATCCTGGCGAGGACACCTGGGTTTTACTAATTCCCTAAAAATTAGTAGGAGCCGCGATAGCTCAGTGGTTAGTGAACTGGACTACTACGGACAAGGGGTAGGGTTCGATCCCAACCGACGGCTCCGGGTTCACCCAGCCTTAAATGGGTACCGGATTTTTTCTGGGAAAGTAAAAGCAGCACGGGCGTAATACCGACCACATTACCCCAAAAATCATGTGCTGAAGGTCTGTAAAATATAGGGTCACTAACACCATATTTCCCTATACGCCACTTGGCGTGACGGGGGGTACTTTACTTTTTTACTATTTTGAAAAGACCGTCCCTGCTGACAAGGTCAAAGGCCTTTGTAAGATCAATAAAGGCGTTGAAGAGATGCTTTTTCTGCTCTCTAGATTTTTCTTGCAGCACACATAAAGAGAAAATCATGTCTGCAGTTAATCTTCCGGATCTAAAGCCGCATTGTGACTTATAATATACGGGTTCCGCGAGTTTTTGTAGTCTTCCTAAAGTGATGAATAATACTCCACCCATCTTTCCATCTTTTTGCCTCTTATCTTTTATTTTTTTCTCCATTTGATGTTTTTCGTGGGGCAATTGTGTATTTTGTTGGTCAGAGGGCATGGCTATCTTTATGCCATCATACATTGTTCTTAGGTTACCAATTTGAAATGCAGTCTGGATGCTGTCGCTAAATGTAGTAAATACTCATTTATGCAGCATGGAGCCGTCTGCTGGACTTTGTTTTTAGACATTTTAAGACCCTGCAGAGTATCGGTATAGGTGTGCGTGCAGTCGAGTTCAGATGATTACTTGGCATATGACGCGCTATAAATTCAAGACTGAACACACTCTGATGTGTTAAAAGCAGTCATCATTTATTATATATACGTAGATACTATCAGGCTATAGCATCTAATATTGTCTCTGTAGATAATTGCTCAATCTGTCAATAGTCTTGGACGTTGAAGTACTTTGATTACCGTCGATGTTGTACCTCAGTTATTCGTGTAGTGGTTATTCTAATGAAGGTCTACTCACTGATTCACTACTCTAACTCCATACACTGACACTGGGTTTTCTAGCTGTCTCTCTATCTAGCTCTCTTTTGTCTGTCTTCTGTTTCTAGCTTTCTCCAATGGCTAACTGTGTTTTTACTCAGGACTATCTTTCCTTGCTCTCTCTGTCTTCTGTGGTGAACTTCTTGGTTATTGTGGAAATCTCGGAGCCTATCTATAGTTCTCCATCTCTCGTTCTAGTTCTCGTCCTCTAGTTCTAGTTCTACTTCTCGCCCTCTAGTTCTGGTTCTCTAGTCTAGTTTCTAGTTCTAGTTTCTAGCTCTCCAGTTCTCTAGTTCCAGTTTCTAGCTCTCCAGTTCTCTTGTTCTAGTTTCTAGCTCTCCAGTTCTGTTCTAGTCTCGTCATGTAAGTTCTGCTCTGAAGTTCTGCCTTCTAGTTCTACTTTCTAGCTCTGCTATTCTGATCTAGTCTCGCTCTGTATTTCTGTTCTCTAGTTCTGCTTTCTAGTTCTACCTGCTGTGCCTTCTAAGTCTCTCGTTATATACTCCTCTCTATTGACCGAAAATTAACCTGACTTCCTGCTTCTCTTTGTCCACTCATTGTGACAAATTTCAGAACCAAGCCCTGAAAATTCCTACAGTTCAGTCAGTAAGGTTCACATCTGTTACTTTATGAGTTGGACGTAACTTTCCTAAACAAAGACTTTTGCCAGTTCTTTGTATCCAGGTACCTTCTGGCTAACTATTCTTTCTCTAGATAAATGACATCTAATACTATCCTTAATCTCCTCTGAACTCTAAGGTGATTATTTGTGGACTACCTGCTACCGTGTGACTCGCATTTAGTTTGTAAGTTCAACACTCCTTACAGATAGCTATGGTCATTCTCAGTTTACAACTTTTGGGCAATCACAGCGGTTTTATTCCTCAACATGGTCTCTTAGTTGTCCCTATGTTAAATTTGTCTGGCCATTACTTTGTCCTATGTCCTCGCTTAATTATGATCTAAATGTGTATGTGTCATCATTCACGGTTACACGCGCTTGTGATCTAAGAAGGCCTCACTTTTAGCTTTGATTACAGGTGTCGTAACATGAGAGTTAGCTTCAAACCAATCGTGAGACTTGTATGTTAGGTTTTCCAAAAATGCGAACCTCGTTATTGTAGATAACGTTGCGGAGATGCATTCTTCCTCTACGCTCTTGCCGTGTTCGTGAGTGCTTAGCGACTCCTTGAAGGTTTTGTTGAACTGCTCTACCAATCCAGAATGTGTTAGCTTGTTAGTGGTTTCTTCTTTACCTGCTTGCTATAGTGAAACTTCCTGGACGTAGTTTGATTTTACAGCAGACTAGTGAATGATCCGAGTCGCGGTCTGTACTGTGGTATGGCCGTGTGAAGATTACAGATTTGAGGAAAGGGCGTGTGATAAGTATCAAGTCTTTCTGATGCCAATGTTTCGAAAGTGGGTGTCTCAAAGATACTTTATGCTGAGGCTTGATTTTGAAAAAAAAAGTATTTGTCACACACAGATTGTGGTAGGCGCAAAACACTATAAGTCGTTGGCCGTTTTCATGTAATTTACCAACTACAAAGCGACCGATACGAGTTGGCCATGAACTGGTCTGCATCAGTTCTAGCATTGAAAACCCCCAGTAGAACAGTATGATCTTGTCCTGGTATACTTTCCATGACTAGTGTCAAATTTTCGTTGAAATTGTCCTTGGTTTTAAATGAAAAGCACAAGGTCGGAACGTATATACTTTTAAGAGTAACTGGTCCTGCTGTTGTATTAAGGCGAAATGTTATTATCCGCTCTGATGCATTCTGGCCAAGTGTAACCAAATTTTTAAGAGATTTTTTTTCACAGCAAATCTCACACCATGTTCTCTGATATCGCCGCTGCTCTGACCTTCTCCTATATGCGTTGCAATTTTTAGGCCAACTGGTCGCATCTACGATGCTGAGGTTAGGGCGACTCCGACTCGCCGGTGAAAACGTGATAGAGCATATGGGACATTTTATAGAATTAGCTACCCCAAGCAACTAATTCACCCCAACCTCTGTAATCAACACTTGACTTCGTTTTACGGAACGTGGCTGGTTATTTTATATTCGCAGCACACCTCTATACCTAGAAGCTGACCACTGTTCCACTAGTGGACAAGTTTATAAGTAGGTCAAGCCACCTACTCCTGTGTGCGGGGCTGCAGGTGGATAGTGCCTAAACTCTCTCCACACATAATTCCAATGTTTACATTATCGAAGATGTGTCAACTTACATTGTGTTCGCAATGAAAGAAACACCATCCAATTCCTATCAATGAAATTGCACAAACATCATCGAAAAAATAAAAATAATCATAGGTAGCAGGAGAACTGCTATCGCTCTACGGTCCCTTTGCTATTCTCGTTAATGAAAATACGCACGATAAATATGTCTAGCTAGGACGCTATCGTAACTAGAAATAGTATATATAATTAATATAAATAGTCAAAAACAATCATTATATACCGAGAGGCGAAATCTAACACTATCATCATGTACTATAGGTTTATGTAAAAGAAGGATAGCGAGTCTCTGTATTGTTTGTAATTGATGTAAATGTTACTACCCTGCGTTTTAAAACCTTTAATTGTCCCTCCCTGAACTGTTTGTGTAGTTGGAACATACATACAAGTTTTTTTTTGTCTAACGTGTGCTGTTTACTGATCCCTTTTATGCTACACTATTCGTACTTGCCGAAACAGTGGCAGGTTTTACTACATAATAAAACTATCCTTTACCCCTCGCGTTCTTCTTCTTTTTACTTTTACATTTTACTCCATGTGGAGCATAGGTCTTCAACACACATTTTCCAAGCCATTCTGTTTCATAACATTCTTTTAAGATCATTCATTGTCTTCCCCATCTTCGTATTTCTGCTTCCACCTGTTTTCTCCAAGAATGTTTTGGTCTTCCTCTTTGTCTGTTCCCATGTGGATTCCAAAAAGGGTTTGTCATGTAATACTCTCAGTTCGCCTCCGCAGTGTGTCCTATCCAGTGCAATCGTCTTCGTTGTATCTCCTTGTCCACTGGTACTTTTCTATAATTCTATGTTAGTGATTTTATACTGCCATTTCCATTCCTTATTCTGTGCAAGCATCCATTAATGAAGATATGTATCTTCGTGATTGTCATTTTTGTTGTTTTCTGTGTTTCACAGCCATTTAATAGGGACGACTTAGTCCATTACTATGCCATCATCAAAGTCTAAATCATCAAGAAGCTTGTCATTGACTACATGATTCCATTTCTGTTGTTCTATTGAGTTATTTTCATAATCCAATATATGGCCAGCAGAATGAGAAATGGAGATAGAAGACATCCCTGCCTTTCTCCTGATTTTATTTCAAATGCTTCTGTAAGCTGCCTTTCGTGCACAACACTACATTTAAATCCTTCATACATTGTTTTTTTTTTATCAGGTTAGTAGACTTTATAAGTAGTAGTAAAGTAAAGAGCCCCTTCGCGCCAAGTGTCGCATAGGGAATAGGGTGTTAGTGACCATATATTTTACAGACCTTCGGCACATGATTTTTGGGGTAATGTGGTCGGTATTACGCCCGTGCCGCTTTATTTTCACAGAAAAAATCATATACACATTAAAGGCTGGGTGAACCCGGAAGCCGTCGGTTGGGATCGAACCTTACCCCTTGTCCTCTGTAGTCCAGTTCGCTAACCACTAAGCTTTGTAGACTTTATAGGGACTTCATAATGATTCAGCGTCTTCCAAAGTATTCCTCTGTCTAACACTAAATATATATTTTTTTTAATGATGTTATATACATAATTTTTCTACCTGTTTGTTACCACCCATAGAATGTTCCCTAATTCTCTCAATGATGTATTTCGTTACTTCCAATTTTTCCTCTGCGTTCTGTTTATTCGCTGTTTACACACTTAATCACGCTAGTGTAAATTTTAGTGGAAACACAAAAACACCACTCATCATTTTCAACATCAAGTGAAATTCACGTTTGTCTGCTGATTTTTCAACAGTCAAGAAACACTTTGTTAGGTATTGAAAGTGTTTCCATTGATGTACAATGATTTGTTCTTAACTCACATGAATGTATTTGTTATATCACATACGGATAATAAACAATATTATTTTTTTTTAAAACTAAAACTTGTTTGTTCGTCTCAGTAACATTTTTGTATGTTTGAGTAATAATTGTGTATACACTTCCTGTATTTCCGTCTCTGTATTTCTTTCTTTCTTTTCTGTCTTTTTTACCACCCTATCCGCCACCCTTTTTATGCACACAAAAACTCTCAACCGCTTTCAAACAACCTGCGTTCACTTAAGTATAAAATATCGCTACACAGATTACCTGACACCCTCTGTGAATGAATGAAGTTGGCAACAAAAGCGATACGAAATTAGATGCTAGGGGCCATCTTTATCTTCATCTGTGTGCAGCAATGTTTCTCTTCAATATTGAAGCTTGTGCTCAGTCTTGTCATTTACTCGGAATTTGTGGACATTGTATCATTAGTGTCGTTGGTGTCTCGTTTTAGTTGATTTCTTTATCTCTCCAATTCTTTATTTCTATTGTTTTTCTTATTGTGGTGCTGTTTCTCTTTCTCTCTCTCTCCATCTTTAATAACTGACAAAACTGACTGTCTTGGGTACATTTTTATGTTTCACCAATAGCCATCCTTGTGACCTTACACAAGGATAAATTCCGGCTTGCTGCAGGAGCTACTGAGTTAAGTGCTCTGTGCACACCATGAGCTGTGCGCTTCATCCGTTTTGATCGTGTTTCGATATTCCGATTGCTTGAGATGAATGATGATATCGTATGACGGAGAACAGATGGTTGTGTTCACTTTCTGTGTGGTTTCGCCTTATGTCTTTTGACGTTTGCTGAGACTCCTATGATGGGGATTGCAGCTACCTTTCTTTGTTCCGTAGATGAGATATTAATTCGGATTATTCCACTTGCACGGGCGGTTGAGCAATTATGGATTTTAATTCGTTTGCAGTGATACCGGGGCTTTCCATAACCATAACCAAGCGATACGATTAATCAGTCTATTGGTAACGTGAAAAGTGGTCACACACCTTTCATTGTACCCTTCGCCTTTATCATACACAAAAATTCCCATGCACTTTCAAGTAACATTATGCACGTACTTGGAAAATTGTGTCGATATTTACATTTCATTCTTTTTGTTTGTGTGTTTATGTGTTGATAAATTGTGCCAGTTTCCCCGTTTCTTTTCATACCTCACATACCAAGAGTCCACCTACCACTCGTCATCTGCTGCAAATTCATCAAAACATTTGGAACAATCCACTTGCCTAATTAACCATAGTGACACCTACGATTGCTAGACATGGGCTAATAATTATTGAAAACATAGAACATTTTTCTATATATCCAACATATATATATATATGGCCCTTTTCGTCTTGTCAGACGGTCTAGTGGAGGCTATTGCGTATTTTTTGAGGTATTGTTTTTGCCGAACAGCTTCTCTCGTGGCTAATTCTACCAATGTTTGACAAACACACGCGGTCACATAATGAACAGGTCAGGCTCGCTGATCCACAGGGTTTACCATCCTTTTTCATGAGTCTCTTCTCTTCTAAGTCCTGTCTTAGCACAGTCTCAAATGTTGTTATACCGTTCCTTATACATGCTCTCCATGATGTGCGATCACTTGCCAGATGTTGCCAGTCGTTTTCACAGATGGAGAAGTCTTTCAGAGATGATTTGCAGATATCTCTATATCGTAGTTTAGGTCTGCCGATTTGTCTTTTTCCGTGTTTTAGCTCACCATATAGTATTTGCCTAGGAATGCGTTTTTCTTCCATCCGTTGGACATGCCCCAGCCATCTTAGCCTTCGACTTCTGAGCATCGACATGATTGTTAAGGTCTTAGCACGTTGCAGGACAGTTAAGTTGGTTATTTTGTCTGCCATTTGATGTGCATTATTTTGCGGAGACATCGCATGTGGAAGACATTTAGTCTTTTTTCCTGGTTTGAGTATGTTGTCCAGGTTTCGGATCCATATAGTAGTGTGCTAAGCACACATGTTTGATATATTAGGAGTTTGGTCTTTCGAGTTAGTTTCGTGTTGTTCCATGCCCTTATTGTGAGTTTGCCGAAAGTCGTAGCTGCCTTACCAATTCGACAGTTTATTTCTTCATCAAGAGAGATGGTTTGCGTAACTGTGGATCCAAGATATGTAAATTTATGTACTGATTCTAGTGGGCAGTCTTTTAGAGTAATAGATAGAGGTTTGAAGTCACCTTGATTTAGTATTACTGTCTTCTGAACATTAATTGACAGTGAAAAAAGGTCGCATGCTTTATCCAGGTTGTTGATCAGCGACTGTAGGGTGGCCTCACTATGAGCGACTAGGGCTGCATCGTCAGCAAATAAAAATTCTTTAAGTAGGACAACATTTGTTTTGGTTTTTGCACTTAGTCGTGCTAGGTTGAACAGTGAGCCATCTGGTCTAGTGCGAATGTAAATATCTCCTGAGCTGTTTTCGAAGGCGTAATTTAGGAGGGCAGCAAAAAATATACCAAAAAGGGTGGGGGCGAAGACACATCCCTGTTTCACTCCTTTGTTGACTTTGAAATTCTCTGATGGACTCCCATCAAAATGGACTTTGCCATTCATGTCTTCATGGAAGGAAATT
Organism: Megaustenia siamemsis; assembly: GCA_032433765.1. Taxonomy (NCBI): domain Eukaryota; kingdom Metazoa; phylum Mollusca; class Gastropoda; order Stylommatophora; family Ariophantidae; genus Megaustenia; species Megaustenia siamemsis. The sequence goes on along the minus strand of JAVIAB010000125.1, from coordinate 62,255,852 downwards.
ATCAGCCTAAGTAATTTAGGAGGGCAGCCTATGCCTTCTAACACCTTGTAGAGACCATCTCTGTTTACTGTGTCGAATGCCTTTGTGAGATCCACAAAGGCAATATAGAGCGGCATATTTTGTTCCCGACATTTTTCCTGCAGTTGTCTAAGAGTGAAGATCATATCTATGGTTGATCTCCCGGGTCTGAAACCGCATTGGGACTCGGGAAGCACCCGTTCTGCAAGTCTATGCAGGCGATCAAGTACGACTCTAGCAAAAGCTTTGTCTGTTGTGCTAAGGAGAGAAATGCCTCTGTAATTATTGCAGTCGCCCCTGTCTCCTTTATTCTTGTACAGCGTTATAATCTTGGCATTTCTCATATCATGAGGTATTTCTCCGTTTCTCCAGCATTTAATTAGCAGTTTGTATAGGTGTGGAAGTAGTACGTTTAGGTTGTCCTTTAGTACATCTGTGGGAATGTTGTCATTTCCTGCAGCTTTTCCTCTTGAGAGGGCATTTATAGCGTCAGCAAGTTCGTTCATAGTAGGCTCAACATCCAAATATATATCCAACATAATTAATGAGAAATAACATTATTTTTTTTATATTGCTATATAAAAGTAAAACTTTCATTTTATCGATTAGTCATGCAATATTTTCCTATATGTAAACTATCTATCTATCTATTGTCCTTTCGAGCCGAAGACGGCACATAGGGCAGAACCACAATCTCAAAAATAGAAACCTTGCGTGCCAAAATGGCACATATTGCAGAGATCACTGCTTCTAAAATCTATGGCTGTTTCCATAACAATGCTTTTTACAATGACAGCTTGTCAAGCCATCGATCAACCTCCTTAGTCGCCTCTTACGACATGCCTGGAAGGTCACAGTGTCACTATTCTTTACTTTCCTCATAATGAGGCCCCGGTAACACACAGGAGGAATATGTAAATATAAATATAAATAATATGTAAACTATGGAACCTTTAAAAACAGAAGAGCATCCATTTATATATATTGCTATATTAAAATATGGAACCTTCATTTTATCGATTAGTCATGCATAAATTTTCTTACATAAAATATCTTCTTCTTTCCTTCCTCATTTGCCTTTCAGCGTCGAGGGGAGATATAATTTGCGGTCGTTTGCTCATCTGTTCACTTCTGCTGCTGTAATGTTTCCTAGTGCTTCTAGTATTCCGTCGATCCATCTTTTCCGTGGTCGACCCTTGGGTCTAGTATTCTCGCAACGTTTATTGAGGGCTCGTTGTGCTGTGTTTTTAGCTTTTTGCCGTGTCATCCTGTATTTATACATAAAATATGGAACTTTAAAAAAGAGAATACTCGGTTTTTTAATTCTATTTTCTTACTAGACTGTGAATTTACATTTTTTTATGATTCACTGATTTTTCCCATCAATGTTTAATGTCTCCAGTATATTTATTATTTCCACATGATTTACTTTGTCAAATGCTTTTGTGTAGTCTATAAAGCACATAAATAGATCGTTCTTTACCTCAATAGCTCTTTCTATTATGTTCTCATGATGTATATTGCATTATTGGTGCCCTTTCTTTCCATAAATCCATATTGTTCCTCGCGTATTTCTGGTTGTATTTTATTCCTTACACGTCTCATGATGGTTCTTAGTAATATTTTCATCATATGGCTCATGAGATTAATAGGGAGGGAAAATTGACAAAATGGTATGGTAAAAGCTTTACGTGGTTAGTAGACAACACAGATTTCAACGACGTTTCGGCCCAATAGGCCTTCAGCAGGAACAAACAAACAACACGCACACACAGATATGTAATTAAATAAAACTAATCCTACATAGCTAACTAGTAACGAAACATCCAAAACAAAATAATCGAAATTGGTTAAAGAAAAGAAAAATGACTTCCCTGTGTCGTGGACCGTGGTCAGAACGGGAAAAGGGCGAGCCACACGGGTCTAGCTGTAATTATACCCTCTGGTCAGATGAAGGGTTCTAAAAATACACGAGCGGGAGGAACGCTGTCTAGGATACCGCAACTGCAAAGACACCGACAATGTCTAAAAGTATCAAAGGGCCCGTAAATACATGTATACACACACAGATGCGTGTATACATATGTACACGTACAAACAGACATGCACCTACTTATACATATCAACATATACCTACATATACCTACATATACATATATATACATATATATACATATATATATATATATATATGCATACATACCTGCACAAACATGCAAGCATGTATATATATATATATATATATATATATATATACCCTTACATATGTACACACACATGCATGTGCACGCCCATACAGGGACAATAATATATGTGTAAAAATGTGCGCATAACGCACATATCACCAGAAGAGTACACACCGGGGTCAGTGTGGAAAAAAACAGAGGAGAAAGAATAGAACAGTAGAATAACAGGTACTCAAAGGGCTGAGAGTGGGGTACAATAAAAACATATGAGGGCACAGAAAGAAGAGGTGTAGGAGAGATAGCACAGAAAAAAAGAGGTGTAGGAGAACACCAAAGTGTCTCAATGGGTACTAGTGGAGGTGAACTATGAATAGCATGGCATAGTAGATAGACTAAAGAGCCCAAACATGGGCAGTATAGAAGGCTATGCAAAAGGGAAGGAGTAACCGAAAGGGAACTATGTGTACGAGTGTGATACATTCATGCCTCGTGGGGTCAGCGAGCCATACTGGACTATGAGGCGGTTCTCCAAAGTGAATCGGCTGCGGTTGCCAAAGTGACAATGGACAATACCAGTGATACGGATGTCGTCTTTGCCCATGTGATCTGAGGAGTTGAAATGGGAAGACACTGGAGTGCCAGTATTCTGTTGAACATCTCGTAGATGTTCACAAAACCATTCCGCTAATCGCCTTCCAGACTTGCCAATGTACGTCATGTGGCATCGTTGGCATATGATAGCATATATGATGTTACCGGACACACATGTGAAGCCATGCTTGATCTCGAACCGTCAATTAGGGAATAAGATCGAGTCAGTAGGGAGCACATAGGCGCAGGTGATACAGTTCCGACCACAAGGGGCCGTACCGAAGTGTTGATTTTCGGAGCGAGGGAGATGGCTCCTAACCAGAATATCTCCCAAATTCCTGTCGCGCTTGAAGGCGATCATCGGGGGATCACTAAAAAGTAGACGGGTAGTGGGATCAGAGAGTAGAATGGAACGGTAGCGGTTGAGTATCTTCATAGCAGCTAAATTGTGAGGGTGATAGGTGAGGATGAGTATGGTTCTCTCAGTAGAGGTTGGGGGGCGGTTGGAAGGAGTGAGTGCCTCGGGACGGGAGATATGGAGGACTCGCTTGAAGGCAGGCTAGAGTATCAAATCTGGATAAATCCGACGGCTGAAGAAACCTAACGTGAGATGAGCCTGTTGGAGGAAATCTTGGTCATCCTGGCAGATGCGACGGAGACGCAATAACTGTGAGAGCGAATTGAATCCCGATAAGAAGGTGAATGAGATGAAGTATAGAGAAGATAACAATGGGCGTCTGTGGGTTTATAGAAAACCGAAGTGTGGAGACCAGAAATGCCCAAAGAAACAATAAGATCTAGGAAGGTAACAGAGAAGGTGGATATAGAAGATGTGATCTTGATAGCTTTGTGATAGCTACCAATGTAGTCGATAAACCTGGAAAGGTCATCCTCAGGTAGATCGGTAAGTCCGAAGCAGTCATCAATGTACCGGAGGTATATGATGGGAAGGGGGCCTTGATATGAATTGATAATTTGGTGTTCAAGGTAACCCATAAATAGGCAAACATAGCTGGGGCCCATCTTGGTGCCCATGGCTACTCCACTAACTTGGTCATAGAAGTTAAAATTGAACTCAAAGGTGTTGAGGTTGAGTACAAGCTCAGTAAGGCGGAGAAGAGTGGTAGTATCAACAGATGGTGTTGCCTCTGGTCAAGAAAGAACCGTAGAGCGAGGAGGCCATCGGAGTGAGAAATAGAGGTGTAGAGAGAGCAAACATCAAGGTCGAAAAGCTGGTATGAGCGACCACGGAAGAGAGAGATGGAAGAGAAGATACTCAAGGCATGGTTAGTGTCCTTGACATATGAGGGAAGACTAACTACCATGGGCTGGAAGACACTGTCTAGATAGTCGGATATGTGTTCAGTCGGGCAAGCACACGCTGACACGATGGGGTGTTCTGGATTATCGATCTTGTGAATTTTGAATGATGGTTTCCCAAGACCACTATTGGAGATAATGAGGCGGGACGCACTTGGAGGAAGGAGGTTGTCTCGGATCAGTTCCTTGATGGTAGATTGGACCTGCTTGTTGTGGAGGATAGTGGTGTCATCAGGGCGGGGTTTATAAAATGTGGTATTGGATAACTGTTTGTTGCCCTCTGAAATGTATAAGTCTTTACGCCAAACTACCACCGCTCCCCCCTTGTCTGCCGGTTTGATGACATGTTTAATGTATACATGTATTTACGGGCCCTTAGATACTTTTAGACATTGTTGGTGTCTTTGCAGTCGAGGTAACCTAGACAGCGTTCCTCCCGCTCGTGTATTTTTAGAACCCTTCATTTGACCAGAGGGTATAATTACAGCTAGACTCGTGTGACTCGCCCTTTTCCCGTTCTGACACAGGGAAGTCATCGATTATTTTGTTTTGGATGTTTCGTTACTAGTTAGCTATGTAGGATTAGTTTTATTTAATTACATATCTGTGTGTGCGTGTTGTTTGTTTGTTCCTGCTGAAGGCCTATTGGGCCGAAACGTCGTTCTAATCTATGTCGTCTACTAATCACGTAAAGCTTTTACCATATCATTTTTTCAATTTTTTTTTTTCAATTTTCCCTCACATTCAGCTTTACTGCAGCTTCGCATGTTTATACATTCATTTGCATTTCTTTGCCTTAACCCGCTCCCCTCCCCTTCATGAGATTAATAGTGGGATGGTCTTCACAATCAGTGGCGCCTAACTTCTTCGGTATGGCTAAAAAGAGAGACTTTGGTAGCTCTTCGGATATGTATCCAGTGTTACATATGTCATTGAGTAGTTTTGTTATGACTTGTACTCCCAGCTCTCCTAAGGCATTTATCTCTTCGATTGTTATATTGTCGGGACCTGGAGCTATGCCTCTTTTCATGTGTTGAATTGTCTCATCATCATAATAGAGTTGATTGATATAGTTTGTCCATCTTTCTATTATCTTCTCCTGTCACATTATTATATTTCCTTCCTTTGATTTCAAACATTCTGAAACTTTGATTTCTTTTCTTTCTGTTAATTCATTTAACTGATTGTGCATAAATTTTGAGTCTTTCTTTTGCTGTTTTTCTATTTTCACATTTCTGATTTAACCATTCTTCCTTTCTTTGTGGAATATTTGGTATCTCCGTCCTTCTTTCTTATGTTTTCGTCTTCCGTCCATTAGTTTAAAGCACTTCTTCTGTCATCCATTTCTTTATTGTTGATTCTTTTAGTCACTTGTATTACTTCTTTTGATGTTTGTTGAGTCCATTGCTTGAGCATTTCCCACTGTTCCTCGATGTTCTGTATTTTCTCAATAGCATTATATCTATTTCATACTATCGTACTGAACTTATCACTCATCTGTCTATTTACTCTAAGCTTTAGTTCTAATTTCATATTTCTTGGCGATTTCTGTACCTTCCGCAGTTTTGTTCTCATCTTACCAACTACTGGTACACGATCATTTTATTCGGGCAATATTTAATTATAAAAACTATGGAACCTTCAGAGAAGAAGACTATTGATTTTCATATATTGCTATATAAAAGTATGGAACCTTAATTTAATCGATTAGTCAAGCATTATTTCCTTATATAAACTATGGAACCTTTAGAAACAGAAGCCAAGTGGCGTATAGGGAATATGGTGTTAGTGGTCATATATTTTACAGACACTCGGCATATGATTTTTGGGGCAATGTGGTTAGAGATGACCATGGAACAGTGTTAATCCAAAGAAATAAGTATTTCAATGCAAAGGTAGGAACCGCTAAAGAGCAAAACGTGACTGGGGGACATGACCTTGGAGAGATGAATGACAAAGGGGATAGATTAATAGATTGGGCAAAGACACATGAAATGATTATAGGTAACACCTAGTTCAGACAACACCTTAGGCGACTATGGACATGGCAATGGCCAGATAAAAAAGTACACAATCAAATTGATTTTATGATGGTAAAGAAAAGATTTGATGTGTTCTCTTCTCATCACATGTCCAACATATGACCATCGTCTTTTCTTTATTACTGAAGATATTAGTGGTTGATTGGCGATTTCTCTAATTTCCTCGTTTGTTTTGAATTCGTTCCACGCTATACCAAGTATTTTCCTTAGACATTTATTTTCGAATGCGTTCAACTTTGTTTCTATATCTCTTGTTGTTTTCCAGCTTTCACATGCATATGTAAGGGTTGATAGTGCATTTGATTTGAATAGTCTAAGTTTTGTGTTTGTGCTGATGAGTTTTGATTTCCACAACTTTTCAAGGCTTCTGAAAGACATTGCTGCTTTAGCTATTCTGATTCTAATTTCTTTGCTTGTATCCCCTTCTCGATCAATGTGAATTCCAAGATAGAGAAAGTAATCGATCTCTTCTATTGGTTTGTTTTCCATGTATATTTTGTCGTCTGTTGGAATTAAACTTTTCATGACTTTAGTCTTTTCATGATTGATCTCAAGCCCAATTTTGCTGGCTATTGATGATAGTTCATTTGTGTTTTCCTGCATCGTTTTTGTCTGACTGCTGATGAGAACTATGTCATCAGCAAAGTCGAGGTTCTCCAAATGGTCTCCTTGTATCCATTCAATGCCTTTGTTACCAGTGCAGCATTTCTTCATTATGAAGTCCATAACAACTCCAAATAACAAGGGTGATAAAATACATCCTTGTTTAACCCCAGTTTCTATTGGGAAACATTCGCTCAGTCCTTCCTCTGTTCGAACTGCACATGTGTAACCATCATACATGTCTTTGATAATATTTATGATTTTTTATGGTAAGCCATATTGCTTCAGAATTTTCCACATAGAATCTCTATGAATACTGTCAAATGCTTTTCTGAAGTCGATGAAGTTAAGCACAAAAGGTTTTTGCTTTTCAATGTGTTCCTCCAATATAAGTCGTAGAATGAAGATGTGGTCAAGGCAGCTTCTCCCTTTTCTAAACCCAGCCTGTTTTTCACGTATTACTGTATCTATTGAATCCTTTATTCTATTTAGGATGATTTTGCAGAATAACTTTGAGGCAACTGACAAAAGTGTCACGCCTCTCCAGTTGTTACAATCTCTAAGATTGCCCTTTTTTGGAATCTTAACAATGATTCCTTTTTTCCATTTAGGCGTCTTCTCTGCTTTCCAAATGATGTTGAACATTTTCTGGAGATGTATTAAATTATGGCTATCAATTGCCTTGAGGGTCTCAGCTGTTAACGTATCCTCTCCAGCAGCCTTGTTATTGGTCATACGTTTTAAGGTGGTTTCTATTTCGCTCAAGGTGAAGTCATCTAAATTTACAGAAATATATATTGCTGCTATATAAAAGTATGGAGCCTTCATTTAATCAATTAATCATGCAATATTTCCTTATATAAAAAAATGAAACCTTAAAAAATCTGGCACGACTTTTCCTATACTACTACTAACAGAGTTCTTAAATTTTGAACGAGACACAAAAATAGTGCGGAAGTTTGTACAACGGCCTAATGATGAGATTGTAGAAAGGAGCACCAAGTTACAATGAAGAAAAATAGAAACATCTTAACAGGTGAACATGCTGCAAATCACTCTAAACACTCCTTTGCAGAAGACAATAATATTGAAATCAGTAGGGAACAGGCAAATAATTGCAGTGCTGCGGTAGAGCTGGCAGCAGGAGTAAATAGTGGGGTGTAACGAACACTCCTACAAGGTATGGTGACAGTTTACAAAAAAAAAAAAACGAACACAACAAAATACTGACGTTTCGGTTTACATGCGGCCTTCCTCAGAAAACGAGAATGACACAAACGAACAACGATAGAAAGCTTAATGCTAGTACATCTAGGATGAGCAGATCAGATAAATCAACAATAAATACCTCTTTTGAGGGATAAGAGATGAAATGAAGAAACGAAAGAGAGATGTGCTACATATCGTAGGATAAAAATAGATAACATGTGAAAATTAGTAAGCTAATATATATATATATATATATATATATATATATATATATATATATATATATATATATATATAATTATAGCGAGACTTAACTGAGGCAAGATCCAAAAGTTCCCATCAAGTAGATGACAGTGAGTCACATGGGACGGAGAAGGAGAGTGGGAAGTGGGGCTGAAACGTGGGGGGGGGGGGGGGAATGTCAGACACGTGATTGATTAGACCAGAAGTCAAACGAAAAAACAAGGTAGTAGAATGAGGCGTGAGAATCCGTCAAGCGTGACTAAGGTAATCAGTGTCTTCTGTTTCTAGCTTTCTCCAGTGACAACTGTGTTTTTACTCTGGACTATCTTTCCTTGCTCTCTCTGTCTTCTGTGGTGAACTTCTAGGTTATTGTGAAAATCTCGGAGCCTATCTCTAGTTCTCCATCTCTCGTTCTAGTTCTCGTCCTCTAGTTCTAGTTCTACTTCTCGTCCTCTAGCTCTGGTTCTCTAGTCTAGTTTCTAGTTCTAGTTTCTAGCTCTTCAGTTCTCTAGTTCCAGTTTCTAGCTCTCCAGTTCTCTTGTTCTAGTTTCTAGCTCTCCAGTTCTGTTCTAGTCTCGTCCTGTAGTTCTGCTTTCAAGTTCTGCCTTCTATTCTACTTTCTAGCTCTGCTATTCTGATCTAGTCTTGCCCTGTATTTCTGTTCTCTATAGCTCGTTTCAAATCACGTGCCCAACTTCAAAACGCTATTACTCAGTAACAGTTTGTTAAAAACTGTTGAAATTTTCCAAATGTTATTAGAATGCAAAAGACCCTTTAAATGTATATTTAACAAATATCTTGCAGCTGCAGTTTTCTTAAAGCGGCGAATTTCTTTGATGTTTGTCAAAATTGTAAATTGTGAACCCCTAAATAATAGAAATTACCGTAGTTGCTGGTCTATGATTAATTTTCACTAGGTAAAGGCGTGGCCGTAATGGGGAAATAACTGAATGAGACAAAACACCAGGAGAATTATTGTATTCTCAGTTCGAGGACGGACGATAATATCAAGGTATACCTGTATGTCCAATTTTCATAGTTGTGTGGTCCTGAAAAGGACCGTTTGTTGAACTAATTTAAGGTAATATAGGGGCCAACATTGTGGGGGCTATATACTTTCATTCTGAATCAGACGAGTCTAAAAGATTAATAACTGTTTGGGGTTGAACATTCCTCAAACCATCATTTTTCCAATATTCCTCTTCCTGTTTTAAGACGTGGTCTTCACATTTAGCCCAATAATCTTTGTCTATATTTAATAAAGCGAGATTAGCAAGAGTCTTTACATCGCATATTTTGAATGTTGTATTTTCATCTGCCACTTATCCTTTTAATTTTGCCCAGATTAGTTCTATTGGATTTAAATGAGCATGGTAAGGTGGCAGCCTCAAACTTATATGACCGTGCTCTTGGATAATCTTATCTATTTGAAAAATCTTTGTCCTTTGTTTTTGCTTTACTAGAGATAGTAATTCAGGTTTTAAGTACATGTTATTAAATTGTATGTGCTCCTTTGTGAGCCATATCTTAATAGCATCTTTTGTACTGGATGACGTCGGGACTTTATCTTCAAGTGCAACAATGGTGTGGTACGCTGCATTGTCCATTATTAGGCAAGGTGGTCGATCTAGTGATGGGAGAACAGAATTTTCAATCCAATGTCTAAATATGTGACCATTCATCTCAGAGTGATAATCCCGATTGTCTATGGATTTTGAAAGAAAAATGAGCTCATCATTCTGTATTAGTCCATGTTTTCGACTACCTGCATGAGCAATTATCAAGCGCTGTCCTTTGCTGCTAGGTATTAATCTCTTAATCTTTCCATCTGATGACTGCCATTCCCTTTGGTTAGTGTGGTGAGCATTGATCCATGTTTCATCCAAGTACACAATATCATAACCTTGCTTGCGCACCTCTTTTACTTCACGTAAGTACTTGCTTCTCATGACTACTATATGTGGCTTCTCACAGATGATGTTTCGTCCATTGGAATACTTTCTGAATGTAAAGCCTGCAGCTCTCACGTTCCTCCATAATGTAGACTTTGATATTTCAATACTGTTGTTCTTTTTCAGCGATACTTTTAATTTTCTTATTGTAACAGTTTCATTCATACCCAACATTTTGCGAATTTCACTTCTAATAAGTTCACTGTCGAAATTATCCAACATTTTTGCTCTTCCTTGTGATTTTGTATATTTTGAACATTGACGGTCACGTGCTTGAATCCAGCGATTAAATGACCGTTTAGATAAATCCAAAATGTGTCTTGTCCTATTCTCAGGGTTTTCTAAAGAATGAAATAATCTTCCTCGTTTAGCCTCTTTGCAAAAATAGTCATACATTTTTATTGCGATGTTTTGTAAACTGCAGAATTTCATTTTAAGACTCATGATAAATGTTATCGTTCCACGTCTACACCTATGAATGAACGGAAATGGAACACACAATTTCTCAAGTGTCCAATTGTGTCAAAAAACCACGGTGAAAGCGTGCAGACACGTCAATTTTACCGTGTATGGATTTTTACTCGCTATTTTTAACTTAAAATACTGTAAACATTAAGTTTTGACTACATCAATGGGTCGTTATAAATTTATATAAATCAAATAAGCAACAATAATAACCAAATGTTTTTTTATGAAATTAATTCTCTGTTGGGTTCTAATCATTATAACTTTACATGCAAATTTTGAACAACTTACAACAAGCGGTTAAAAAGCTATCGATTTTAAAAGTTGGGCACGAGTTATGAAACAAGCTATAGTTCTGCTTTCTAGTTCTACCTGCTGTGCCTTCTAAGTCTCTCGTTATATAATCCTCTCTATTGACCAAAAATTAACCTGACTTCCTGCTTCTCTTTGTCCACTCATTGGGACAAATTTCAAAACCAAGCACTGAAAATTCCTACAGTTCAGTCAGTAAGGTTCACATCTGTTACTTCATGAGCTGTGCGTAACTTTCCTAAACAAAGACTTTTGCTAGTTCTTTGTATCCAGGTACCTTTTGGCTAACTATTCTTTCTCCAGATAAATGACATCTAATACTATTCTTTTCTCCTCTGAAATCTGTGGTGATTATTTGCTATTTTATATACCTGCTACCGTGTGACTCGCATTTAGTTTGTGAGTTCAACATTCGTTACAGACAGCTATGGTCATTCTCAGTTTACAACCTTTTGGTCAATCACGGCGGTTTTATTCCTCAAAATTGTCTCTTAGTTGTCCCTATGTTAAATTTGCCTGGTCATCACTTTGTCCTATGTCCTCGCTTAATTATGATCTAAATATGTATGTGTCATCATTCACGGTGACTCACATGGGACGGAGGAGGAGAGTTGGGCGTGAAACAGGGGGAGAGGGGGGGAATTGTCAGACACGTGATTAGACCAGAAGTCAAACGAAATAACAAAGTATTAGAATGTGGCGTGAGAGTCAGTCAAGCATGACTAAGGTAATCACTAGAAATAGGGAAGTGTATATATGTAGTTAAAAAGAGCAAAAAGAAGCCCGACTTTACTAAGACAACAAGGCGATAAATGAACCTTAATAGGGGTATTATCGAGGACAGGCAATGCAGGGTGGTGGAAAGTCAGATAGGAGTAGTAAAGCAACTCTAAAAAGATGGGGGGGGGGGGTATAGTAAAGTAGAATGGAATATAAAGTGGCAGAATATGTTTCGATAAGGATAATAAATGTAAGTTGAGAAAAGGTAAATAATAGCAGTGTTGCTATAATTATAAATTCCTATATATTTAACCTATATATTTCTTATATATTTCCTATATTAAATATATTTTTATAGAATAAATAATGAGCCCGTGAAAGAAGAAACAAGGTACTTATCTCGGTACTACATTTAATAACAAATGGTCATGGAAACAGCAGATAAGTAAGGCAACCCAAAAAGCCTGGTGGAGGTTAGCTTTTCTAAGGAAGCCATATAGGGTGCGAGTGGGAAAATACTCAGTAAAGTTTACCACCAGAGTATACGCCCACTTCTAGAGCAGTGGTGGTCAACTCATCTTTCAGGCAGAAAGATTATCATGCATGCCGAGATATCGAATAAAAGGCCGATTCCAAAATCTTGCATTGGGACGGCTTAAAAAGAGGCAGTTTTATCGACCAAGCCAAACGAATTTTTAGACAATTACCAGACATACCAAGAGTTGGGTCAAAACAAAGAAATGCATGTAAATGCATAACAATGCGAAGCTGCAGTAAAGCTAAGTGTAAAAAGAAATTTCTTCTTCTTCGATCATGGCTCATTCAGACTAGGACTCTGGACTCTCTTATGAAGGCAGCTGGCTGGGTAGTTCCTATTTTGATTTTGGTGAACATGTGGTTTCTCATTCTGTTGTGGCCAGTGCGTGTGGGATGTATGATGGCTTGATCCTTCCTTGATAGTTGCAGGTATCCGTCCCTCTTGTTATATTTTGGGTGTTCTTGTTTCTTATTTTTTTACATGATACTGGCCATTGATGATGGATATGGCTTAATCGTAGCTGACCAATTGGTTCTCTTGTGGTTATCTCCCGCCCTCGTTAGCTAGTTTGTCTGCACAGTCGTTTCCTTGTTTATTACAGTCTGATGGTATCCACTGGATAGAACCACTATCTGAAAGTTATTGCACAATTGTTCTGGGATTGTTTCTAAAGTCATCTAGCTCACTGTTTCTGGGGAGTTTTAAGAGCTGTTATGACTGACAGTGCATCGGTCAGTATTATCACTTTCTTGTGCATGATCTTTTTATGTTGGATAGCCAGTTTTGCAGCATTTTCGAGGACTTCAGTTTCTGCTTTACAGTTGTTTGAGTATTTCATAATAGCTATTGACTTGGTGATCTCTTTCTGGTTATTCAACCTCAAGAACATTCCTTCTCCTCCATTTCTGGTGGCGTTTGTAGCAGAGCCATCCTTGTACGTAGGGAGGTCAAAAAGTAATGCACACCAATTTTTTTCTCGGAAACTATTCGGGCGAAATGTGTGAAATTTTCACAAATTGTAGCTGAACATCCCCTTTACACTACCTATTTTTCAACATAATCTCCGTCCAAGCGTATTGCCTTACGCCAACGCGAAACTAGGTCATGAATGCCTCGTTTGTACCAAGTTTTGTCCTGCTCGCGTAGCCATTTTTTAACTGCACGGATCACACCCTCATCATTGTCAAAGTGTGTCCCACGCAGGAATTTTTTGAGTGGTCCAAACAGATGGAAATCTGAGGGAGCCAGATCAGGGCTGTAAGGAGGATGGGACAGTACAGTCCAACCAAATTTGTTGATTGCTTCCCGTGTTACCAGACTTGTGTGAGGGCGTGCATTGTCATGTTAAGCAACAAAACTGCAGATGGCTTATTAGGCCGAACTCTGTGGAACCGATTTTTGAGTTTTGTCAGTGTATTGATGTAAGCTGTCGAGTTGATTGTCTCATCTCTTGTCATTACATCAACAAGAATCACACCATCAATGTCCCAGAAGACAGTGATCATGACCTTTCCGGCTGATGGAGATGTTTTGAATTTTTTTCTTTTTGGTGACTGCGGATAATGCCATTCCATTGACTGCATTTTTGTTTCAGGCTCATAATAATGTGCCCACGTTTCGTCACCGGTAACAATTTTTGACAAAAACATTTCTCCTTCAACACCGAAACGCTCCAACAATTCAGAACAGAATGTTTTCCTTTGAACTCTGTGATCATTTGTTAGGCACCGAGGAACCCATCGAGCGCAAATCTTTGAATATCCGAGAGTTTTAAAAATTGTGATTGCACTTCCCTTGCTGACTGTAAGCTGCAATGTCAATTGCTGACTAGTGATACGCCTATCCTTACGAATAATGGCATCAGCCCGGTTTAACATGTCTGTGCTGGTAGCCGAGGCAACACGTCCAGAACGCGGTAAATCATGCAGCTCCACTCGTACACTTTCTGCAGCTTTAATTCTCTGAACCCAGCGACTAACTGTGCTCCTATCGACTGCATAACATTTGTACACTGCACACAGTCGTTTATGAATGTTTGCCACAGTTTCTTTTTTCGCAACCAGAAATTCTATGACAATTCGCTGTTTGTAACGGACATTGTTGACAAGCTCCATTTTAACGGTTCATAGATTGCGTAATATTTATCAGAATGCTGTGCAATTTGGTACACATAATTGGAACATGTCATATTCCAAGTGTGCACAATTTTATATTCCTATCTTTATTATTAGCCGAGAAAAAAATTGGTGTGCATTACTTTTTGACCTCCCGTATTATATGTGTGTGACCAGGGGTCCTGTGGGTAGTTGTCGTCTATGTATTTTTATGCTATGTGCTTTCTCTCTGTGTTTGTTTGTGTGTCTTTTTTCATGATACCTATTACGTCTTCCTTAAGTTCTGGTATTTTATTTTTCCCGTGGGGAGTCATACCGGATGCGCTTATGGGTTTTGGCATTGTTTGAGACAGTACTGGATCGCTAGTTGTCAATTCTTGGAGATTGCCGCAATTTTGCTCCTCTTTAGCCTTCCTTGTTCCGAAACCGGTTATTCTTTGGTGCATGGAGTAGTTAGGGAGCCTTTTGTATTTCTCTGATTGTTGCATTACTTTAGTATTCAGTCTGTCTTCCAAAGGATGTAAGCCTATTACTGTTTCTAGAGTCTCGATAGGTGTAGATTTCATAGCACCAGTGATGATACGGGCAGCCTGGTTTTGTGTTTTGTTAATTTTGCTTAGGCTCTGACTCCATACTCCAGGACTCCAGGACTATACTCTTCCTGTGTATAGTCGTTTTAATATATTGCTGTCAGCTCCTGCTAATTTCTTCATAATATATGTTCGGTTTCTGGCTCTTTTGTTTGCTTTTCTATCTGATTTATCCGTGTCATTCTGCGGTTCATGGTGACGCCAGGATATGTTGGGCTTTGTTCAATACGGAGTGTGTGGTCTTTTATTTCAAATTTGCAGGAGTGTGTTTCTTGTTAGGCTGAACATTGTGTGTGTAGCTTTTTTTTCGTACCACGTATCCGTCGATTTTTCAAATTTTCCTAAAGCTTCTTGCATTCTGGAGCTAGCCAATGACATAGATTCTTCTCGTGCCCATATCGCCAGATCGTATGCGCACATTGCTGAATGTATTCTGGGTGGAATGTTCCCTATGATGTCATTTATGAAGATTGGAAAAAAAACATTGCGGACAGTACTCAACCTTGTGGGATCTTGTTCGATTCTGGCTTTCTTACTTAGTTGTCATTGTACTTGTACTCTGGCCGTTCTGTCTTGTGGGTATTGAGATAGCCAGTTTAATAAACGGCCTCGGATACCAAATCTGAAGAGCTTGTTCTTTAATTCTTCTCTCCATACTTTATCAAAAGCCTTCTCCATGTCGACCCACACTGTCAGTGTGTAGAGCTTTTCTTGTAGAGCATCCTCAATTCCCTGTGTGATGTAGGTAATCTGGTCTTCAATTGATCTGTGCTGACAGAAACCACTTTGTTGTGGTACAATTTGTTGTTTTGTCTCCAGATGCCACAAGAGTTGACCAACCTTTCCACACGTTTGCACAGTCAGTTCAGTAGACTAATTGGTCTGTAGCTGCATGGGTCCAGTGGGTCTTTTTTCATGTTTAAGGATTGGCACTATAATGGTTTCTTTCCAGGTTGCCGGCATTTGTCCTCTCTTCCAGCTGACATTGATTATTCTTAGAAGATGACCCTTAGCCTTCTGTCCAAATTTTATGAGTATTTTGTTAGTGATTCCATGTTTTTCCAGGGGAACTTGAGTTTCAATCCTTTGAGTGCTACATCTAGTTATGTTGGTGTAAAGATGGTCGTCTGGTGTTCTTCTGGTGCTTTGCGTCTCGGTTTTTCTTTCGCGTAGCTTTCTGTTGGTCTTTTGGAATGTTTATCATACTTATGTTTTTGTAAGTTTCTATCACCATGTTTGCTGCCCTTTTGCCTGTGTGGATGTTCTGGTTGTATGCTAAGTTTACTGTATGTCGGCTGTTGTTTTCATCGCTCAGAGCTTTCACGAGTTTCCACAGTTTGTGTCAATTTTAATCCAGATTGAGGCTCTCTTGTTTTGTGTTTCCAATTCTGTCTTGCTGATATCTTGGCCTCTCTTCTGTATTTGGCACAGGCTGCTTTATAGGCTATGTTGTTCTCTGTGTTTTGTGGTGTTTTGGCTAGTTTCCTGACAGAGATCAATTCCTTCTCTAGTATTTGTATTTCCTTGTTCCAATATGGCCTTTAGTTTCTTCATGCTCCTCTAGGAATTTATTCTTTTCAGCTCTCATGATTGCCTTTGTTCACTCCTCGTCATATAATACAAATAAAGTAAATGTCCCACGGTATTGAAGTCCCTGGTATTGTGCCAAGTCAGCCCCCCACTGGCATAACCCACTCTGAAATAACAATACTCACGCTTACCTATTATCCTCACAACTTAGCAGCTGTGAGAATACTGAGCCGTTACCGTTCAATTCTCCAATATGATCCTGCCGCTCGTCTACTTTTCTACGATCCCCCTATTGTCGCCTTCATACGCAACAAGCTTATTAAGAGATATTCTTGTTAGGAGCCGTTTCCCTCGCTCCGACCATAAACACTTTGGTACAGTCCCCTGTAGACGTAACTGTATAACATGTGCTTATGTGCTCCGCACCGATTCTATCTTATTCCCTAACAAAAGGTTCGAGATCAAGGATGGTTTTACATGTGTGTCCCTAAATATAATTTATTCCATCATATGTCAAAGGTGTCACATGACTTATATTGGCGAGTCTGGGATACATCTAGCAAAAAGGTTGTGTGAACACTTTCGAGACGTTCAACAGAATACTAGCACTCCAGTGGCGTCCCACCTCAATTCCCCGGACCACAAAGGCAAAAACGGCATCCGTATCACTAGTATTGTCATCTGCCACTCAAGAATCGCATCATAGTCCAAATGAGTTCGCTTACCCCACAAGGAATTAATGTATCACACTCATACACATAGTTTCCCTGTCGCTGTCCCTTCCCTATTGCATATTCTCTATTGCTCGTGTTTGAGCACATTAGTATGTACACACGCTATGCTTTGGGGGCCTCGGTAGCCTAGTTGGGAAAACCACTCAACTGGACTACCGACGTTCGGACAACCCGTTTTCGATTCCCGCTGGGAGCAGTGTGAATTGTACTCGTGGTTTGAAAAAAAAAAAACCCCACGGTCGACCCAGCCGTTGGCAAAAATGGGTACCAGGGTATTACCCTGGGAAGGTGAGGAATGTTACCTCGCATCTGAGTTTAGATGCTTGAGGCGACACTATACAGAAATATCCGAACATTTCTGGAAAGGCGGCCGAGCACATATGGGTGGAAACTCGCGTGCTAAGACGCCGGTTCAAGTCTCGTACTTTACCTTTACCTTTACACGCTATGCTATTTACATCTCTTCTATACTATACCACACTGTAATAATTCGGCTGTCCCCTATATCTCTTACCCCACTCTGCGACATCTCAATCTTTCCTCCTCTCGGGTACCCAGTTTTCATCTGTTCTGTTGCTGGTGCTTAGTGTATGCACACGAACCTGTGTGTGGGAACTTTTGGTTAGTTATTCGTGCTGTGTGCGCACAATTTCACTTTGGAGCGCGCACAGGTACCCCATGCGTGTACCGTGTCGTTTCTTTTCCTTCTTGCTACAGCACAGTTTGCAGGGAAGACCTTTTATTCTATTTTTTTTTATTTTATTTATCCATCCATCCATCTATCCATCCATCTGTCGATCAATCTATCTATCTATCTATCTATCTATCTATCTATCTATCTATCTATCTATCTATCTATCTATCTATCTATCTATCTATCTATCTATCTATCTATCTATCTATCTATCTATCTATCTATCTATCTATCTATCTATCTATCTATCTATCTATCTATCTATCTATCTATCTATCTATCTATCTATCTATCTATCTATCTATCTATCTATCTATCTATCTATCTATCTATCTAGCTATAGATAGATAGATAGACAGACAGACAGACGGATGGATGGATGGATGGATGAATGGATGGATGGATGGATGGGTGGGTGGGTGGGGGTGTGGGTGGGTGGGTAGGTAGGTAGGTAGGTAGGTAGCTTATAGGGCCTAGACCCAATTTACTCTTTCTCTTTTCCTAAATTTTCTTTCTAGCATTCTCAATCTTTGCAAATATCGTTTATCAAATCTCACATTTGTCTCTGTTCTGTGCAAGCATCTCGATCTCATTGAGGGAGACGATTACTACTGTCTTTGCCTCTCTGGTTAATATTCTTCTCAGTTTTTCTCTGGGTCGGCCTCTTTTTCTCCTGCTTGTTTTTTCCCACTTGATTACTTGCTTTGCTTTTCGGTTATTATCTCTTCTCATCACGTGTCCAGCATATGTCAAACGTCTTTCCTTGATTACTGATGATATTAGTGATTGATTGGCGATTTCTCTAATATCCTCGTTTGTTTTGAATTCGTTCCACGCTATACCAAGTATTTTCATTAAACATTTTTTCTTCAAATACGTTTAACTCTGTTTCTATGTCTCTTGTTGTTTTCCAGCTCTCGCATGCAGACGTAAAATGTTGATAGTACGTTTGGTTTGAACAGTCTAAGTTTCGTTTTTGTGCTGATGACTTTTGATTTCCACAACTTTTCAAGGCTTCTGAAAGACATTGCTGCTTTAGCTATTCTGATTATAATTTCTTTACTTGTGTTCCCTTCCTGATCAATGTGAAGATAGATAAAGTGAAATATCTCTTCTACTGTTTTGTTTTCCGTGTATATTATTTCATCTGTTGGAACCTAGCTTTTCATGACTTTAGTCTTTTCATAATTGATCTTAAGCCCAATTTTGCTGGCTATTAATGATAATTCATTTGTGTTTTCCTGCAACGTTTTTATCTGACTGCTGATGAGGAATGTCATCGTAGAATCTCAAAAATAATCTGGAAGGTATCCAAATAAACCAAATAAAATAAAATATATTTGTCATATTAAATGTATCTCTAACTTACTGATTAGAGGTATGTACCATTAAACTCTACTCTTAAAAAAAAAAAAGAAAGAAAGTACCCCTGTCACGCCAAGTGGCGTATAGGGAATATGGTGTTAGTAACCATAAATTTTACAGACCTTCAGCACATAATTGTTGGGGTAATGTGGTCGGTATTACGCCCATTCCACTTTACTTTCCAAGAAAAAAAACCGGTACCCATTAAAGGCTGGGTGAATCTGGAAGCCGTCGGTTTGGATCGAACCCTACCTCTTGTCATTTGTAGTCCAGTTCACTAACCACTGAGCTATAGCGGCTCCCAAACTCTACTCTAACCAACTAAATATTTCTTCCTCATTAAATTCCACTCTTACCAACCAAATATTTAAATATAATATTATATCTCATACTATCTTTTTGCTTAGTCAAGATGATGTCCGTATGTGGACAGTGTTTCAGATACTCGTGTGTTGTTTCAAATTACGCCGGTGTCACGTAGTATGCTGCTATGATTTAGTATTCTGGTCATGCCTGTTGTGGCATCACCACGACGTTGTTTAACTTTTGACAGGCTGGTGGATGGTGAAATGTGTGGATATTTGTTCTTCTTTTCAATCGGAATACATCAATCGGTGATAGGGTATTGTTTGGCATTCCCTGCAAATCAACTTTGGTTCCGAGCGTAAAGGACCTCGTCCCTCCTTTGGAACTCTTCAAAGCTTGTCAAATCATTGGGCAGTTATCATCACTATTGTCCAACAAGGAAATAACTCTGGAGGCAAAACGGGCACTGTACAATACAATCTTCATCGCAACGTTGTGCTACCAATGCCATTCCTGGACCATAGAAGCAAGAACAATAAGAAAAATAACCTCTACTGAGATTAAATGTGTCAGGAAACAGTCTGAGAGATAAATTCAGAAATGAAAAACTGAGAAGAAAAAAAACTAGGATTAGCCCCCGCCCTAGAATATATAAAGAAACAACAGATAAAATGGTTTGGCCAAGTGACACGACAGAAAGATCAAAACACAACAGGAGCCCTCAATAAACGTTGCGACCAGACCCAAGGGTCGACCACGAAAAAGATAGATCGATGGAATATTATAAGCACTAGGAAACATAACAGCAGCAGAGGCAAACAGAAGATCAAAAAACCGCAAATTATATCTCCCCTCGACGCTGAAAGGCAAATGAGGAAGGAAAGAAGAAGAAGATTCCCTAATCAGTGAGCTTCTACTAACTGATGGTGCAGTACTGGTTGCTCACGGTGAGTCTGTCCTGCAATCAATGATTGACAATCTAGTTAGATCATGTGATTTATTCTCCCTCTCAATAAGTATCTAGAAGACTGAGGTGCTTCAACAGGATGTAGTCATTTTTGCAATTATATAATTAAATAAACACACTCATTGAATCTGTGAGAAAGTTCACTTGTCTCGGTTATATTGTCACAATCACTGTCTCCCTTGGTGAAGAAATAAATTCCCGAATCGGAAAGACAGCTTCCACATTTGGTAAATTTAAAGAGCATGGGCCAACACCAAATTAACACTCAGGACTAAGATTCAAATATACCAAAGTTGTATGCTTAGTACACCTCTCTATACGAATCAGAAACGTGGACTTCCTATGCAGGGCAGGAGAAAAGGTTAAACAGTTCGTATGTCCGTTGCCTTCGATTTATATGGGGAAAAAATGACAGGACAGATTAACCAACCCTAATGTCTTACAACGAGCCAAACTGGCAGCATTAAGGAGTGTAGACATGTTAGAAGAATGGCAAACATTCGCATTCCCAAATAATTATTGTATCACGAACTTAAGGATGGAAAGACCAAGGGGCAGAAAACGATGAGAATTAAGGATGTTTGCAGGACTTCCTTGAATTAATTCTCCGTCAGTGAAAGAGACTGTGAAAATATGGCTGTAGTTTGTGGTACACTTCGAATAAAAATAGAAAATTTTCCCCCGCCCCCCGCCCCCAAACATATTGACCGGAAGATGGCACAGCATCTATTGACCAGACCATCATATTGACAAAAATCTCCGGAAACCTGAAAGGCATCTGTCGAGGCAGAGCTGATATCAAAATTAAGAAGATGAAAAACGCAGTAAAAAAGAGACAAGGCCACACGCACGCATCACGAATAAATTTTGTCCGTTCTGCGGATGGATTTGTCTATCCAATATTGGCAGATTTTGTCACCAGAGGAGCTGTTCAGCAATAGACATCATCCAGCATAAGACACAAATACTTTTACCAAACTACTGACTTATCATGGTTGCTTGCTACCAAACCGCCTGTCAAGACGCCAAAGGCCATTTATATATATATATATATATATATATATATATATATATATACAGGGTGTTCGTAAAGTCGCAGTGCAGTGAATATTTCTAATATTCAGTAAATGACGTAATCATAATCTACGTACCACAATTTTGTAAACCACATTTATGAACAAACCGCTGCTTCCTTTAAGGTTTTATTTACGTAAAGGACGGGGACTACGCTACTTTCACTGTCTCATTGCTTGAAGGAAATGGTGTTGACGATTGAAAACAGGGAAGTCACATTGATCGAGAAGGGGATACGAGCAAAGAAATTAGAATCAGACTGGCTAAAGCAGCAATGTCTTTCAGAAGCCTTGAAAAGTTGTGGAAATCAAAACTCATTAGCACAAACACAAAACTTAGGCTATTCAAATCAAATGTACTATCAACCCTTACGTATGCGTGTGAAAGCTGGAAAACAACAAGAGATATAGAAACAAAGTTGAACGCATTCGAAAATAAATGTCTAAGGAAAATACTTGGTATAGAATGGAACGAATTCAAAACAAACGAGGAAATTAGAGAAATCGCCAATCAACCACTAATAGCTTCAGTAATAAAGAAAAGACGATGGTCATACGTTGGACATGTGATGAGAAGAGATAATAATCGAATAGCAAAGCAAGCCCTCATATGGGAAACAACAGGTAAAAGAAAAAGAGGAAGACCCAGAGAGACACTGAGAAGAACATTGATGAGAGAGGTAAGAGCAGCAGGAATCGGCTCCCTCAATGAGATAGAACTGCTTGCACAGAACAGAGACAGATGGCGAGATTTGATAAAATATCTTTAAAAGAAAACTGCTAGAACAAAAATTCATATAGGAGAAGGTGTATCTTGGTCTACGCCCTATGGGCCGGTTACGGCTCGAAAGGTCAATAGATAGATAGAGATGTCTTCCGTAATGGCGGTAAATATACGGATGAGGTCATTAGACAATTCGTGAGGAAATTTCCAGACTCACAAGTCCCTCACCGAAATTCTGTTACAAAATTGATCAAAAAGTTTCGTGAAACCGGTAGTGTGGTAGATGCATACCGATCTGGAAGACCTTCAATTTCACAAGACCAAATTATGGAACTCCAAGACAGAATTACAATGAGTCCAAATGTATCTTTAAACCACTTGTCTCAACAGGTGCAAATATCTAAGAGTTCTGTTCACAAGGTTTTAAGAAGTGAACTACACTATATTCCATACAAATTAACTGAAGTGTCTCAACTCCAAGAAAGAGATTATGAATCCCGTTTAAACTACTGCATGTGGTTTCAGAATTTTATTTATGAACATGGCGCTGCCATCCTTGACGTCACTTTTTTCACTGATGAGGCCTGGTTTCATTTATCCGGTTATGTGAACAGTCAGAACAATCGGCTGTGGAGCAGTGAAAACCCCCATGAATTTCATCAAGTGCCGCTTTACGATCAAAAAGTCGGAGTGTGGTGCGCTATAAGTCGTATGCGGATAATAGGACCTATATTTTTTAATGAAACAATAAATGCAGAACGTTACCGTACTTTAATTCTGGAACCGTTCATAGCACACCTTACAGAACGGGAAATTATGGAATCCTGGTTTCAGCAGGATGGGGCAACAGCACACACAGCCACAACAACACTCAATTATTTAGAAAGCATATTTTCAAATCGCATTATTTCACGTGGAATCTGGCCTGCTCGTTCACCAGATCTAACACCCCCAGATTATTATCTGTGGGGGGCATTGAAGGGGAAAGTTTATGAAAATAATCCGCAGACAATTAATGACCTAAAGACTGAAATAGTAGACAAGATTAAACAAATATCACCAGACATTATTCTGAAGGTTTTCGCAAATATGGAAAGACGAATCACGACATGTCTTGAGGCCCGTGGTGGACATTTTCAACATATGCTTTAGGCACAACTTTATTGTGTTAATACCAACATTACCCATTATAAGCTCGCCGATAGCAGTCAAGTATATTTGAATAATACCATTTTTACAATTTGTGTGACGCATTAGTTAACCGCATTTCTGGTGACGTTTTTTCTTTAGAGAGTATAAATTCACTGCACTGCGACTTTAAAAACACCCTGTATAAGGTTATGATTTGTCATGATTCCAGGCAATTTAAGAAGGTAGTTTGCCATTCTTTTCCTTCTTGGCAGTGACTGTACTAGTCGGAGATCGCAGCCATTGTCTCTATACATGAGATCCTCTGCCTGCCATCGCGGTGTGGGGACCATAACCGGCACTACTTGTCGGCTGCTCCCACAACACCATCCACCACCTGCTCTAATGGCTTCACATAACCCTGATAGGGGTGCTAAACGGGAGCTCCACCTTGCCCAAGGGTGTCCCGAAGACTAGCGGAGGAAAGGAGACGTCTTACTCCTCCTTTTGGTAGGGCAGAACCATAAAATTATATCTAAAAACCCAAAAAGTTAGTATAAAAGTCATAATAATTAGACTCAAAACCCAAAAAAGCTAGTTTCAAAACCAAAAAAGTTCACAGTCAAAAAAATTAGTTCCAAAGGCAAAATAGACTTGAAACCCAAAATTCTTAGTTTCAACTCCAAAAAATTAGTCCAAAAGGCCAAAGAAAATTTAGCCACAAACCCTAAATATTTAGTCCCAAAATTCAATAATCTAGTCCAAAAGTCCAAAGAGTTAGTCCCAAAGGCAAAATAGTTTGACTCAAAATCCAAAATATTTAGTCTAAAACTCCAAAAAGTTAGTCCAAAAGGCAAGATAGTTAGACTTAAAACCCAGAAACATGCTCCCAGAAACAAAAAAAAATTTAGACTCAAAATAACAAAATCTTAGATACATACTCAAAAATCGTAAACTCATTGTAAAGAAGTTAGTCCCAAAACTCAAAAAGTTAGACCCGAAGTATAAATATTAGATACAAACTAAAACAAAATTTAGTCCCAATCAAAAAAAAAATGAGTTCGTCTCATACTCCAAAAGTTATAGACTCAAAATCCAAACACTTTAGACCCAAAAGCAAAAATGTTCGTCTCATAGTCAATAAGCTGGACTAAAAACCCCCAAAATTAAGTCCCAAGTCCCCAAAAGTTAGAAACGAAAACTAAAAATTTAAATACAAACTCACAAAATTTTAGACAAAAAGTAAAAAAAAAAGTGTCTCAAAGTAAAAAATGCAAGCAGGTTAACGCCCCTAACATAGCTCTATTAAAAGAAAGTACTTCCACTCATCAAGGTAACACCCCTGACATAACTCTACTAAAGGAAAATAGAACTACAAAGGAACATGTAGGGCTGGGCACAAAATTTATATAAGAAATATAGACACTCTCATGTGGGGCTTGGCAAAAAATGTATATATGAAAATATAACCAAAAAGAAGTGGGTGCTCTGAAAAAAATCCATCCAAATGCTGCACCTATATTACTAATTTTTAATTGATTTTTTCAGCAAATTGTTTATATGAGCATCTCTAATATAAGTTTGGGGTAAGACTAGGTGTTAAATTAAAATTTTTGTACCAGTTTCATAGCAGTATCCATAAAAATGGATAGGGGTACGAATTATCTTTTAGTAGAGATATGAGTGTGGCGTAACGTTCATGCTTTATAATACATTCTTTTAGTGGAGTTATGACTGGGGCGTAATCTTCATGAGTGGTTGTACTTTCTTTTAGTGGGGTTATGTCAGGGCCGTACCTTCATGCTTTGTAGTTCCATTTTCTTTTAGTAGAGTTATAACAGGGTTGTATACTTACTTTAATGAGTGGAAGTACTTTCTTTTAGTAGAGTTATGTTAGGGGCGTTAACGAGCTTGCTTTTTTACTTTGAGACTTACTTCTTTTTTACTTTCTGTCTAAAATCTTGTGAGTTTGTATCTAAATTTTTAGCTTTGGTATCTAACTTTTTGGGGTTTGGGACTAAATTTTTAGGTTTTTGAGTCCAACTTATTGACTATGAGACGAATTTTTTTACCTTTGGGACTAAACTGTTGGGTTTTGAGTCTAACTTTTGGAGTATGAGACGAACTTATTTTTTTTTTTTTTGAGATTGGGACTAAATTTTGTTTGAGGTTGTATCTAATATTTTTAACTTTGGGTCCAACTTTTTGGGTTTTGTGATTAACTTCTAACAATGAGTATAACATTTTTGAGTATGTATCTAAGATTATTTTAGTTTGAGTCAAATTTTTTTTTTTTTCTTTTAATGAACTTACTTCTGTAAGTTTCTGAGTTTTAAGTCTAACTATCTTGCCTTTTGGACTAACATTTTAGAATTTGGGACTACATATTTTAGGTTTGTCTAGATTTTTTTAGTTTGAGGATACGTTTTTGAGTATACATCTAAGATTTTATTTTGTTTTTAGTTTTATTCTAAATTTTATTTTTGTCTTTGGGAGTAAGTTTTTGGGTTTTAAGTCTAACTATCTTACCTTTGGAACTAACTTTTTTTGGACTTGTACTGTGAAGCGAAATTTTGTGTTTTGGGACTAGCTTCTTTGGGTTTTGAATCTAACTTTTTCAACAATTGGACTAACATTTTTGAGTTTGGGACTAAATATTTTGGATTTTCAATCCAACTACATGTATTTTGCCGTAGGGACTAACGTTTTGGACTTTTGGACTAGATTACTGAGTTTGGGACTAAATTTTTGTTGGGTTTGTGGCTAACTTTTTTTTTTTTGCCTTATAGACTAACTTTTTGGAGTTTGTGACTAAATATTTTGGGTTTTTTAATCTAACTTTCTTGAATTCAAAACTACATTTTTTGGGTTTATGTCTAAGACTTTTTACTTTCAGGATACGTTTTTGAGTATGCATCTAGGATTTATTTGAGTTTTAGTCTAAATTTTTTTAAAATAATCTTTGGGAGTGAGCTTTCGGGTTTTAACAATCTTGCCTTTGGAACCATCTTTTTGGACGATGAAGTGAATGTTCTTGAGATTGTGACTAAATTTTTTTAGATTTTGAGTCCAACTATTTTGCCTTTGAGTCTTACTTTTTTTTACTATGGGACTAACTTTTTGGACTTTAAACATAACTTTTTAGCCTTTAGGTCTAAGATTTTTTAATTTAGGGATACGTTTTTTAGTATACATCTACATATTTTGGGATTTTAGGTGAATTTTGCCTTTGGGTCTAACATTTTTGTCTTTTGGACTAGCTTTTTGTGGTTTGAGACAAACTTTTTAGACTTTGAGACTAACTTTTTGGGGTTTGGACATTTTATTTACTTTGAGTCTAAATTTTTCGCCTTTTGCACTATGTTTTCTGATCTACAGTGATTACGTTTAATGTTACCTGTCATTCGTTGTAGTGGGAAACATTGGTATTGCAGCCTTCAGAGGTCAAATCGAGGTCATGGAACACCTCTGGTATTGCATTAGGGGTCAATTCGAGTTTAAGTAACTAAACACCCCACTACTATTACCTGGCCCCACCGATGACCCACAAGTAACTAAATATGCTTCGGATGCTGAAATTAAACCAACATCCCTAGTTTACGATCCCACCAATGAGACAGACTCGACAGCATTTCAAGCGGAAACTGGGATCAGTATTCACTTTAACACTAATGCTCTTCTCTGATTGGTTAATCTAGATGTCACTCATTTCTTTGCTCCTCCTCCCATACTAATGCTCTTCTCTGATTGGTTAATCTAGGTGTCAGTTACTGTTGTCAAATTCGCTATTTTATTGGTTAATTTATACGTCGTTCACATTTGTTACCAGATTATATTCAAACTAGACCCATGAGAGATTTCGTGTTATAAGCACAGTTAATTTTAGGAAGCTTATTTTCATACTACTGTTCAGTCTAGAGGATTGTGTTGAGACTATATTTTACGCTGTAAATTGACATATTTTTCTGTTTTCTCTTATAATATGTATGTTAAGGATTATGGACAAAAGGTTTTTCAATTTTATTAATGATAATATGTTTAAAGTAAATATGTTAAGTCCGCCCGTGCGCTCCTGTGGCCGGAAAAGGGAGTAAAGAATAGTGGCGCTGTACCCTACCATGCATGTTCGTAAGAGGCGAGAAATGAGGGTTGGGCATGGGACTGGCTATCCCATACTGTAAAAAAATAAGCCGAAAAAACTTCACAAACATGGACAAGTCAAAGAGAGAAAAAGTAAATCCGCCTTTTAGGAAAGATAAGGACTCTCTGTCTAAGAGACGTATGACGCAAGCCGGAGAAAGCCATAGGGAGTCCGGGTTGCCGACTCATCCTTTGTCTATCAGGAAATACTCCAGAATTGGTACCTGGAATGTACGTACCCTAAGCGAACAGGGGAAAGCTGCACAAGTAGCAGCAGAAATGACAAACTACAAGATAGATATACTGGGAATGTGTGAAACAAGATGGCTAGGAATGGAAAGAGTAAAACTAAATACAGGAGAGATGATTTTATCATCAGGACACCAGGAACCTGGAGCACAACATAGTGAAGGGGTATCTACAATGCTATCAAGGAATGCACAGAAGACACTAATAGAATGGGAAGCAGTAGGACCAAGACTAATGAGAGCAACATTTAAAACAACCAAAAAAAATTACACATTATCCAATGCTATGCACCAACCAACGATAAGGATGATCTAGTTAAAGATGATTTCTATAAACAACTACAATGTCAGATGGATGCAAGACGAGCCAAGGATATTATAATCTTGATGGGAGACCTAAATGCCAAAGTAGGCATCGAAGAACAGAGGTTTCGAAGAGATTATGGGAAAACATGGACTTGAAGATATAAACGAGAATGGAGAGAGATTTGTGAATTTATGCGCCTTTAATCAAGTGAGCCCAGGAGGAACAATATTCCAATATAAAAGAATACACAAAGCTACATGGGTGTCACCAGATCATAGAACAGAAAATCAAATTGATCACATATGTATTAATAATAAGTTTAAGTCATCCTTACACGATGAAAAACGTTGTAACAGATAGATTATGTATAATCTATTAGATAAAATTTGGGAGAGGGAAAAAATACCTAAAGACTAGAAAGAAGGTTATATGATTAAACTACCAAAGAAAGGAAGTTTACAGGAGTGCACAAATTATAGGGGAATTATGCTACTATCAGTGCCAGGAAAAATATTAAGCAGAATAATTCTGGAGAGACTAAAAGAGGCCATAGAGAAACATTTGAGAGATGAACAAGCAGGTTTTTTATGAAGAACAGATCATGTGCTGATCAAATAAATAATCTACGTATAAAAGTTGAACAAAGTTTAGAACTAAAATCCCCACTTTATATTGGATTCATAGATTACGAAAAGGCAGTTGATAGTTTAGACAAAAGAATGCTTTGGAAGTTGCTGCTGAGTCATTGCGGAATCCCCATAAGGTTTATTAACCTGATAAAAACAAATGTATGAAGGAATAAATTGTAGTGTAGTGCATGAAGGAGAGCTTACAGAAGCATTTGAAATAAGAACAGGAGTAAGGCAGGAATGCCTTCTGTCTCCATTTCTCTTTCTATTGGCCATAGATTGGATTATAAAAATAACTCAAAACAACAGAAATGGAATCCAGGGGTCACTGACCAAACAACTTGATGATTTAGACTTTCCTGATGTCATAGCTCTCCTATCACACAGCCATCAACAGATGCAGGATAAAATGAGCATACTTGTTGAGAGATCACAACAGCTTGGACTGAAGATTAATAGAGATAAGACCAACATTATGAGGATTAATACAGTTGGCAATAACCAAATAAAACTAGGAGAAATACCTCTACTAGACGTACAATCTTACATATATCTGGGCAGTAATATAGATAAAGAGGGAGGAACAGAAAATGATACCAAAATAAGGATATCAAAAGTAGGAGGAGCTTTCATTGCACTGGGAAACAAATGGAAATCCAAAGAAATTAGGTTAAATTAAAAAGATACTAATTTTAAACTCAAATGTTAAGTCGGTCCTATTATATGGCTATGATACATGGAGAACAACAAAATTGACAATCACGAAAATACAGACTTTCATTAATGGATGCTTACGCAGAATAAAAGGACGGAAATGGCAGGACAAAATCACTAACATAGAATTATGGAAATTTACCAGTAAAATACCAGTGGATAAAGAGATACAGCGAAGACGATGGTGCTGGAAAGACACACACTGTGGAAGCCAACTGAGAGTATTACACAACATGCCCATTTTTGGAATCTCCAGCGGAAAAGGCAAAGAGTATGACCAAGGAATTCTTTGAGAAGACAGATTGAAGCAGAGATGAAGATGATGGGTAGGACATGGAATGATCTTAAAACAATGGCAAAAAACAGGACGACTTGGAAAGTGTTTGTTGAAGACCTATGCTCCACTGGGAGCTAAAAAGGTAGAACAAGATGAAGTGTGTTAAGTCTTGTGTTTGTTGTTTAAAGTATGTATTTTAACTCTTGTTGAGATTTTTTCTTAATTTTGTTAACGTATTTAAACTAAATTTAACTCCCGTGTGTTACCGGGGCCTCATTTTGTGGGAAGTAAAGAATAGTGACACTGTGACCTTCCAGGCATGTCGTAAGAGGCGACTAAGGAGGTTGATCGATGGCTTGACAAGCTGTCATTGTAAAAAGCATTGTTATGGAAACAAAACCATAGATTTTAAAAGCAGTGATCTCTGCAATCTGTGCCATTTTGGCACGCAAGGTTTCTGTTTTTGAGATTGTAATTCTGCCCTATGTGCCGTCTTCGGCTCGAAAGGACAATAGATTTAAACTAGGTATGTTAAGCATTGTTGACAAAGGGTCATTTTATTTTTCTACAGATGCTTTCTCATAATAATGCACCTTTTAGTTAACATCAATGTCCTTTGTATCCAAAGAAGTTTAAATGGCACAAAGGTATGCTTCAGCATATACATGCTCCACATAAGCTTATACGCCATATTTGTGACATTTGTCAACGCTCGTACACAAGAGCTGATTCTCTTGCTAAATATATGGGACTAAAACATTCAGCGAAGGAATTAACACCATCACCATTGGTACCTTTTATAACACTTTTTATAACCTTCTATAACTTTTTAACCTGTCACCTTTCCCTGTGTTGCGTTCGTAGTGCAATTGATGTTCTTTACCTGTACTTTTTTCAGGTATGTTCAAATCTTGATCTTGTAATCCATGGTTGGAAAGTCGAGAAGATACCTCATTGCTACACAGGGAGTAGGGAACCGCAATAGCTAAGTGGTTAGTGAACTTGACTACAAAGGACAAGGAGTAGGGTTCGATCCCAACCGACGTCTTCCGGGTTTACCCAGCCTTAAATGGGTACCAGATTTTTTCTGGGAAAGTAAAGCGGCACGTGTGTAATACCGACCACATTACCCCAAAAATCATGTCTGTAAAATTTATGGTCACTAACACCATATTCCCTATACGCCACTTGTCGTGACAGGGGTACTTTGCTTTTTTTTATAATGCCATTAATAGCTTCCCCGTTGACAGCTTCTACAACACCAGCTTCACCATCGGCACCTGCTACAACAGTACCTTCACTATTGGTACTTTCTACAACACCACCAACAGCTTCCCCGTTGAGAGCTTCTACAACACCACCAACAGCTTCACCATCAGCACCTTCTACATCGAACAGCCGAAAGATAGACGAGGAAAAATCGCCTGAGAGTAAAAAGCACAAGACCGATGACTCTTTAGCAACACTGCCAGATGATGTGTGGGATGTATATCAACAAAACTGTTCGGCTATAAACACTAACACTAGCATCAACAAGACAATTTCCACATATACTTTCTTCTACTCACCTGCATGACCATTCACCACAGACTGGTCTGGTGTTCTAAGAGATGTGTTTAATAGTCAGACAACCCGTTTTAAAATTAACTATAGCCACCATCTTATTCTAAGACACAGAGACAGTGGTGATTTACGCTTCTGCTACTCTTCCTTCAATAACACGGCTGTTTTCGAGTTACCCCGTTTAATCAATAATCTTGGAAATTTCACCAGATTCGTCGACTCTCTAAAGGAACACAATCCCGTAGACACTGACCTGCTCAACACACCCGACACTAAATGGGTGGTAAAGAGTATTCTCGCCACTAGTTTTTATTTATTCCACATACATGACTTCCCGATCGGATGATTAGCCCCCCCCCCCCCCCCCCCCCCACATTCCATCTTGTGTGGTCAAAAACCCCAAGAACGTACGGAAAATGTTTCCATTAAATCTGTGTGTAACGAAAGAACAGTATAGTCAGAAATGATTAAACTACTTTTCTTATAATATTGTTATGCATTAAAATTGTCTATTATATTTGAATTTTTAAAATATATAAACTTGATACGTATTTTTCCTATATACTGATTGAGCGAATGTGGAAAGAGAGAGCATGATTAGAACCACTAACACTGAAGAAAGACAGCTATGAAAAGTCTCTCTGCGATCAGGACTCAATCAGAGTAGGATTCCAGACTCTCACATGAAGTCAGCTGCCAGGTTAAGTGTGTTGATCGCCCCCACAGTCCGAATATCACAATTAGAGTCTGCCAGATCCACTCTGATTGAACACCCGTTAAAACTTTGCACTGTATTCTGCGCCAGTGGCCCAGTGCATCCGATTTCAGCCAGCATTTTATTCAGGTTTGCTTTCCTTAGCCTTTGATTGTCCCCAATCTTCCTGCAAGGCAGCAGATTGTCTTTTCTGTAGGGGGATTCTGCCCTTAGATGGTCGACCCTCCCAGGTTTACGAGCACCATCTGCCCGAGTCACTAGAGGTGACTAACACAGACATGCACACAGCGATATGAGACATGACTAACACCGACACACATCAAGATATATGCCACATGACTAACATAAACATGCACATAAAGATATGAGATATGACTGACATAGACATGCACACACAAAGATATGACACATATCTAACATAGACATACACACAAGAATGTGAGATATCACTAACCCAGACATGCACACACAAAGATATGACACATGACTAACACATGCCTCATTGCTACACAGGGAGTGTGCAAGGTAATGCGCATAGCTTCATTCTGTATTTTCTCCAACTTGTCAATTTGCGTCTTACTGACCGTAAGAACTGTCAGGGCATACTCGATTGGTGCGAGGACTATAGCTCGTTTCAAAACATATGCCCAACTTCAAAACGCTATTACTGTCTAACCGTTTGTTAAATACTTTTTAAATTTTCCAAATGTTATTAGAATGCAAAAGACCCTTTAAATGTATATTTAACAAATATCTTGCAGCTGCAGTTTTCTTAAAGCGGCGATATTTCTTTGATGTTTGTCAAAATTGTAAATTGTGAAGCCCTAAAGAATAGAAATTACCGTAGTTGCCGGTCTACGATTAATTTTCACTAGGTAAAGGCGTGGCCGTAATGGGGAAATAACTGGATAAAATAAAACACCAGGAGAATTATTGTCTGCTCAGTTCGAAGACGGACGATAATAATATCAAGGTATACCTGTATGTCCAATTTTCATAGTTGTGTGGTCCTGAAAAGGACCGTTTGTTGAAATAATTTAAGGTAATATAGGGGCCAACATTGTGGGGGCTATATACTTTCATTCTGAATCAGACGAGTCTAAAAGATTAATAACTGTTTGGGGTTGAACATTCCTCAAACCATCATTTTTCCAATATTCCTCTTCCTGTTTTAAGACGTGGTCTTCACATTTAGCCCAATAATCTTTGTCTATATTTAATAAAGCGAGATTAGCAAGAGTCTTTACATCGCATATTTTGAATGTTGTATTTTCATCTGCCACTTGTCCTTTTAATTTTGCCCAGATTAGTTCTATTGGATTTAAATGAGCATGGTAAGGTGGCAGCCTCAAACTTATATGACCGTGCTCTTGGATAATCTTATCTATTTGAAAAATCTTTGTCCTTTGTTTTTGCTTTACTAGAGATAGTAATTCAGGTTTTAAGTACATGTTATTAAATTGTATGTGCTCCTTTGTGAGCCATATCTTAATAGCATCTTTTGTACTGGATGACGTCGGGACTTTATCTTCAAGTGCAACAATGTTGTGGTACACTGCATTGTCCATTATTAGGCAATATGGTCGATCTAGTGATGGGAGAACAGAATTTTCAATCCAATCTCTAAATATGTGACCATTCACCTCAGAGTGATAATCCCGATTGTCTATGGATTTTGAAAGAAATATGAGCTCTGCATTCTGTATTAGTCCATGTTGTCGACTACCTGCATGAGCAATTATCAAGCGCTATCCTTTGCTGCTAGGTATTAATCTCTTAATCTTTCCATCTGATGACTGCCATTCCCTTTGGTTAGTTTGGTGAGCATTGATCCATGTTTCATCCAAGTACACAATATCATAACCTTGCTTGCGCACCTCTTTTACTTCACGTAAGTACTTGCTTCTCATGACTACTATATGTGGCTTCTCACAGATGATGTTTCGTCCATTGGAATACTTTCTGAATGTAAAGCCTGCAGCTCTCACATTCCTCCATAATGTAGACTTTGATATTTCAATACTGTTGTTCTTTTTCAGCGATACTTTTAATTTTCTTATTGTAACAGTTTCATTCATACCCAACATTTTGCGAATTTCACTTCTAATAAGTTCACTGTCGAAATTATCCAACATTTTTGCTCTTCCTTGTGATTTTGTATATTTGGAACATTGACGGTCACGTGCTTGAATCCAGCGATTAAATGACCGTTTAGATAAATCCAAAATGTGTCTTGTCCTATTCTCAGGGTTTTCTAAAGAATGAAATAATCTTCCTCGTTTAGCCTCTTTGCAAAAATAGTCATACATTTTTATTGCGATGTTTTGTAAACTGCAGAATTTCATTTTAAGACTCATGATAAATGTTATTTTTCCACGTTACGCCGCTGAATTAACGGAAATGGAACACACAATGTCTCGTGTTTACTACAAGTGTCTAATTGTGTCAGAAAACTCACGCGGAAAGCGTGCAAAAACGTGTGTATGGATTTGTAATCGCTAT
Organism: Megaustenia siamemsis; assembly: GCA_032433765.1. Taxonomy (NCBI): domain Eukaryota; kingdom Metazoa; phylum Mollusca; class Gastropoda; order Stylommatophora; family Ariophantidae; genus Megaustenia; species Megaustenia siamemsis. The sequence continues at coordinate 62,221,333 of JAVIAB010000125.1, read as the reverse complement.
TTTTAACTTAAATACTGTAAACACTAAGTTTTGACTACATCAATGGGTCGTTATAAATTTATATAAATCAAATAAGCAATAATAATAACCAAATGTTTGTTTTTAATGAAATTAATTCCCTGTTGGGTTCTAATCATTATAACTATACATGCAAATTTTGAAAAAATTACAAAAAGCGGTTTAAAAGATATTGATTTTTAAAGTTGGGCACGACTTATGAAACAAGACTCTAGTCCATGGAACAGAAGGGTAAGTAGCCTCTGCTCGATGTTTACAGCTGCCATGACCTCCAAGGTGGCTAATACTTTGAGGGGATTTTGTTATCACATGGTCGACGTGGTCCCGAAAACAAAGGCTGCAATCAAAATCCGAGGTATGTCATCACCTTGTCCCTGGACACCTCATCAGCTCCCACTCGTACCACCGGTGTTTCCGTGTTAATGATATGATTGTTAAGTGAGAACCATGCAACTGATGCTTTATTAGGATTAACCAATGCACCTGATGCTCCACACCACGAAGAGATGCGCTCGAGTTCGTTTTGCATTGTGGAGGCAATTTCACTACTATCTTTTCCATGTGGATATACCAGAATATCGTCAACAAAAGTCATAGTTCTTCCCCTTCCATTCAGCTGTTGCTCCGTGATCGTTATTATGTACACTTTAAACAGAACTGGTGACAATGGTGAGCCTTGTGGCAGGCCTGGACAAATAGATGTTGGCTCAAATAACTAGATAACAAACTATAATATTAATTTTTTATTTTATTTCTGCAAGTGTTTTAAGTTATGGTTATTAATTACTTTTAGCATCTTGGATGTTATATTATCTTCACATGTAGCCTTGTTATTAGCCGTATGTCTTAAAGTCGGCTCAAGTTCATTCAAGGTGGGGTAATTTAAATTTATATCTAACAGTGAGGCAGGTGTGCAGGCTGTAAAATCTACTATTTATAAATGTCTTGACGTTGAAAGATTAAGGGGTGTCCGGTTAGCGCAATCGATAGGCGGTTGGCTTACCACGGCAACAGCCGGGGTTCGTACCCTGGCGAGGACACCTGGGTTTTACTAATTCCCTAAAAATTAGTACCTCTGAAGTCGGAGTAAATCTGCCTGCATGGCGAGGGGCATCCTGTAATGGGATAAAACAGACTTTACACGCAAAATTCAGTCCCACAAAATTGAGTGGGTGGGACTTCGTCAGAGGTCAAAGCTGACGAAAGCAAACGAACGAAACGAACGAAAGATTAAGGATTCCATTAAAGTACATTTCGTGTCTTCACTTGATATTAATATGGTTTATGTTTATTTTTAACAGGTGCACCACTAGGTTTAAAAGTATTTGTCAAAAAGTAGTGCCCATTATAAAGTTTTACTGTCTCATATCATCGCTGCTCTCATCGTCTTTGTTGCCAGGTTATCTATATAAGTTCTTTTGTTTCTTCTGGCCGAGCTATTTACTGTTGTTGTCTAGTTATTTGCATGTTGCTTTTGTTGGATCTTTTTTCCAAAATTTATATTTATATTAATGATGGCTGTCCTTTCTTCTCTCTTCTCTTGTATGCATTTCCGTGTAATGTCAGAAATCTGCCCCTTCTGTTTTCTTCAGTTCTGCTTTTGGTTATGTCCATCGCATTTGAACTGTATTGTGAAATTCCCATATTTCATGTACATTCTTACCAAGCACTGCATAGTGGTTTCTGAGCTTCAGGTTAAAATTTATATAGATGTTTTCAGCTTTTACTTTTAGCCTTCTTTCTGAAGTTTCGTGTCTCTTGTGTTGGATTTTCAGTTTAAGCTCTATCTTTCAAATGCATAACTTATGGTCAATATTAATACTCAGCTAGATCATGTGCCGTCTGTGATATTAATGACCACAAACCAGGAGCCTCCTGTATGATTGATACAACTGTTGCACCAAGCACTTCATCAGCAGAGCCAGATCTATGGAATATTAATCTGACATTGTTCTTGAATTATGTCCAAGTTAATGAGACATCAGAATCGTGTGGCGGCAGCTACAAGAAGGCAGCGGAGAACATCAAGTTCTGCTGCTATAAAGGAGACATGCCTTGCTATCCCAGAATTGCCTTAAATGGGATCACTGTAGTTGAAAACTTCTCCTCTTGTGTAAACTACACATTCACGTCTAAGAGTGAATTAGTGAAGGTCACAAAATCATATTCTCTCTGTGGTTTTACTAACTACAGGTCAGGTGGCTTCTGTTGGATTGGGAATGATAACTTACCACCACTGTGTGTCTATATGTTTGGAATTGGAATCATCGGCGATGGCCTAACATCATCGAGTGCTACAACGATCATCGTTTTCGGGAGGACGCGAACTTCCATGGTATATGGTGGATAGGCGGCGGGAACCATTGAAGGCTATGTCTGAAAAGTGTTCCTTCTTGCAGTTTCCTCATATTCCAGGTCCGGCTTGTTGCAGGAGCTACAGAGTTAAGTGCTCTGTGCACACCGTGAGCTGTGTGTCTCATCCGTCGAAACTCTTGTTTCAATGTCCCGCTTGTTTACGATGAATGATGATATCGTGTGACAGGGAACAGTTGGCTGTGTTCACTTTCTGCGCGGTTTCGCCTAATGTCTTTTGGCGTGTGCTGAGACTGCTACGATGGGGACTACAGTTGCCTTTCTTTGTTTGGGAGATGTGTTGGTGATTCGGATGATTTCGCTGGCACGGGCGGTTGAGCAATTATGGATTTTGGTTCGTTTGCAGTGATGCCGAGACCTTCTATAACCAATAAACAATAATAAACTCAGCTAGATTAACTAGTCTTTGATGGTGACATAATTCTCCTCCCCTAAATTCATATGCAAATACAAGATATAATGACTTGACGAAAGATCACATCTGGGACTGAAAATAGAGATTAGATGAAAATCACGAGAATTAATGCAGTTGACAAAAACCAAATAACGGTAGGAAAAATATAAGACGTAACAATATGTAAAATCATAAACACCACGTATATATATATATATATATATATATAGTTATTAGATTTGGTAGAAAACATTACATATTTTGAGTGCAGCACCCTCATTTTTGAGGGTGCTTAAGATGCCAAGGGAAGATAATCGTGGAAATTAAAACGTGTGAAATTGCTAAGAGGAAATATATATTCAATAGTCATGAAAATTAAAAATGCGGGTAAGGGGGTTGATAATCGTGGAAAACGAGGAGGTAATTATTAGTAATAGATGCGAAGAAAAATATTGGCCGACTCATAGGTGCCCGAAAGATATTTTTTTTAATGGCTTCTGAAAGATTTTTATGGTGGCGGTGCGGTATGTATGGGGGCGGAGTGGTAAAGAATGACCGATTAATAGATAAGACGAATACCGGTCGACTCATATGTGACCAATTGATCTGTTACATTTGTATTTTAGTGTCTTCTGATGTGTGTTCAGAGGGCGGAATAGTATCAGACGGGTGATCGGGTTAAATGGGGGATGGTTTGATGGTCAAATGTGATAAACGAATCATAGTTGACCGATTGATTTTAAAAGTGTATTTTAATGCTTTTGATGGGTTTCTGAGGTGTTGGTATGTATGGGGGCGGGGTTGCAAAGTCATCGATAAATATATAAGAAGAATACTCATGGTTCACAAATTGCTTTTTGTACATGGTAATATAGCGATTTTTTAAATGCAATTTTAGTGATTTTAGGGGGTGGCTAGTAATGGGGTAATAAAGGATAGATAAGAATAGTGTAGGTAACTCATATTTGACAGATTGATTGTATTTTAATGACCATTTAATGAGTTTTGAAGGGTGTCGGAACGGTTTGGTGGTTACAAAGAGGGAAGATGTTGAAATGAATATTCTCAAGACAGATATTAAATCACACACAAATACAAAAAAAGCATGATCGAGAAAAAATATCAATAATAAATGCGAAGGGATGTGGTGGGAACAAAAGAGAGAGGGAATGTTGAAATAGGGAACCTGTGGTGGGGAGTGTTAAACACTCCAAGGTATGAAGACAGCTTTACAAGGGAGGAACACAACACAATACTGACGTTTCGGTCTGTGGCCTTCTTCAGAATACAAGGACAACAAAAACAAACAATTAAACACAATTATCTATAACTACATGATCATAAGAAAGAAGAGGTGGACAGAAAAGAATGAAGTAGGATGTAGAAAAATGAAAAAAGAAGAAAGCTACATGAGGGGAGGTAGGATAGTAGTAGATGTATAAATAGAAAGGATAGGAGAATATATATATATATATATATATATATATATATATATATATATATATATATATATATATACATATATATATATATATATATGTATATATATATATATATATAAATATATAAAATAGTAACACTTAGCTTAAATGACTTGTCTGTCAGCCGGGAACGAAATGAAAGAATGACTACATAGACAGAAATCCACGTGTCCCGGAAGAAGTTTAACAAGAATCGTGCGAAACAAAAGAGACAAAGGAGAAAAAAAAGGGGGGGGGGGTGGAGTTTGGGCGCCAGACCCGAGACCAAATACTGGTCGTGAAGAAAAGAAACTCAAACAAAAGACTGGCAAAGGGCGGGAGACGAAGAAGATAATAGGTATCATAAAACTACAGGAGCCTAATAGAGGGGGAAGGGGGGATAATCCTCGGGAGGGGGGAAATACTGATACGAGGAAGAGAAATGAAGATGAAGAGTAATAGAGGAAAGAATCAGGAGTAGGAAATTAGGATCGGATGAGAGGTAGAGGGCCAGGAGAGAATAGATTAGAGAGGGAGTCAGAAAGAAGAGAATAATAGAGGGATGGAGCGAAAGAAGTGGGGCCCAGCGAGGTAGAGAGGAAGGGAACGGAGAGACTGAGGGGGATACTAGGAATGTATATATAAAGAGGAGTAGGAAGTATACATAGGAGGAAAAGAGGGATGGTACGCAGGCAGTAGTGCCTAAAGAGGTAAGGAGGTGGCGAATGAAAAGAAAAGGAATATAGGGATGGTACGCAGGCAGTGGTGTCAAAGGAGGAAGGGAAGAAGGGAAACGGAGAGACCAAGGGGATACAAAGAGAATTATACGCAGGCAATAGTGCCAAAAGAAGAAAGGAAGTAGGGGAACAGAGAGACTAAGGGGATACACAGAGAAGTGGAGAGAGGGGCTAGTGAACAGACACGTACAGTCCTAGAACCGAGTAAAGGGGGGGGGGAGAAAGGGGGAGTGGGGTTATGAAGGAAAAGTAGGGTAGAGAAGTGGTGACAACAGGAGAATAGAGAATCCAGGGAGTAGATGAAAAAAGGGGAATATAGAGTATCCATCAGAGGAGGAGAGGTAATAAAGCGATAAGGAGGTGATGGATATAAAGGTAGTTCGCAGAAAGGTGGAGGGAATTAAGGAAAAAGGAAGAAGAAGGGGAGAAGATGGATAGATCCAAGAGGATAGGGGTAAAGAAAGGGGATAGGTAATGAGCAGATGAACATAAATGTGAGATAAGGAGAAGAGTACAGGGGTGGGAGGAGGGTACAGAGGAAGAGGGGTCCTCAGAGGGACCGGGATACATTGATGCCGCGGGGAGTGAGGCAACCCCAACGAGCGATCAAACGGTGCTCAAAAGTGAGACGACTGTGGTGATCCGAAGAGCACGATACTAAGCCCGTGACCAGGACATCAGCCTTCCCCTGATGGCCCCTCGAGTTAAAGTGGGCTGCTACAGGAGTGCCAGCTTCTCGGGTTATGTCGTGTAAATGTTCACGACACCTATCGCCGATTCGTCGAACAGACTGACCGATGTAGGTTAACTTGCATCGTTTACAGATGATGGCATAAATGATGTTCCGCGATGTACAAGTGAATCCCTCTCTGATCTCGAAAGGACCATTAGAAAAGAAGACCGTATCAGTCTGGAGAACGTGATCGCAAGTTTTGCACACTCTGCAGTTGCAGCGGATAGTACCTCGATGGCTGAGGAGGGCAGCTGGAAGACGACCCCTGACAAGAAAGTCACGGAGGTTCCGGTCACGTCTAAAGGCCACCAGTAGTGGGTCGTGGAAGAGCAGACGAGTAGTAGGGTCAGATCGAAGAATTGGGAGGTAGCGGTGGTCCTAATCACAGCGTAGTGGTGATGATGATAAGTGAGGGCGAGTACTACTCTATCCAAGGGGGGATGAGTAGAGGGGGTAAGAACAGACTGACGTGAAGTGTGGAGAACTAGACGCAAGGCAGGGAGGAGAGCTGATTCTGGATAGAGACGCCGGCGGAAGAAATCAAGCATGAGGTGGGCATTGTGAAGGAAATCTTCATCGACTTGGCAAAGGCGACGAAGTCTGAGAAGCTGAGAATAGGGAAGAGAGTTCTTGCAGGATGTAGGATAAGAGGAGTCGTAGCAGAGGAAACTGTGGGAATCTATGGTCTTGTAGAAGACCGTGGTGAGAAGATTAGAGGTGCTCAAAGAGACTGAGATATCTAGAAAAGATATGGAGGAGGTGGAGAATGTGGTAGGTGATGTGGACAGTGGCGTGGAAATGTCCGACATAATCGATCTATCTATCTATCTTTCGTTCGCTCGAGGTATTGTCTATATCAGCAATGTCGTTTCCTGTATGAACTTTACTGTCTTTTGTAATTCTTGCAGTGGCCCATATAGTTTTGTCTGTAGTGTTGTATCTATGGGCCAATGGATTTTCCTCTGTCTACTATATTCAGTGCAGTCTTGAAGTATGTGTTCAGCAGTCTGGGGTGCCTGTCCACATGTACAAGTAGTTGATGTGCCGATCTTGAATTTTGTATACATGTGACTATGGAGTCGATTGTGTCCTGTTCTGAGGCGTATAATGATAACTTGTTCATATCTATTCATATTATGAAAGGCATCCTGATTTGGGGCTTGTGGTCCTCTGATTGATTTGATTATCTGTTTCTTATGATGGTATGCAACCGGTGTATCTAGTTGTGTGCCTGTTGAACCTTCCTTTGCCAACTGATCTGCTTTCTCATTTCCTGGTATTCCACAGTGAGATGGGATCCACTGCAGGGCAACCCTGTGGTGCTTGCAAAGTTCAGTCAATAAGGTCTGCAGATGTGGTAATTTTCTGGATTGTAGTGCCTGGAGTACTGATCTTGCATCTGTCAAAAACACTACAGGCTGTGGGCTAAGATTACTGTTCAGCAGTTTTTCTATTGCCAACTTTATTGCTTGTATTTCTGCATCATAATTGTGACAATATTTCCCTGTTGCTATTTTATTCATATCCCTAATGTTATTTGGGTACTCTATATATGCACCGGCTCCCCCATTCTTTACTGCATTCTGTGCTGATCCATCTGTGTACACACGGATCCATAGGTCTTGTGGGTATTCTTCATCCAGGAAACTGAGAGTTATTGTTTTTTCGCTGTAGACTATTCTGTTCCTCTTTGTCAACTATTCCTTTCACTTCTGTCCGTATTTGAACTGATAATCCTGATTCATCTGTCCAGGGAGTCTGTTCTGGTATGGGCAGTAGGGGGTTAACAACTCTTGGCATGTCTGGTGTTTGTCTACTAATACGCTTGGCTTGGTGGATAAAACTGCTTCTCTTAAGTCGTCCCAATGCCAGATTTTGGAATCGGTCCTTCATTGGATGTCTCGGCATGCATACAAATTTTTCTGCCTGTATCAGCACCTTTGTGTCTCTCCGTTCTCTCAGTGCTGGTATCCTCCACAATTTCTCCATCTCCAATATTGGTGTTGATTTCATTGCTCCTGTGATGACCCTAAGTGCCTGGTTTTGTACTTTATCCAGTTCTTGCAATGTGGTGTTTGATGCTGAGCACCATGCGGATGATCCATATTCTAAATGTGGACGTATACTCTGTTGGTAAACTTTACTGAGTATTTTCCCACTCGCACCCCATGTGGTTCCACACAACTTTCTTAGAATAGCCAATTTCCTCCTTGCTTTTTGGGTTGCCTTATTTATCTGCTGTTTCCAAGATAGTTTGTTATCAAATGTAACTCCGAGATATGTAGCTTGTATGTCTTCTTTCACAGGCTCATTGTTTATGTAGATGGCTCCTGCTTTTTGTTTTGGGGAGAGTGTGATGTGAAAAGTGTAGTACTGCATTTGTCTGTATTGATGCTGATACACCATCTATTTGTCCATGAATTCAGTGCATTCATAGCTCTTTGTAGCAATTTGGAGGCCACTGTTGCATACTCCTCTGTGCACCACATTACCAAGTCATCTGCATACATTGCCACTTTGATGCCATGTGGTAGTTCAGTAACTAGGTCATTGATGTACTGGTCACTCTGTCTCTCCTGTTATACAGGTATGCTTTGACCCATTTGTACATCCTGCCATTTACTCCATAATTTATCAGTTTCTTCAAAAGCCCTTCCTTCCATACCTTATCAAATGCTTTCTTTAGGTCTATCCATGCTGCTAGTACCAGTTTCTTTTCTTGAAACGCATCTTCAATTTCCTGGGAAAGATAGGTTGCCAGATCTTCGGTAGAGTAACACTGTCTAAAGCCTGCTTGTTGTGGGACAAGGAGATTTTCACTTTCCAGGTACCACTGCAGTCTGAGATTGATTATGCGTTCCATTATTTTACACAAACAGCTTGTAAGGCTGATTGGTCTATAGCTGGATGTCGTTGAACCATCTTTTCCTGGCTTTAGTAATGGTATCATAATTGCTTCTCTCCATGCCTGTGGCACTCTAACTGTGATCCAGCAAATGTTGTAGATCTGCAGTAGTTTTGCTTTAGCTGCAGTTCCCAAGTTCTTAATCATTTCATTGGACACTCCATCACTGCCTGGTGACTTTTTCATTTTTAATTTGGATATTGCCAGCTCTAGCTCTCTTTGTGTAATGGGTATTTCCATGACTTCATGTGTGGTCTCTTCTTGTCTTGCATTTTGTTGTTTTAAACCGGTCTCTTGTCGTTTCTCTAGGCTAATTTCAATATTATTGTCATTTGCAAAGGAGTCTGCAAAGTAATTTGCTGCATGTTTACCTGTTAGAATGTTTCCATCCTTCTTCAGTGTAATTTTGGTGTTCCTTTCTGTACCCTCATCATTCAGCTGTTTTACAAGCTTCCACGCTTTTCTTGTGTCTCGTTCAAGATTCAAGGACTCTGTTTTCTCTTTCCAGATTCTCCGTCTGGCTTGTAGTTTAGCCCGTTGAAATTTGGCTTTAGCATGCTGGTAGTTATTGTGGTGTTCTTGGCAAGGGTTATTTTCTGCTTGCTTTCGAGATGTTTCCATGCCATTGTGCAGTTGCTCTAGTTCACTACTCCAGTATGGTTTGTATTGTTTCCGTGCCCCTCTAGGTATTGTTTCACTGGCAGCTTGTATTATTAGTCTACTGAATTCATCAACTATTTTGTTGATGTCTCTATCTGTATTTATATCTTTAGTCAGTACACTGGTGTAGTGTTGATACATTTTCCGGTCTGCCTTTTTGTAATTCCATCTAGAGAGAGTGCTGCTCTCCCTGGCAGCCTCAATTTGCACCACTAAAATGACAGGTCTGTGGTCGCTGCCTCCAAGTTGTTTCCCAACAATACGTGTGATATTCCAATCCAGGTCTGGTGAATGGAAAGCAAGGTCTGGTGCAGATGTGGTATGCCATGATCTGCAATAGAATGTTGGTGGATTTGTTGCCTGGTTTAATAGTATAAGCCCATTGTCATCCTGCCAATTTTCAAGCTCTTCACCTCTCTTGTCCATATGTTCATAGCCCCAGCTCTGTGAATGGCTGTTAAAGTCTCCACATATAATTATTCTTTCTTTTAATGTAATTGTGTCTAGTGCTAGTGGGCGGTCACTCGGACAGTAGTAGTTAAGTAGATGGAAGTCTGTATTTCCTGTCCTGAGGTGCAGTATTTGATATTCCGCCCCATCCATATACACTTCAATCTGACATGCATTAATGTTGTTCCTTACAAGTGTCAGTATTCCGCCCTTTTGTCTGTTTTTTTCTGTCAGATCGGTAGCACTGGTATCCCCTAATCTTCAAGGCTATGTCGTTGTTTAGATGGGTTTCCTGCAAACAGCATATGCTTATTTGTTCTTCAAGCAGGATATTTTCTAATTCTATCTTTTTACTGTACCCATCTCTTTTGCTGTTGATGCCTTCAGCATTCCAGTGCATTATTTTGAGTGGTCTTATTTTGGATTGGCCAGTAGCTCTATTCTCTCGCCCCCTGACTCCACAGAGCGGTTGAAAAGGACATCCAGTAATAGAGGTTGGGCCCTTACGAAGCTGAGGGCCCGGCGCTGCACCTGCCTGAGTGTCCATCACAGGGCGAGTGCCATATTGATTTGCGGTTATAGACATACTTCCATTTGCGTTGAGTGCGTGGCATCCTGATTGTTGTGCGCCTTTTGGCTGGTTGCCCCCGACTTCAGCACTTAAACTTGCTAGAGCAGACTGTGGTCTTGCTCGGTTGTAGGAAGGCCTGGCCAGTCTTAGTTTTCAGTCCCTGGTGACTGTTAAGCCCCATCCCCACGACAAGGAGCTGGCCTTGATGAGGGACATAATCGATGAAACGAGAGATCTCATCCTCTGGAAGGTCAGTCAGACCGATGGAATCATCGATGAACCTACGATACATAAGGGGGAGAGGGCCCTGGTAGGTTTGGAAGATTTGGTGCTCTAGATAACCCATGAAGAGACAAGCATAGCTAGGGCCCATTTTAGTGCCCATCGCATGCTTGACAATGCCCACCTCATGCTTGATTTCTTCCGCCGACGTCTCTATCCAGAATCAGCTCTCCTCCCTGCCCTGCGTCGAGTTCTCCACACTTCACGTTAGTCTGTTCTTACCCCCTCTACTCATCCCCCCTTGGATAGAGTAGTACTCGCCTTCACCTATCACCTTCACCACTACGCTGTGATTAGGACCACCGCTACCTCCCTATTCTTCGATCTGACCCAACTACTCTTCTGCTCTTCCCCGACCCACTACTGGTGGCCTTTAGACGTGACCTTTAGACGTGGGTTGTCTTCCAGCTGCCCTACTCAGCCATCGAGGTACTATCCGCTGCAACCGCAGAGTGTGCAAAACTTGCGATCACGTTCTCCAGACTGATACGGTCCTCTTTCCTAATGGTCCTTTCAAGATCAGAGAGGGATTCACTTGCACATAGCTGAACATCATTTATGCCATCATCTGTAAGCGATGCAAGTTAACCTACATCGGTCAGTCTGTTCGACGAAACGGCGATAGGTGTCGTGAACATTTACACGACATCACCCGAGAAGCTGGCACTCCTGTAGCAGCCCACTTTAACTCGAGGGGCCATCAGTGGAAGGCTGATGTCCGGGCTTAGAAAAACAAAAACATAAGTAGAATAAACATTCCAAAAGACCAACAGAAAGCTGCAAGAAAGGAAAACCGAGATGTAAAACACATGACTTTAGCACCAGAAGAACATCAGACGACCATCTTTACACCAACAGAACTAGATGTAGCCCTCAAAGAATTTAAACTCAAGAGTTCCCCTGGAAAAGATGGAATCACTAATGAAATGCTCATAAAAGTGGGACAGAAAGCCAAGGGCCAGCTTCTAATGATAATGAATGCCAGCTGTAAAAGAGGTCAAATGCAGGCAACCTGGAAAGAATCCATTATGGTGCCCATCCTCAAACATGTAAAAGACCCACTGGACCAAAATAGCTACAGACCAATTAGCTTAATGAGCTGCTTGAGCAAACACATATAAAAGCTGGTCAACAGAAGACTCATGTGGCATTTGGAGATAAAACAACAAATCATACCACAACAAAGCGGTTTCCGTCAGCACAGATCAGCTGAAGACCTGTTCACCTACATCACTCAGGAAATAGAAGATGTTCTACAAGAAAAGAAACACACACTGACAGTGTGGGTCCACATGGAGATTAGGATACCTTTTGATAGGGTATGGAGAGAAGGATTAAAGAACAAGCTTCTCAGACTTGGCATCCAAGGCCATTTATTAAATTGGATATATCAATATCTACAAGGCAGAACGGCTACAGTACAAGTAGCCAGAGTACAAGGACAACAACAACAAACGGTGAAGCACAATTATCTATAACTACATGTAAGATGATCAGATGAATGGAGAGGTGGACAGAAAAGAAGAAAGTAGGATGTTAAAAATAGAAAAGGAAGCTATATGAGGGGAGGTAGGATGAGTGTTAAGATGTATAAAATATAAATAATAGGATATATATATATATATATATATATATATATATATATATATATATATATATATATATATATATATATATATATATATATATTTGTTTCACATAGCTCAAATAACTTGTCTGTCCGCCGTGAACGAAACGAATGAATGACTGCATGTGGAACATCGCAAGGCGAAAGAACGCGAAACAGGAATCCTGGGAAAACAATAAAGAGCGGGGGGGGGGGGTTTATTATTGGGTGGAGGGGAGAAGAAACGGCGGGTAAGCCAGACCAGTGTTAAAACACCGGTCGAAATAAATAGAAACCAAAACAATAGCTCAGGTAAGGCAGGACAAAGAGCAGAAGAAGGAGAAGATTTCTTTATTCTCCGATCTGACCCTACTACTCGTCTGCTCTTCCCCGACCCACCACTGGTGGCCTTTAGACGTGACTGGAACCTCCGTGACTTTCTTGTCAGGGGCCGTTTTCCTGCTTCCCTCCTTAGCTATCGAGGTACTATCCGCTGCAACCGCAGAGTGTGAAAAACTTGTGATCACGTTCTCCAGACTGATACTGTCCTCTTTCCTAATGGCCCTTTCGAGATCAGAGAGGGATTCACTTGCACATAGCGGAACATCATTTATGCCATCATCTGTAAGCGATGCAAGTTAACCTACATCGGTCAGTCTGGTCGACGTATCGTGGGTGTGTGCCGTGCACATTTACATGACATCACCCGAGAAGCGGGCACTCCTGTAGCAGCCGTATTTAACTCGAGGGGCCACTGGGGGAAGGCTGATGTCTTGGTCACGGGCATAGTATCATGTTCTTCTGATCACCAAAGTCGTCTCACTCTTGAGCACCGTCTGATCGCTCGTTGGGGTTGCCTCACCCCCCGTGGCATCAATGTATCCGTGTCCCTCTGAGGACCTCTCTTCCTCTGTCCCCTTCTCCCACCCCTGTACTCTTCTTCCTATCTCACCTTTATGTTCGTCTGCTCCCCATCTATCCCTTTTTTCCCCTATCCACTTGGAGTCATCCCTTATTTTACCTTCTTCTTCCTTTATACAAACCCCCCTCTCTGCGGACTATCTTTATGTCCATCTCATTCTTATCACTATATTACCTCTCCTCCTCGGATGGATACTTTCTATTCCCCTTTATATATACACTCCTAGGATTATCTATTCTCTTGTGTCACCACCTCTCTACCCTCACTATTCCTGTATAATAAACCCCGCCCCTTACTCGGTTGTCTCCTCTTAGCCCTCTTCTAGGACTCCACTTGTCTGTTCATCAGCCACTCTCACTCCACTTCTCTTTGTATCCCCTCAGTCTCTCCGTTTCCCTACTTCTCTACATCTCTAGGCACTAATTCCTGCGTCCCATCCCTCTATTACTCCATTTCTTTCTGACTCCCTCTCTATCTATTCACTCCTGACCCACCGCCTTTCCTCCTATCCACTTTTCCCATACCTGATTCTTACCCTTCTTATTCTTCCTCTCTATTTCTCTTCATCTGGTTATTATTCCTTCCCTCTCCCTACCTCTCTATCCTCTCCGTTTCCTCTGTTTGGATTTACCCCCCCCCCCTTGTTAGGCTCCAGTAGTTGTATTTTACCTATTATCTTTTCCTTCTTCCACTCTTTGCCCTGCCTTACCTGAGCTGTTGTTTTTGTTTTTACTTATTTCGACCGGTGTTTTGACACTGGTCTGGCTTACCCACCATGTCTTCTCCCCCCCCCTCTTTATTGTTTTCCCACGATTCCTTTTTCGCATTCTTCCGCCATGTGATGTTCCACATACAGTCATTCATTCGTTTCGTTCACGGCGGACAGACAAGTTATTTGAGCTAAGTGAAATAATTTTACATGTATATATATATATATATATATATATATATATATGTGTGTGTGTGTATATATATATGGGAGCCGCGATAGCTCAGTGGTTAGTGAACTGGACTACAAAGGAAAAGAGGTAGGGTTCGATCCCAACCGACGGCTTCCAGGTTCACCCAGCCTGTAATGGGTACCGGATTTTTTTCTGGGAAAGTAAGGCGGCACGGGCGTAATACAGACCACATTACCCCAAAAATCATGTGCCGAAGGTCTGTAAAATGTATGGTCACTAACACCATATTCCCTATACGCCACTTGGCGTGACAGGGGCACTTTACTTTTAATATATATATATATATATATATATATATATATATCTCATATTCTTTCTATTTTATACATCTTAACACTCATCCTACCTCCCGTCGTGTAGCTTCCTTTTCTATTTTTAACATCCTACTTTCTTCTTTTCTGCCCACCTCTCCATTCATCTGATTATCTTACATGTAGTTATAGATAATTGTGCTTCACCGTTTGTTGTCGTTGTCCTTGTACTCTGAAGAAGGCCACAGGCCGAAACGTCAGTATTGTGTTCCTTCCTTGTAAAGCTGTCATTATACCTTAGAGTGTTTAACACTCCCCACCACTGGCTCCTAGCTACCAGCTTTACCGCAGCATTGCAATTATTTGCCTGTTCCCTATATTACAAGTGCAAGGTCAACTAAGTAAGGAAGCCAGAATCGAACAAGGTGTCCCACAAGGTGGAGTCCTATCCCCAACGCTCTTTTTAATTTTCATGTTCAAATGACATAGATAAATAAGATATACAGAGCAAACAAAAGAGCCAGAAAACGAATAGATATTATAAAGAAATTGGCAGAAACGGACTGGGGAGCAGACATCAATATCTTGAAAAGACTATACATATAAGACCATTCCTAGAGTATGGAGTCACAGCCTGGGCTACAGCTTCCAAATCACAACTTAGCAAAATTGACAGAACATAAAACCATGTTGCCCGTATCATCACTGGTGCTATACAGTAACAGGTTTACAACTCTTAGAAGACAGACGGAGAACTAAAGTAAATGCAACAAGCGGAGAAATATAAAAGGCTCCTTAGCCACCCTATGCACCAAAGAATCACTGGTTTCGGAAAAGTAAGACTAAAGAGGAGCAACTTCGCTGCAATCTCCAAAGAACTGGCAACTAGTGACTCAGTACCGTCCCAAACACTACGGAAACCCCTAAGCCCATCTGATATGGCTCCTCATGGGAAACACAAAATACCAGAACTTAAGGAAGACATAATAGGAATCATGAAAAAAGGCTCACAAACACATAGAGTGAAAACACGTGGCAGAAAAACACACAAACGACAACTACCCACAGGACTCCTGGTCACACATATACACAGATGGCTCTGCTACAGATGCCACCAGAAATGGAGGAGGAGGTGTGTTCCTGATGCTGAATAACCAGAATGAGATCACCAAGTCAATAGCTACTGGGAAATTCTCAAACAACTTAAAGCAGAAACTGAAGCCCTCAAAGATGCTGCAAAACTGGTTATCCAACACAGAAATAACATGCACAAGAAATTAGTGATACTGACTGATACACTGTCAGTCCTAACAGTTCTAAAAACCCCCAGGAACAGTGAGCTAGATGTCTTGAGAACAACCCTAGACCAACTAACTATAACTAGACAACTGAAATAACTTCCAGAGAGTGGGCATCCAGTGGATACCATCACACTGTAATATACACGGGAACGAACGCGCAGACAAATTAGCTAAATAGGGAGGGAAATGGGTACCGGATTTTTTTCTGGGAAAGTAAAGCAGCACGGGCGTAATACCGACCACATTACCCCAAAAATCATGTGCTGAAGGTCTGTAAAATATAGGGTCACTAACACCATATTTCCCTATACGCCACTTGGCGTGACGGGGATACTTTACTTTACTTTATATGTTACACGCCCCATGATACTTGCCTGTAATGTGAAAATGGTTGCGAGCCCGATCTGTACCTAATACCTCACCAGAGATGCGACATTTATTTACGATGTTGAAAGCCTTCCAGGCGTCTAATGGAACTTGACAGGATATTTGTCAATTTAGTTCGGATTCTTTAGAGGAGATGTTATGTGGCATTCTTCACACTTTAAAGCTGGTCGCCTTTGACTGTACGATCGCTGCCTACCAGAACTGCATGGAAATAGCTGCAAAGTACTTGTTTGGCAATCTGTTTGGTGATGCGCATCACTGAGTCGTTGGCACAGCCTTCGATTGAAATAATTAACGCCTCAAAGTAAACGTACACGCACGTCACAAGCTTTTTTTTTTAATAGTGATTTGTGTCGACATTTCAATTTTCTTGTGGATTCTCCCAGATGCCAATACAAACCTGGGTGTGAGCTTTCAACATAGTCGAGAAGAGGTGAAGACATTTGCGGTAGATATATTTGCGCTAGTTTTGTTTATTTTGAGACCTATTTTTTCAGTTTAAATATTTGATTGAGATGTACTTTTTATTTTTCTGATCTTTAGCCAGGAGTACCAGTACCTGCTTTGCAAATTACATAATCTTACCTTCCTGCCTAAGACTGAAATTATGTATATAATAGAAAAATGTGCTGCCACTTGAGATTGGCGATACCACTAAACTTCATGCTAAAGTCTATCCCCTCAAAGTACCCAGGTGTGCCTGATAATTCAGAGGCCGGTCTGGTCGTCATCCGTTAGTCACTTGATGCAGTACCGTGAGGATAGCCCACTCAAAGTAGCGGTCGTCCTGGTTCTCTATATTAGAGACTGGAATGCAGCGTGCCATATTTTATGTAGATTCGCCGTAGAATGAGCAGTATTTAACAAAGATCACGTTTAGCTCAAAACAAAGCGTGGGTAGCCAGCCTGAATCCCGTATGTAAAGCTATAAAGTCCTCATGACCTTAGCCAAACTTCTATTCAAACTCACATCTAGTTTAGAACACAACCATGCTTCGGAAGAAGACTGTTGATCATATCATGTTGGCGACGGCGGCCAGCGTCTTCGTCAGCTGTTTAATTCCCATTACGCCATGAAGCTGTTCCAATATTAATGTAATGCAAAGGCGTTGGGAGCCATAACAAGTGCAATATATACTCAACATTCATGTATGCATTAACTTGAACACTAAATGTTAGATTGGGTGAGTCAAGTGGATGTTGTTGTGTAAATATAGAGATAGCAAATGAGTAATGTTATATGATAAACTAGCACGGGGGTCTATCTCTCTTTGTGGCTAACAAACGACTGTACATAATAGTCTGAAATCACTTCTAAGGGTCTTCATACTCATTTTTCATGTCCGTTACATGCGTCCCTGCTATGTACATGTAATCACGGTAAGCCCCGTAAGTTATAAAATACCATCATAAATCTACATTGTATCAGTTCTACGTAAGGATCCAACCTGGAAAAATCCGTTTACCTCGTTAGTCGCAGATCCGACTGGCTGTTGAAAAACCGTCCTTATTTGGAAATTCCTGGAACATATGTCAGAAATGGTTAGTCCCGTACCTGTGAAAGTTGAGTATAGCATAAGTGGGCTATGAGTAATGGTATATGATACACTAGCACGGGGGTATGTCTCTCTTTGTGGCTAAAAAATCAAGTGACTAACAGCTAAATAAAAAGCGTGGGTGGGTGTGAGGGAATCACCTGGAACTATAAGGGAAGTGCTCGATGCCCACGGAATAAAGATTCCCATGACTGTGTTTATCTGTCTAGGGTGACATATAACTATGAATGTTATTTGAGCACTATAAGTGCTATTATTTACCACGTGACGGTAGCTCTAGTAAGTATCTGTCAAAACACGTCCTGTTATCCTGCTCGATTGCTTCCGATGGTCTTGGTTACAGGCACCCATGTGTTTTATCACGACAGATGATCTTGAAGACTTCGTTAGTAGGACTGGAATAGCCGATACCGCATACGCACTATTGCGTGACCAGTATGCGGATATTATTACTCAATTGGTCGAGGTAGGTAATTCCAAACTCACCGCTATACACCATTTTATATACTCACCGGTTATACAGCTATTTGAGGGCGCTCCCCGTTATAGGATTCAACTCGAGGAAGTATAATATAAATGTGATAAAACCATACTTAATATGACATTTTGTAGTTGACACAAAAAAGGAAGAAAAAGAGAATGAAGAAGAAGTAGACATTGTAGAAGATGGAGTGAGCGAAGAGTTAAATGAAGAAGGCGATAATATAGCACGGTAACCCACTTTCAAATTTATAGTTAAGCGCAATAATAATGGTATGTGTCAACGGATAGACTGAAATTTTTAGACATCTTCAATTACCTAGCTATCTGTGTTACAGAAAACGAGACGAGCTACTTAAAACAATTAGACAGAATATATAGTGGTCGGCCCATCCAATATTTTTCACAGATGCCACGAAATGGGGGAGACGTATATTAGAGGTAATCCGACTAACCCTGTAGATAGTATAAAAGGATACGACGGTAAAGCGTTATATGTGTGGGCTCTAAAGCGGTGCCACTGATATTTAAAAAATTAGAGGACGGATTAAAACACAAAAATTATTACGATCAACAAAGTATAGAGTGGCTGACATGAATAGCGCATATAGATAAATTGAGGACCAAATTCAACAGGCGTGAGATGCCTTTGGGTCATCGACGTATCAGGGTTGATTGATGAAAATGAATCGAACCTCCTATCAATTTCACGGCTACTTATTTCATAGACACAAAAACTGCGTGCTTACCGAATTCTCACTAGTAATCCAATAAACAAGAGGCCCCTATATGTGTACGTGTTCTCACTAGGGGTGACCAGAGTATAGTTAAGGGACACATCGACTTGGAAGATTAGACTGTGCATGTAATAATTGACCGGCACCACGTCTGCGTTAGGGGCTATATTATCTCCATTCTGGGCCGTGCGACTGAGCAAGTGCACGTGAGTCTAGGCCATCCAAAGCAACAACGTTCAGCGACGTTCATCTTTAAAGACGACGGTAAGAAGTGTAAGTTTTCAGATGCAGCCCAAACTACATCATCGAAGAAGGAAAACACGACGGGGCAAGAGGGGTGGCACTAAACTATCAAAGTGTGAGAGGCTAGGCCTAAAGTATGTGCGCGTTACTTATTGGAATTGTGGGTCCATTAATCAACGACGGCCCATTCTTGATAAGCTACTGTGCGGCGCCGATATAATGGTTTTGCAAGAAACTCTTCTTGGTGACAGGACAGTAAGTACTCCTGGCTTTCATTGCTTTTACAATAGACGACACCTTGGGCAGGCCATCCTTGTGCGCAACAATATGGTGGCAGCTGAGGTTGATATGTCTGCGTGGAACAATGCAGAATTGCAGGTACATGCGGTTAGGGTGCAGACCCCAGTTCATTTCGTGATTGTTAATGTGTATGCCTGTAATGGGAAGGTGAACACACAACAATGGCAGAATCTCTTCGAGTTCGATGAAGAGAATGTCATTTTCTGCGGAGATTTTAATGCTAGAGGAGACCAGTGGGGCAACGTCATAACCAACAAGCAGGGAGAAGACCTAGAGAACGCACTGGTATCGGCCGATTTAGTGTGCTTGAATGATGGAAGGGCAACAAGAATGGCCACTCGAACAGGGGACTCTGATAGTGTCATAGACCTGGCACTGGTGTCTTCCACCTTCGCACCGGTTTGCAGGTGGAGTGCACTGGGGTTCCACGGAAGTGATCACTATCCATGTGTCCTCCTAATTGAGAAAGGCGGAAATAAACGCCAGAGAAGAAAGCTCCACACATTCAACTACGAGAAAACAGACCAGGACGTCATTAGCAAAATCAGACATAGGAAACAGAGCGCCCCTCGTAGGAGGCAGGAGAGATGGACGCAGCCACCCTGGTGGAACGTAGATGTCGAGGAAGCTTGGCGGAGCAAGAGACAAACGTTCAAGACATGGCAGAAAGCCAGAAGGTATGGTAGAACACAACCTGAGCTTTTGAAGCGTCTGAAAGTAGAGGTCGACCAAAAAATGATGCACTTTAAACTATGCGCTAAGCAGGCTAAAGATGCCAAATGGGATGACTTCTGTAAAAAAGTGTGCTCAGAAAAATCGCTAGCCACATTCTGGCGCCTTCATCAGTGCATGAATGGCACACCACGACACAGAGGTATACCAGACTTTCAGAGCACAGACCAGATATGGCACAAATCTGATGAGAGCAAAGGGAAGCCCCTGCTTGCCCGCTACATTGAGCAGACGGACCAAAGAAATGAGGCTGTAAGAATGAGGA
Source organism: Megaustenia siamemsis (assembly GCA_032433765.1). Lineage (NCBI taxonomy): Eukaryota > Metazoa > Mollusca > Gastropoda > Stylommatophora > Ariophantidae > Megaustenia > Megaustenia siamemsis. The sequence goes on along the minus strand of JAVIAB010000125.1, from coordinate 62,201,008 downwards.
TACGGGGATCTTTGTCAAATTTGTGTGAGGATGTAGGGCTGGAAGAAGATCTCACAATCACAACCGATACCATTCGCGCGACACTTAAAAGGTCACACAACACTGCTCCTGGTCCAGATGGTGTTCGGTATGATGACATAGGCGATTTAGCTGATGACGACTTGACAACACTGGCCAATGAGTTTAATGCCAGTATTCGGAGTGGCCAGATTAAGGAGGAGTGGCTACACAGCTACTTACTACCACTACCGAAGCCAAACAAGGACCATTCTCAGATCAGTGCCTACAGAATCATCACAATGCAGAACACTGCGGGCAAGATTGCTGGAGAAAATAGTTGCCGGTGTCCTCACGTGTCGCCTTGAACAGAAACGCGTATTCCCATCCACACTCGGAGGTTATAGATATAACAAAAAGACATGGCTCAATGCGGCAGTATTTGCCTATGACGTCTTTGAAGGCTTCCACAGACGAGAGGAGACATGTGCTGCTGCTATAGATCTGGAGGATGCATACAACAGGGTACCATTTGAATATCTCATGCATGTGCTTCTCAAACTGGCGGTGAACCCCTTCCTCATAAGATGGATCGCCGCGGCACTGTTTCAGAGGAAGGTGATACTCAGATGTGGAAGTTGGTCTTCCGAACCAACTTGGTCTTCTTTGGGAGGGGAAGAACTATGATTTTTGCTGATGATATTCTGGTATATCGACAGGGAAGAGACAGACGGGGAATCGCCTCCACAATGCAAGACGAACTCGATCGCATTTCTTCCTGGTGTGGGGTTTCAGGTGCCTTGGTTAATCCTAATAAAGCATCAATTTCATGGTTCTCCCTTAACAATCATATCGTTAATACGACCACACCGGTAGTACGAATGGGAGCTGATGAGGTGACCAGGGACAAGTTGTTGACATACCTCGGAGTTAAGTTTGATCGCAGCCTGTGTTTTCGGGACCACGTTGACCATGTGATAACAAAATCCCGCAAAGGATTAGCCGCCTTGAAGGTCATGGCAGCTGCCAACATCGAGCAGAGGCTACTTACTCTTCTGTTCCAGGGATTAGTCCTCGGACCAATCGAGTATGCCCTGGCCATTCTTACTGTCAGTACGACTCAAATTGATAGGCTGGAGAAAATACAAAATGAAGCCATGCGCATTATCCTGGGATGTACGAGGGACACTCCCTGTGTGGCAATGAGGTATCTTCTTGACTTTCCAACCATGGATGACAGAATCAAGATCTGGAGAGCACGAGCATACCTGAAGATTAGTACAGATACAGAGCATCCATTGTACCACGTGCTCAACACAGAGAAAGGTACCAGGCTAAAAAGAGGCAAATCATGGGTGGGCCGAGCAGAAGATGTCATCAAACAGGTCTGTGGGCTTACCAATATCAGCGTTGGTGAGGAGTGGATACCGGTGCCTACGTCATTCGAGGGGACTTTCTCATGTATTGTCACACTCGACAGGAAAAGTAGGGAACAGAACCCAGTCGTGGTTAATGCTGAGGTCAACGGTCTCATCTGCGATAACACCGATGAGAAAGATGCAGTCATCTATACAGACGGATCTGTAAGACGACACGAAAAAAGTGCATGGGCATTTACAGCACGCTCGGCAGGCAGAATAGTCAAGGAAGACAGTGGTGCATACGCCATGACCACGAGTAGCATGACAATGGAGGTGATGGCAGTGACCAAGGCATTCAAATGGTTAGAGTCACAAGACTACATCCACGCATGTATACTGAGTGATTCGATGAGCATGATAAAAAAAGTGGAGGCGGGCTCTGTACGCATGCAATGGGTAGAGTCGTTGCAGAAATCCAAAATACGTAAGGTCACCTTTGTCTATGTCCCTGGACATGCGGGAGTACGGGGAAATGAGAGAGCGGACAGGTTGGCTAGCTGCGCTGTCGTTGAGGACGGGCAACCGATGGATCGGGCGGACGTCATCAATGCACTCCGAGATGTGGGAAGAGCACAGGACTTCGACAAACACAGATCAACGTCGCTTCTTCGGATGATGGAAATGGGAGTTAAGATGGGCACGGCCAGAAATGAGAAACTTGGTGGCCGTGTAAGAAGACTTATCAACCAACATAGAACTGGAGTCGTCAGTCGCTGGACACTGAGGGAATTGCTGAGGAGGGGATCTGAGCACCTATGGACATGTTCGGAGTGCAATGATGATGACCCGCAAATAACTCAATAACTCAATAACTCGATTGGTGCGAGGACTAGTCCCTGGAACAGAAGGGTAAGTAGCCTCTGCTCAATGTTTACAGCTGCCATGACCTTCAAGGTGGCTAATCCTTTGCGGGATTTTGTTATCACATGGTCGACGTGGTCCCGAAAACACAGACTGCGATCATACTTAACTCCATTGTCATCACCCTGTCCCTGGTCACCTCATCAGCTTCCATTTGTACCACCGGTGTTTCCGTGTTAACGATATGATTCTTAAGTGAGAACCATGCAACTGATGCTTTATTAGGATTAATCAATGCACCTTGACACTCCACACCACGAAGAGATGCGATAGAGTTCGTCATGCATTGTGGAGGCGATTCCCCGTCTGTATCTTCCCTGTCGATATACCAGAATATCATCAGCAAAAGTCATAGTTCTTCCCCTCCCATCCAGTTGTTGTTCCGTGATTGTTATAGTGTACACGTTAAATAGAACTGGTGACAATGGCGAGCCTTGTGTCAGCCCTGGAACAATGAATGTTGGCTCGGAAGACCAACTTCCACATTTTAGAATCACGTTCCTCTGAAACAGTGCTTCAGCGATCCATATAATGAGGAAGGGGTGCACCGCCAGTTTGAGGAGCATATGCGTGAGGTATTCAAACGGTACTTTATTGTATACATCATGTAGATCTATACAGCAGCACATGTCTCCTCTGGTCTGTGGAAGCCTTCGCAGACAACATAGTGGAAGACTACCGCATTGAGCCATGTCTCTTTGTTATATCTATAACCTCCGAGTGTGGGTGGGAATACACGTTTCTGTTCAAGGTGATAGGTGAGGACACGGGCAACTATTTTCTACAGTAGCTTGTCCGCGGTGTTCTGCATCGTGATGATTCTGTAGGCACTGCTCTGAGATTTGTCCTTGTTTGGCTTCGGTAGCGGTAATAAGTAGCTGTGTAGCCACTCCTCCTTAATCTGACCACACTGAACGCTGACATTACACTTTTTGGCTAGTTTTTGCAAATCGTCATCGGCTAAATCGCCTATGTCGCCGTATCAAACACCATCTGGACCAGGAAAAATGTTGTGTGACCTTTTAAGTGTTGTGTGAATGGTATATGTTGTGATTGTAAGATCTTTCCCCAGCATCACATCCTCACACAATTCTGAGAGGGACCCCCGTATCCTCATTCTTACAGCCTCATTTCTTTGGTCCGTCTGTTCAATGTAGCGGACAAGCAGGGCCTTCCCTTTGCTTTCATCAGATGTGTGCCATATCTGGCCTTCTGGAAGTCTGGTATGCTACTATATCGTGTTGTGCCATTCATGCTCCTAGGAAGGCGCCAGAATGTGGCTAGTGATTTTTGTGAGAACAATTTTTGAAAGACATCATCCTACTTACCTTAGCCTGTTTAGCGCATAGTTTAAAGTGCATCATTTTTGGTCGACCTCTTCTTTGAGGCGCTTCAAGAACTCATGTTGTGTTCTTCCATTCCTTCTGGCTTTTTGGCATGTCTTGACCGTTAGTCTCTTGTTCTGCCACGCTTCCTCGACATCTACATTCCACCAGGGTGGCTGTGTCCATCTCTCCTGCCTCCTGCGAGGGGCGCCCTGTTTCCTATGTCTGATTTTGCTAAGACGTCCTGGTCTGTGTTCCCATAGTAGAATGTGCGAAGCTTGCTTTTCTAGCTTCTGTTTCTGCCTTTCTCAACTAGGAGGACATATGAATAGTGATCACTTCCGTGGAATCCCAGTACACTCCACCTACAAACCGGTGCAAAGGCAGAAGACACCAGTGCCAGGTCTATGACACTATCAGAGTCTCCTGTTCGAGTGGCAATGCCACAGAGATGGGATTTCTCACAAGTCTGTTGAAAGTTCCCTGGACAGTTAAAAAGACCAACGAGAAAATTCTTCCAAGTGAGAGGCCAACACAAAAAGGGAGTTATTGAGTTATTGAGTTATGTGCGGGTCATCATCATTGCACTCCGAACATGTCCATAGGTGCTCAGATCCCCTCCTCAGCAATTCCCTCAGTGTTCAGCGACTGACGACTCCAGTTCTATGTTGGTTGATAAGTCTTCTTACACGGCCACCAAGTTTCTCATTTCTGGCCGTGCCCATCTTAACTCCCATTTCCATCATCCGAAGAAGTGACGTTGATCTGTGTTTGTCGAAGTCCTGTGCTCTTCCAACATCTCCAAGGGCATTGATGATGTCCGCCCGATCCATCGGTTGCCCGTCCTCAACGACAGCGCAGCTAGCCAACCTGTCCGCTCTCTCATTTCCCCGTACTCCCGCATGTCCAGGGACATAGACAAAGGTGACCTTACGTATTTTGGATTTCTGCAACGACTCTACCCATTGCATGCGTACAAAGCCCGCCTCCACTTTTTTTATCATGCTCATCGAATCACTCAGTATACATGCGTGGATGTAGTCTTGTGACTCTAACCATTTGAATGCCTTGGTCACTGCCATCACCTCCATTGTCATGCTACTCGTGGTCCTGGCGTATGCACCACTGTCTTCCTTGGCTATTCTGCCTGCTGAGCGTGCTGTAAATGCTCATGCACTTCTTTGGTGTCGTCTTACAGATCCGTCTGTATAGATGACTGCATTTTTCTCATCGGTGTTATCGCAGATGAGACCGTTGACCTCAGCATTAACCACGACCGGGTTCTGTTCCCTACTTTTCCTGTCGAGTGTGACAATACATGAGAAAGTTCCCTCGAATGACGTAGGCACTGGTATCCACTCCTCACCAACGCTGATATTGATAAGCCCACAGACCTGTTTGATGACATCTTCTGCAAGGCCCACCCATGATTTGCCTTTTTTTAAATCGGTACCTTTATCTGTGTTGAGCACGTGGTGCAATGGATGCTATGTATCTGTACTAATCTTCAGGTATGCTCGTGCTCTCCAGATCTTGATTCTGTCATCCATGGTTGGAAAGTCAAGAAGATACCTCATTGCTACACAGGGAGTGTCCCTCGTACATCCCAGGATAATGCGCATGGCTTCATTTTGTATTTTCTCCAGCCTATCAATTTGAGTCGTACTGACAGTAAGAATGGCCAGGGCATACTCGATTGGTGCGAGGACTAATCCCTGGAACAGAAGAATAAGTAGCCTCTGCTCGATGTTGGCAGCTGCCATGACCTTCAAGGCGGCTAATCCTTTGCGGGATTTTGTTATCACATGGTCGACGTGGTCCCGAAAACACAGGCTGCGATCAAACTTAACTCCGAGGTATGTCAACAACTTGTCCCTGGTCACCTCATCAGCTCCCATTCGTACTACCGGTGTGGTCGTATTAACGATATGATTGTTAAGTGAGAACCATGAAACTGATGCTTTATTAGGATTAACCAAGGCACCTGAAACCCCACACCAGGAAGAAATGCGATCGAGTTCGTCTTGCATTGTGGAGGCGATTCCCCGTCTGTCTCTTCCCTGTCGATATACCAGAATATCATCAGCAAAAATCATAGTTCTTCCCCTCCCATCCAGCTGTTGGGCAGTGATCGTTATTGTGTACACGTTAAATAGAACTGGTGACAATGGTGAGCCTTGTGGCAGCCCAGGACAAATGGATGTTGGCTCGGAAGACCAACTTCCACATCTGAGTATCACCTTCCTCTGAAACAGTGCCGCGGCGATCCATCTAATGAGGAAGGGGTTCACCGCCAGTTTGAGAAGCATATGCATGAGATATTCAAATGGTACCCTGTTGTATGCATCCTCCAGATCTATAGCAGCAGCACATGTCTCCTCTCGTCTGTGGAAGCCTTCGAAGACGTCATAGGCAAATACTGCCGCATTGAGCCATGTCTCTTTGTTATATCTATAACCTCCGAGTGTGGATGGGAATACGCGTTTCTGTTCAAGGCGACAGGTGAGGACACGGGCAACTATTTTCTCCAGCAGCTTGCCCGCAGTGTTCTGCATTGTGATGATTCTGTAGGCACTGATCTGAGAATGGTCCTTGTTTGGCTTCGGTAGCGGTAGTAAGTAGCTTTGTAGCCACTCCTCCTTAATCTGGCCACTCCGAATACTGGCATTAAACTCATTGGCCAGTGTTGTCAAGTCGTCATCAGCTAAATCGCCTATGTCATCGTACCGAACACCATCTGGACCAGGAGCAGTGTTGTGTGACCTTTTAAGTGTCGCGCGAATGGTATCGGTTGTGATTGTGAGATCTTCTTCCAGCCCCACATCCTTACACAAATTTGACAAAGATCCCCGTATCCTCATTCTTACAGCCTCATTTCTTTGGTCCGTCTGCTCAATGTAGCGGGCAAGCAGGGCCTTCCCTTTGCTCTCATCAGATTTGTGCCATATGTGGCATGTGCTCTGAAAGTCTGGTATACCTCTGTGTCGTGGTGTGCCATTCATGCACTGATGAAGGCGCCAGAATGTGGCGAGCGATTTTTCTGAGCACACTTTTTTACAGAAGTCATCCCATTTGGCATCCTTAGCCTGCTTAGCGCATAGTTTAAAGTGCATCATTTTTTGGTCGACCTCTACTTTCAGACGCTTCAAGAGCTCAGGTTGTGTTCTACCATACCTTCTGGCTTTCTGCCATGTCTTGTATGACTTGGAAGACAAAAAGGGAGCTCCTAAGAAATATCAGAAAGAAACAATCAACATTTTCTGGCACATCATAAGAAGAGGAAAGTTAGAATACTTGGCTACAACTGGCAAAATATAGTGAAAGAGAGATCGCGGACGACAAAGAGAGAAAATACAACAGATGTTTCAATTAGGGTTTTTTGAGGGGATTAATACTGCATGTAAACAAACCGACGGAAGGCAACAGAAAACCACCGTTGCAATTTCTTTGTACAATCATGAATCGCCACATTAATAGATTTCACTATAACAACGTTAAAGGAGATTTCAATGGAATATCCTCGTTCGGTAGGGAGCATGCTACCGGCGATACCCAATCGTCATCAAGCTACTGTAAGCACGATACACTGAACATAGGAACCTGGAACGAAAGAACACTCATGCAGAAGAAAAAACATCAAACAGAAAACGAAAAGGAAGGGCTTTCGGGAATTTCTGCTGTTGGTGCATAAACAAATATACAAATCAATATATATACAAATCAATATATACATCAATATATATATATATATATATATATATATATATATATATATATATATATATATATATATATACAAATCAATTTTTCTACCAACTCTGTGCTATCAGTGCCAGAATTAGACGCTGGACTCTAGAGCAATAAGAAAGATAACGACCACCGAAATGAAATGTGTCAGAAGAATGACAGGAAACAGCTTAAGGGACAGAGTAAGAAACACTGACCTGAGGAACAAACTCGAAATTGAACCAGCCATCGAACACATAAAGAAACAACAGATAAATTGGTTCGGCCACATAGCAAGACAAAAAGAACTAACAATGACTCAAAGAGCCTTAAATAAACGCTACAAAAACGCCAGATTAAGAGGAAGACCGAGAAAGAGATGGATAAAGGGAATACTAGAGTCACTAGGAGGGATAACATCAGAAGAGGCCAACAGAAGAGCAAAGAATCGCAGATTGTTTCTCCCCTCGACGCCAACGGCAGCAGAGGAAGGATAGAAGAAGAAGAAGAAGGTGCATAAACTTGTATAAGATTTATATCTATTGGCTTTCCATTCAGTTTCACTAAAAGAACTCTCAGATATTGGATAAAAGCCTTACACTGTTCTTGATCTTTCTGCATCCAAGATGATACCTACTCCTCTTTGGTGTTCAGCACCTCCAGAATAGATTATTTTATGTTCATGAGAATATATCACCCCTGCAGTGGCGTATTACCTATGATACCGCACTACCGCCGGTAGCCTGAACATATTAACGAAATACAAAAGGAATTGATAATTTATTATATTTTTTTAAAATAATTATATTACACATTTTTGAATATTCTATTACACATTTTGTAGGCCAATATGATTTATTTGCTTTGATTTGCATTTATTAAAGCAAGGTTTTCCTCTGGCCACTATAACGTTTGTGAATGAAACTAAACTATTCTACATTTAAACCTCTAAGAACCAGCGGTATATTTTTCATCTATCCGAATCAAGTTTAACGACCTTGACATTCAAAAATTCCCGTCAAAATAATGTACCAGTTGTAGCCGCTAGATGTATGCGGTTTCATGGGTTATTTTTAGCTCTAGCCAATCAGAATCATCACAAAGTGAAAGAAAAACTGTCTGATTACTGAAACTTCCGTAGCTATTTATAACTACGTTTTGCGCATCAGCATCTGTAGAAAGAACTTTTTTCTGCTCTCAAAAGAATCAAATCTTATTGTCGCTCAACTCAGACACAAAAACGTTTATCTGGTTTGGCATTAATGTCCATTGAGAAATTATTCCCTCAGAAACTTAGAAGATGTCTGTGTATATGGAAAAGACCAGGAGACAACGAACATAATCAAATTGATTACATAATGATAAACAACAGATTTAGAAACAGTTTGGTGTGTGTGAAAACTAGATCAGAAGCAGATTGCAATAGCGCTCATGTACCAGTTGTGTGAAAACTTAGAGCAAAATTAAGAGCAGCAAAACGTGCCTCAGTTAATATCAAGTTAAATTTAGATTTACTCAAATCAGAAAAGAGATTACAAGACAAATATAACATCCCAATTCAGAACCGGTACAATGCAATAAAAAAAATACAGAGCATTGGAGAGCAGTGAAAAATGCTAAAAGAATCAATGGCTCAAATCATCAAACCATCAAAAGAGTTCATACCACCAGTGAAGACAAATTAAAAAAAGAAATGGATGACATATAACATTTTACATTTAATGGATACAAGAAGAAGAAATAAGGATAACAAATATGAGTATAAGAGATTAAACAAGAAAATTGTAACAAAATGCGATGAAGCAAAAGAAGCATGGCTAAGACGGAGATGCAAAGAGATTGAAACGCAACAAAAAGGAGATGCCAAAGCTAAATACAAACAAATTGAAGAATTAAGAGGAAGAAAAACGCAATTAAAAAATTGTTGTTTTAGATCAAAGGAAGGAGAACTGTTGCTGAGCAAGAAAGCATATGGGGACGATGGACAGAATACATTAAGGATTTCGTTATTTGGTTATTTGGTTATGGAAGGCCCCGGTATCACTGCAAACGAATTAAAATCCATAATTGCTCAACCGCCCGTGCCAGTGGAATCATCCGAATTACTAACTCATCTCTAAACAAACAAAGGTAGATGTAGTCCCCATCATAGCAGTCTCAGCACACGCCAAAAGACATAAGGCGAAACCGCATAGAAAGTGAACACGGCAAATTGTTCCCTGTCATACGATATCAGCATTCATCGTAAACAATTGGAATATCGGAACATGATCAAAACGGATGAAACACACAGCTCACGGTGTGCACAGAGCACTTAACTCTGTAGCTCCTGCAACAAGCCGGACTTGGAATATGAGGAAATTGCAACAAGGAACACTTTTCAGACATAGCTTTCAATGGTTCCTGCCGCCTATCCACCATATTGCCAGGAAGTTCACGTCCTCCTGAAAATGATGATGGTCATAGTATTTAAATGTATAGCGCTTGATGATGTTAGGACATCGTGTTTGACTCCAACTCCGAACATACAAAACGCAATTCGTTGTTATCCCCGGTGCACACCAAACAGATCGCAAGACTAGCGCATCGTCGGTCTTGGGACACACAAGCAAAGCAGTTTTGTCATTGCAAGTGAATAATGTCCACACCTATAATTGGTCAGGATTGTGTAGCAGCAGTAGCTTTATAGCGAACACAGAAAACATCATAGGATTGTGCTGTTCTGAAACAGCTATGCCATGCTACCCTAGAATTGCCTTTAATGGGATTACTGTGACCACAAACCACTCTCCATGTGTGTGCCACATATTTACACCCCAGAAAGAAATACTGAATATAACAACATCATGTGCTATCTGTGATATTAATGACCACAGACCAGGAGCCTCCTGTATAATTGATACAACTGTTGCACCAAGCACTTCATCAGCAGAGCCAGATCTATGGAATGTTAATCTGACATTGTTCTTGAATGATGTCCAAGTTAATGAGACATCAGAATCGTGTGGCAGCAGCTACAAGAAGGGAGCGGAGAACATCAAGTTCTGCTGCTATAAAGGAGACTTGCCTTGCTATCACAGAATTGCCTTAAATGGGATCACTGTAGTTGAAAACTTCTCCTCTTGTGTAAACTACACATTCACATCTAAGAGTGAATCAGTGAAGGTCACAAAATCATATTCTCTCTGTGGTTTTACTAACTACAGATCATGTGGCTTCTGTTGGATTGGAAATGATAACTTACCACCACTGTGTGTCTATATGTTTGGAATTGGAGTCATCAATGACGGCCTAACATCATCAAGTGCTATGACGATCATCATTTTCGGGAGGACGTGAAATCCCATGGTATATGGTGGATAGGCGGCAGGAACCATTGAAGGCTATGTCTGAAAAGTGTTCCTTCTTGCAGTTTCCTCATATTCCAAGTCCGGCTTGTTGCAGGAGCTACTGAGTTAAGTGCTCTGTGCACACCGTGAGATGTGTGTCTCATCCGTTTTGATCCTGCTTCGATATCCCGCTTGTTTACGATGAATGATGATATCGTATGACAGGGAACAGTTGGCTGTGTTCACTTTCTGCGCGGTTTCGCCTTATGTCTTTTGGCGTGTGCTGAGACTGCTACGATGGGGACTACAGTTACCTTTCTTTGTTTGGGAGATGAGTTGGTAATTCGGATGATTCCACTGGCACGGGCGATTGAGCAATTATGGATTTTAATTCGTTCGCTGTGATACCGAGGCCATCCATAACCAATAACAATAACAATAACAATGAGCCATTATGATGACGTTGCACGCACAAAATGGCTGCGCCCATGGATTCATGATTACTCTAGACGAACGAAACATTAAGGATCTTTATAATGATGAACGAACTGGAGTAAATGTTAAAGATAATGGGGGAGCCCCAGAAATACTAAAAGAAGTGGAAGATGCCTTGCGCAATATAAAAGCAGGAAAAACTCCTGGACCAGATAAATATAACTAAAGAAGAGATTGAAGCCATGGGTGATTTTGGAATATAATTAATAACAAAAATATTGAATGATCTACAACAGCGGATATATACCAGGCGAACTGCTTAAATCAATGTTCATAGCCCTACCAAAGAAATCTGGTGCGATTGAATGTGATGATCATCCCACAAAAAGCCATTTGAGTCACATGACTAAGATATTACTAAGAATCATCATGCGAAAAGTGCGGAACAAAATCAGTCCAGAAATTAGTGATGAATAGAGTGGTTTTGTTGGAGGTAAAGGACGAGTAATGCCATATACATCATAAGATATTTAGTAGAAAGAACCATAGTGGTGAAAGCAGATCTGCACATATGTTTCATAGATTACATCAAAAGCATCTGACAAAGTTGAGCACCAAGAAATAATCAAAATTTAAGAAAGTATAAATGTAGACATCAAAGATCAAAGAGTAAAATGTAGACATCAAAGATCAAAGAGTAAAAATGAACAGGTACAGGCAACAAACAAGGGCCATAAGAACTGGAAATCAATTTAGGATGTTTCAACAAATAAAACAGTGTTAGATAAGGTTGTGTGCTGTCACCAGATTTGTTTAATATGTATAGTGAGATTATTTTAAGATCCATAAGGGGCATGCCTGGAATAACAATCGGAGATAATATAAATAATCTATGATATGCTGATGAAACAGTCGTAATCGCTGAGAGTGAAAATGAGTTAAATGAACTGTTAGACATTATAGTGAAAGAAAGCAAAAATAAAGGACTCGGCCTTAATAGCAAAAAGATAGAAGAAATGGTAGCAACAAAGAAAAAAGACATCACCTCAGTGCAAAATAAAGACAAGTGGAACAATATTAAAACAGGTAAATGAATTTAAATATTTGGAAATTTTATTAACATCAGATGGTAGATGTACAACAGAGTGAAAATGGTTCAAGCAAAAGCAGCTTTCCAAAATATGAGGAAGATACTGTGCAATCCATTTTTGACAATAGAAACAGGATTAAGAGATATTAAATGTCATGTAGAGACAGTCTTAACATATGGATGCGAATCATGGACAATAGGACAACAGACAAGAAAATCACTGGAATCTGTAGAAATGTGGTTTTACGGAAGAGTGTAGAGAATACCATGGACAGCTAAGAAGAGTAATGAAAACGTTCTGAAAGAGGCCAAAACAAAAAGAGAGCTAATTTCAAATTTTAGGAAGAAACAATCATAATTTTTTGGCCATGTACTGAGAAAAGAACAGGTGGAATATATTGTGACAACTGGAAAATTGAGGGACGAAGATATAGAGGGAAGCAAAGAGAAAAGATACTAGACAGCTTAAGAGATTGGCGTAGCAGAAGGTCAACAACAGAAATGATAAATAACTGTCGAGATCGAAAGTTCTGGAGAAGGCATGATCACCTACGCAAGCAGCCATGGTACTTGAAGATGATGATGAATACTGCATTTGGCCCAGTGAAAATAATATTCGAATAAAAAGTTGTTGACACTTTCGGTTATACAGGAGCGAAGCCACGTAGACCAGTTAAACATACTGTATATATATGGTGAGATCTCACGACAGAATAGTCAGAATCAGCGAGAGATAGAGAGAGTCCGTACTGTAAGTACGTCATCTCATTAAACAGCAACCGTAGTGACAGTTAGTCCTTTATTCTAGAATATATTAATGGTATGTAGAAGTTAAAATTCAAGACTCCACTATGCGAACTAGTCACAGCTTTTAGTTATCGGCAGTCTCCTATAAGCTGTGATGAAATACAGCCCTCACATGAGGATATTGATGTTGAACGATTTTAAAAAATCAAGAAAACCAAAATCTTCGATTTGTTATGTTGTCCTTAGGGTAGGGTGACCATTCGTCCCCGATTTTCGGGGACAGTCCCCGAAGTGTAGAAGTTGTCCCCGGAAGAAATTTGTCCCAGATTTCAGTGAATAAATAAATGTTCATACACGGAATCGGCCCTTTTTTAAAATAATCACTAGGACTCAGGACGTTACTGAGTTGTGTTTCTTTACCCAGGACTGAGCGGCATTAGCAGGAACATAAAAGAGAAGACATGGACGCGTTGTGTCGGAGATAGCTCTTTGAACTCTTGAAGCGCGGTGCTACGTCACTTCTATTCCAGCCACTGACTTCAATTGGGATAGGTTTAATTTTTAAAAAAGCAGACACTCTCTCTCTCTCTCTCTCTCTCTCTCTCTCTCTCTCTCTCTCTCTCTCACCCCACCCCTGCCTTTCCGGACATCTCCCGTCAAAGTATCTTTTCCGTCCAATTTTCAAATCAGTCCGAGTGTAATGACAGTACGGTGCAGTCGTGTTTTCTATTTGTGATCAGTGGACGTCTGTTGCATAAAAACAATGCTTTCCAAAAAACGTAAGTGTCATTTTAGTGATTCACTGAAAGCTGAATTTCCATTTATTATACAAGCAATTTTAGAGGATGGAACGCTAGTGAAATGTAATATAAATAGTTCAAATGTTTCTATAGCAAGTGGTGGAAGGACATCAATAAATGATCATCTACATGCAAAAAAGCATAAGGATGCGCTGCTTTTTAAGTCTCAGTCTGGGTTTATGACAAATTATTTTTGTAAAACAGAGCCCTCAAAAGATGAATACCCTCTAGCTGTTCATGACGGAACCTTCGTATATCATACTGTACTTCATAATCATAGTTTCCGCAGTATGAATTGTACAACAATTCTACAAAAGAAATTTTCAACGAAACAATTTTCCTGTGCAAGAACAAAGTGTGAATCCATAAATACCAATGTTTTTGCTTCTTGGGCTATTGATGAACTAAAAAATGACCTCAAACATGTCAGCTTCGTAACATTGTCTTGCGATACATCTAATCATAAACATGTTAAACTACTTCCTATTTTAGTTCAATATTTTCAGGCTTATGTGCTGGAAACTCCAGTAAAGACCAAACTGATTGCTTTCATTGATATCACAGGAGAAACGTCCGACATAATATCTGAACAATTGTTTACTAACACTGATCTTTTCGGAACTATCGTAGCAGGAGATATGAATGGCCACTCCCATCTATGGGGCTATAAAGACAGAAACCACACAGGATTGATCATCGAAGAACTCATCAATACAACTACCCTTATATTACTCCAAAACTCCGATTCCCCACCAACACTCCTTCATAGAGCCAGTGGAACCTCAAGTAGACCCGACCTCATATTGGTGACAGCGGACATCCATCCCAAGTGCTCCCTCAGTGTCTTCGATGACATAGGTAGTGATCACAGACCAATTATACTAGAAATTGCCAACAATAAAGAAACCATAAGTAGTTGTCCTGCAACAGTGCCATACAATTATAAAAAAGCTGACTGGGCAACATTCCGGAAACTAGTAAACCAAGGATTCCAAGAGATTGATACAACAGCTGATATTGACACACACTGTCTATAACAACATCACCGCAGCTATTCTACAATCTGCTAAACAATCCATCCCCCGAGGACGCCGTAGTAAATTCAAACCCTTCTGGAATGAAGAGCTAGAGTGCATTGTCAAAGAAAGAAAAAAAGCAAGAAGACTAGTCGAGAAACATCCAACCCCGCCAACAAAACAAATTACAACAGATTGACTGCGAAGGTTAAACTACAAAGCGCTAAAGCAAAGAAGGTCACATGGATCAAGAAATGTGAAAACCTGGACTTAAGAAAGGAAGGCAAGCAAGCATGGCGTCTTATTTCTAACCTATCAGAAGACGCTCGAACATTGTGCCACTTAAGGCGGGTTCGGAAGTAATACCAGCTAGTACACAGAAAGCAGAAGCCCTTAACAATTACTTCGCCAGTATCAACAAACAACGAGACAACCAAAGACTAGACTACGCTATCAACAAACTTACCAAAGAAATGGAAAAGCGCCATACAGTAAGCATTGAAGTCTTTGAAAAAGATTTCACCCTTCCAGAGCTAACTGAGAGAACTGTCCTTGACAAGTGTAAAAAGGGGAAATCAGCTGGCCCCGATAGACTGACTAACGAACTTATTACCAACCTCTCAATCAAAGAACTTGATGTTATCTTAGAGTTTATCAACAAAACGTGGAGAGAGGGTAAGCTCCAGCCCAGTGGAAGAAAGCAAATGTAACACCCTTACTAAAGAAAGAGAAAGATCCCAACGACCTCAGCAGTTTCAGACCAATTTCCCTGACCTCTAATCTGGGGAAAATAGCAGAACGAATGGTTAACGAAAGGCTGTACTGGTGGCTTGAGAACACGAAGACACTCAACAAATACCAAGCAGGCTTCAGAAAGAACAAGCGTACTATGGACCAGCTGATAAGACTCACTCAAGAGATAGGTGACTCATTCCAGGAGCAAAAACACATAATAGCCACATTCATTGACCTGAAACAAGCGTATGACAGAGTCTGGAGAAAAGGTCTTCTATTTAAACTGCAAAAACTGGGAATAACAGGACGAATGTACAAGTGGATTAAGGGCTTCTTTTGTAATCGAACAATACAAACAACATACATGGGAACAACTTCCAAACAAAGAACCCTGGAGGAAGGCCTACCTCAAGGATCAGCTCTAAGTTGCACATTGTTCCTTATGTTTAGAAATGACATGCCAGAAAATATTACATGTCGTAAGGCACTTTTTGCGGACGACCTCGCCATCTGGGTAAGAGGCAAGAATATTCAAGCCCTTACCCATAACATAAATACGAACCTCACTACCATTGCTGCTTACTGCCAGTTCTGGAAGTTAGAGCCTAGCACTGAGAAGACAGTCTACAGTATATTTACTCTAAGCAACAAAGTACAAAGGGGAAGAAATAGATGTCCGGATGAACGGAGAGAAACTAAACTACGACAAATATCCGAGATACCTGGGAGTTGACTTAGACCGAAGGCTATCTCTGAAACAACACATAAACAAGCTGATAGAAAAAACCACAACTAGACTCAGGATCTTCAAGCACCTCGCCACTTGTGAATGGGGAGCAGACCAACAAACACTGCGTCAACTCTATACTAGCTACGTGCGATCAGTAATAGACTATTCACCACCTCTGCAATCTATTGCTAGCAAGACTCTACTCCAAAGCTTAGATAAAATTCAAAATCAAGCCCTCGGATTTATTATCGGTGCTATGAAATCAACTCCAAATAATGCTTGCGAAATACACAATAACATCGAACCTCTTGGCATTCGAAGAGAACGTGCTGTAGTGGAAACCTACGAGAGATATTTGCGGACGGAACCAACAGGGGAACATCGCATTATGGTAGAAAAGTGGCGGCAGAAAACTCGAATCAAGAAATCATCCTTTTTAGACCATGCAACTAACTACAGCTTCAAACATCACCTTCCAGTAGACAGACTTCAAGATATGCCCATCCGCCCTGAAGCACTTTGCCATCAAATAGTTGTCCCCGATGTCATGACTGAGCTCTCCGACCCCTTAGCAGATAGAAATACTCAACCTCCCATACTCAAAGCCATAGCACTGGAAACCATTGACCAGTATCCACGCAATGCCGTCCACGTTTATACTGATGGATCTGCATTCAAGGCCACCCTGAATGCTGGTTACGGTGCTGTTGTCAAGTATCCCTACTCTCACCCAGACGACTACCCCCAAATTTACGGTCCATGCGGAGAATACTGCTCCAATTACTCTGCAGAAATTATAGCTATAGAGAGAGCACTCAGAAGGATATTTGTAGACTTCGAATGTGACACCATCGCACCGGAAGATATTTATATTTTCTCGGATTCTAAATCAGCACTCGAAGCAATTGAAAGCGGACTAACATCTGAGGTTTCCAATATAAGATCTTTATCAAACCAACTATCCACTACCTATGGCGTGGCTGTAACCCTACAATGGATTCCTGGTCACATCGGCATTGCGGGAAATGAGAGAGCGGATAGGTTGGCTAAACTGGGAGCATCTCTACCACAGCTTCCTGTTCAAGTTAGCCTCAAAACATGCAAGGAAATTTTGAGAAACAACTACCACGAGGAATGGTTGAATATGTCGGCTTCAGCAAAGACTGGACGCCTACTCTACAGATATCAAACAAAACCAGACCCCCTCGACCCTGTGCGGGAGCTGAGGCGAAGGGACCAAAGCCTGATATTCCAGCTGAGAACAGGCCATGCTCCTACCAATCAACACCTGAGCTGAATAAAAAACACAACATGATCCAATGTGCAGACACTGCCGCCAACAATCTGAGACAGTAGATCACCTGCTACTACACTGTCCCCATTTACAAAACCGACGGAGCATGTTACTCCCACTACCTCCATCCATCAATAGCACACTGTACTCTACAGCTGTACAACTGAGAAGGACTTGCGCCTTCATGCGAGAGGCATTAAGCTGTAAAGAGCTCATAGCTCACGGCTAACAATGGGATTAAGTCAAGTCAAGAACAATTGTTGAAAGCATTTGATAATTTTGACTTAAACAAAAAGATTGTTGGACTCTCAGCAGACAATACAAACACAAACTTTGGAGACTTGTTGAAGAAAGGGAGAGATAATGTCATAACTCAAATAAAGTCCAAGTTAAACAGACACATAAAGGGTCTTGGTTGCAACGCACACAGAATTCACAATTGTGCAAAAACAGCGTTTGATTCCAAGCCTATGGATATGGAAGTGATTGTAACAAAAATATTTGGAAACTTTCACATTTACACGGTTCGTGTAGAACGCCTAAAAGACTTCTGTGAATTTGCAGGACAGGAGTTTAAGCAATTATTAGGTTATTTGAATATAAGGTGGTTGTCATTACTTCCAGCCTTGGAAAGAATATTGAAACTGTATCAATCACTGAGATTTTTCTTATTGTCAGAAACACACTGTCCTACAATATTGAAACAATTCTTTGAAAACAGTGAATCAGAGTTTTGGCTCAGCTTTGCTCATTCTCACGCATCACTCTTCCATGAAACAATTAAGGCGATTGAAGGCGACGACAAGAGTGCAACAGAATCAGCACTAGTTGTGAACAATCTCATTATAAAATTAGAAACTCAACGCGATGAAAATTTCATCCCACACATGGTAAAGAGTTTGCTAACTGATTTAGAAGAAAGTGGTGACATCCAAATGGACAGGTATATCCAAATAAGTAAAGAATTCTATAATACTGCTGTACATTACTTGCAGTCTTGGAACAAGCACAATGAGGACTTGGCACAACTGAGCTGCCTTCTCTTGGATAATGTGCCTGAAAGGAAACATTTTGATAATGCAGTAGAACAGATATCTTCAAAGTGTCATGAAGTTGTAAACGTCAATCGTGATGAGCTCTTTGATGGACTTACTTATTTGAGAGGCCATCTGTTGCAAAAAGAATGTGAGTGGTTCATTAACAAGCCCCCATGTAGAAAATGGAATGAAGTACTCAGGTACTTGAAAGAAAATAATGGACCACATGCTAATGTGAAGAGAATTCTTGAACTTTTTATGTGCTTACCTGGCAGCAATGCATCCGTAGAAAGACTATTTTCTCAAATGAACTACGTCTGGTCCGAAGAGAAATCACGGATTGATGTAAGCACGGTGCAAGCCATGTTAACAGTAAAATCATCATCATCAAGTACCGGGCCTAGTGGCGTAGGTGATCATGTCTCTCCACAACTTTCGATCTCGGCAGCTATTTATCATTTCCGTTGTTGACCT
The DNA here is from genome assembly GCA_032433765.1 of Megaustenia siamemsis. Lineage (NCBI taxonomy): Eukaryota > Metazoa > Mollusca > Gastropoda > Stylommatophora > Ariophantidae > Megaustenia > Megaustenia siamemsis. The sequence continues at coordinate 62,181,991 of JAVIAB010000125.1, read as the reverse complement.
TCTGCCAAGCCATTCTCTTAAGCTGTCTGGTTTTTTTTTCTCTTTGCTTCCCTCTATCTCTTCGTCCCTCAATTTTCCAGTTGTCACAATATATTCCACCTGTTCTCTTCTCATTACATGGCCAATAAATGATGATTGTCTCTTCCTAACTTGGAAATTAGCTCTCTTTTTGCTTTGACCTCTCTCAGAACCTCTTCATTACTCTTCTTAGCTGTCCATGGTATTCTCAATATTCTTCTGTAAAACCACATTTCTACAGACTCCAGTGATTTTCTTGACTGTTGTCCTATTGTCCACGACTCGCATCCATATGTTAAGACTGGCTCTACGTAACATTTAAGTAACAGTAAAAACTAACATTAATTTATCGTGTGAAAGCTTTAGTGAAAGAGATCTTGAAAAAGATACACTCAAAAAACAAGTACCATGCCGAGGCAACAACCTCTTCAGTAGAAATAAGGTACTGTAAACATTACTTTAATATTGCAATTGATATCTATATGTTGTTTAAATTTTTTTTATTTTAAACTTTTTTTTGTTATTGAGAAACAAAACTAGCTATTGTAATTTCATTAAGTGCGTGTATCGCATAAGTACCGTGAATATTAACAAAAATAAAATCAAACAGCAAATAAACACAGTTATGAACTTTAAAGTGTCCCACAAGGCAGAGTCTTGTCCCCCAACACTCTTTTTAATTTTCAAAAATGACATCGTAATGGACATTCCACCCAGAATACACTCAGCAATATACGCAGATGATCTGGCGTTATGGGCTCAGAAGGAAAGTATGTCGGTGGCTGGACCCAGGATGCAAGATGCCCTAGGTGAACTTGAAAATGGACGAACACCTGGTTCTTACCAATCAACGAAAGAAAAACTACATATACAATTTTCAGCCTATCAAGAAACACACTCTTTGCAAACTTGAATATAAAAGACCATACACTCCCTATTGACCACAACCCAACATATCTTGGTGTCACTATGAATCGCAGAATTGGACAAATCAGATAGACAGAGCAAGGATAAAAGCCAGAAAGCGAACAAATATTATGAAGAAATTGGCAGTAATGAACAGGGGGGGGGGCAGACATCAATATTTTGAAAAGACTATACGTAGGAAGAGTCAAACTAGTTCTAGAGTATGGAGTCATAGCCTGAGCTATGGCTTCCAAATCACACCTTAGCAAAATTAACAGAACACGGAACCAAGCTGCCCGTATCATCACTGGTGCTATGAAATCTACACCTATCAAGACTCTAGAAACAGTAACAGGTTTACAACCCTTAGATGACAGACGGGTCACTAAAGTATTGCAACAAGCAGAGAAATATAGAAGGCTCCTTAGCCACCCCATGCACCAAAGAATATCCGGTTCCGGAATTGTACGACTAAAGATGAGCAACTTCGCTGCAATTGCCAATGAACTAACTACTGGAGACCCAGTACTTTCCCAAACAATATCGAAACCCTTGGGCCCATCTGATAAGTCTCCTCGTGGAAAGCATAAAATACCAGAACTAAAGGAAAATATAACAGGAGTCATGAAAAAGGCACCCTATCAGACGCAGAAAGAAAACACGTAGCAGAAAAACACGTACACGATACCTACCCACAGGAATCTTGGTCCCACATATACACAGATGGCTCTGCTACAAATGCCACCAGAAATGGAGCGGGAGGTGTGTTCTTGACGCTGAATAATCAGGACGAGATCACCAAGTCAATAGTTACTGAAAAATTCTCAAACAACTTTAAAGCAGAAACTGAGGCCATCAGAGATGCTGCAACACTGGCTACTCAACTCAAAAATAACATGCACAATAAATTGGTGATTCTGACTGATGCACTGTCAGTATTATCAGCTCTAAGAAAAACCCTAAAAACAATGAACTACATGACTTGAGAACAACCCTGGACCAACTATGCAATAACTTCCAAAGAGTAGTCATTCAGTGGATACCATCACACTGTAATATACACGGGAACGAACGCGCAGACAAATTAGCTAAAGAGGGAGGGAGATTACCACGAGAGAATCATCCGCTCAGTTATGATGAAGCCAAATCCATCCTCAAGGATCAGTTCCATGAAAAATGGAAACGAGAACATACAAAGCATAACGAGAGTGACGGATACCACCAACTATCAAGGAGGGATCAAGTCATCATACTTCGCCTACGCACTGGCCACAATAGAATGAGAAATCACATGTTCACCAAATTCAAAATAGGTAGAACCAACCTATGCCACTGTACACTGGACAATATGACTACAAAACATGTTCTACAGGATTGCCCCCAATACACGGACCTGAGAAGAGCAATGTGGTCCACGCCCACCTCCCTGGAATAAAAACTGTATGGGGCAATCGATTCGCTTAAACAGACAGCTGCCTTCATGAGAGGGTCTGGAATCCTACTCTGATTGAGTTTTGATCGCAGAGAGAGAGAGAGAGAGAGAGAGAGAGAGAGAGAGAGAGAGAGACATCAATACTGTAGAACAGAACAACAAACATTTGCTGCTGCTTCACACTGAATGGTGGTGTGTTGCTAATAACAACTATACAACAAATACCATGGTTTATCTCTCTCTCTCTGCGATCAAGACTCAATCAGAGTAGGATTCCAGACCCTCTCATGAAGTCATCTGTCTGTTTGAGTGATTCGATTGCCCCATATAGTTTTTCTTTCAGGGAGGTGGGTGTGAACCACAGCTCTTCTCAGGTCTGTGTGTTGGGGGCAATCCTGTAGAACATGTTTTGTAGTCATATTGTCCAGTGTACAGTGGCATAGGCTGGTTGTACCTATTTTGAATTTGGTGAACATGTGATTCCGCATGCTATTCTGGCCAGTGCGTAGGCGAAGTATGATAACTTGATCCCTCCTTGATAGTTGATGGTATCCGTCCTTCTCGTTATACTTTGGGTGTTTTCGTTTCCATTTTTCATGGAACTGGCCTTTGAGGATGGATTTGGCTTCATCAAAACTGAGCGGATGGTTCTCTTGTGGTAATCTCCCTCCCTCTTTAGCTAATTTGTCTGCGCGTTCGTTCCCGTGTATATTACAGTGTGATGGTATCCACTGAATGACTACTCTTTGGAAGTTATTGCATAGTTGGTCTAGGGTTGTTCTAAAGTTATCTAGTTCATTGTTCTTGGGGCTTTCTAGAGTTGATAATACTGACAGAGCATCAGTCAGAATCACCAATTTATTGTGCATGTTATTTTTGAGTTGAGTAGCCAGTGTTGCAGCATCTCTGATGGCCTCAGTTTCTGCTTTAAAGTTGTTTGAGAATTTTCTAGTAGCTATTGACTTGGTGATCTCGTCCTGATTATTCAGCTTCAAGAACACACTACCCCCTCCATTTCTGGTGGCATTTGTAGCAGAGCCATCTGTGTATATGTGGGACCAAGAGTCCTGTGGGTAGGTATCGTGTATGTATTTTTCTGCTACATGTTTTCTTTCTGTGTCTGATAGGGTGCCTTTTTTCATGATTCCTGTTATATTTTCCATAAGTTCTGATGTTTTGTGTTTTCCATGAGGAGATATATCAGATGGGCCTAAGGGTTTCGATATTGTTTGGGAAAGTACTGGGTCTCCAGTAGTTAGTTCATTGGCAATTGCAGCGAAGTTGCTCATCTTTAGTCGTACAATTCCGGAACCAGTTATTCTTTGGTGCATAGGGTGGCTAAGGAGCCTTCTATATTTCTCTGCTTGTTGCAATACTTTAGTGACCCGTCTGTCATCTAAGGGTTGTAAACCTGTTACTGTTTCTAGAGTCTTGATAGGTGTAGATTTCATAGCATCAATGATGATACGGGCAACTTGGTTCTGTGTTCCGTTAATTTTGCTAAGGTGTGATTTGGAAGCCATAGCCCAGGCTGTGAATGCATACTCTATAACTGGTCTGACTAGGAAGCTACGTCTTTTTAAAATATTGATGTCTGCCCCCCAGTCCGTTCCTGCCAATTTCTTTATAATATTTGTTCGTTTTCTGGCTTTTATCCTTGCTTTTTCTATCTGATTTTTCCAAGTCATTCTGCGATTCATGGTGACACCAAGATATGTTGGGTTGTGGTCAATAGGGAGTGTATGGTCTTTTATCTTCAAGTTTGCAGAGAGTGATTTTCTTGAAAGGCTGAAAATTGTATATGTAGTTCTTTTTTTCGATGATTGGTAAGAACCAGGTGTTCGTCCATTTTTCAAGTTCACCTAGGGCATCTTGCATCCAGCCACCGACATATTTTCCTCGCGAGCCCATAACGCCAGATCATCTGCGTATTTTGCTGAGTGTATGTGGTGGAATGTCCATTACGATGTCATTATGAAAATTAAAAAGAGTGTTGGGGACAAAACTCCGCCTTGCGGGACACCTTGTTCGACAGAGGCCTTCTTACTTAGTTGAACTTGAACTTTTGCCGTTCTATCCTGAAGGTATTGAGAGACCCAATTGAATAAACGACACTGGATGCCAAGTCTAAAAAGCTTGTTCTTTAAACCCTCTCGCCAAACCCTATCAAAAGCCTTCTCCATGTAGACCCACACTGCCGGTGTGTGTTTCTTTTCTTTAAGAGCATCCTCTATTTACCGGGGCCTCATTATGAGGGAAGTAAAGAATAGTGACACTATGACCTTCTAGGCATGTCGTAAGAGGCGACTAAGGAGGTTGATCGATGGCTTGACAAGCTGTCATTGTAAAAGTACTGTTATGGAAACAGCGCCATATATTTTAGAGCAGTGATCTCTGCAATATGTGCCACTTTGGCACGCAAGGTTTCTGTTTTTGAGATTGTCGTTACTATGGATTCTTCAGCAGCTCTCAGGATTCCAGGAACCGCTCTATCATATTACTGGCCTTCTTTTCGTGGATGTTGATAGGCGCAGTATATACATTAGTACCCGTGTGCCGTCTTCGGCTCGAAAGGACAATAGATAGATAGGTCCTCTATTTCCTGTGCAATGTAGGTGACCAGGTCTTCAGTTGATCTGTGCTGACGGAAGCCACTTTGTTGCTGTACGATTTGTTGTTTTGTCTCCAAATGCCACATATCTCGTGTTTTCTTCTGTTAACCAGCCTTTCCATGAGTTTATTCAGGCAGCTCAGTAGGCTAATTGGGTCTAGTGGGTCTTTTCCACGCTTGAGGATGGGCACCATAATAGCTTCTTTCCAGATTGCCGGCACATAACCTCTCTTCCAGCTAGCATTTTCCTTAGAAGCTGGCTCTTGGCTTCTGTCCCAGATTTAGTAGCATTTCGTCCATATTTACCAGAGGAACTTTTGAGCTTCAATCCTATGAGGGCAACATCTAATTCAGTTGGTGTAAAGATGGTTGTCTGATGCTCATCTGGTGCTAAAGGCATGAGTGCATCTTGGTTTTCCCGTCTTGCAGCTTTCTGTTTGTCTATTGGAATGTTTATTCTAATAATGTTTTTGTAAGTCTCTATCAGTAGATTTGCTGCCCTTTTGTCTGTGAGTTTCTGATTGTGTGTTAATGATATTAATAGAGTTTATGAGGAATAGGTTGTTGTCTATTTCCAATTCTTCCACTTCTTCACCTCGAACATTGGACTCCTTATATCCCCATCTTTCAGAGTGGCTGTTAAAGTCTCCTACTACCAGACACTTTGATGGTGTTATTTCCATTGACTCCAGCTTCAGTAATTTGTCATTTGGACAGTATATATTAAATATCCTTATACTAGCGGAGTTAATGTATAGGTCTGTACCAATGATCTCTGCCTCTCCTTTTGTGACTTTATTATTTTGGATCAGGCCCTCTATGTATTTCGGCCATGTAAAAAAAAAAAAAAAAAAGGGAAATTACCTCATAGAACTTCCGGAAAAAACATGGCGACGACCCTTGGACGCAGCGCGTTTATTCATAGACTGACTCAGGTGTGTGCAAGTATATTTTATACATTTGGACACGAAGGGGCTAAGTTTTAAATATTTAATCATTAAATTGATATTAGGAGAACGCGGGTTCGAGTCCCGGTAGGGTCAAACAATTTTTTTATATCTTCAACTTGGGGTGAGAATGAAATGGGCTCCGCTAACTCAGTGAGTCAATTTACTCAGTGAGTGAGTCATTTTCAGTAACAATCTCATCCTGGAGCAGATAGATTTGATTAAGATTGCATAGCATAATGCATATTGCAATAATAATAGTAATAGTGACCATGTACATGTAGTTGGGTTGGAAAGATAAGAATAAAACTGCGGAAGACACAAAAATTCCCAAGAAATATAAAACTAGAAGAACTAGATATGCGCTTTAGTCACACTTAGTGTACGTACGTAACTAAGTGTAGAAATAACAAAAATATTGAATCATAGATAATCTAAGATAATGATATCTACAACAGATATAGGTAATTTCCTAGTTTGATCAGATATAGTATTTCAGTTTGGAAGAGTGATGTCCCCTAAAATATGTCTGCCAAAATACAGTGGTTCTACGCATTCTTGGCGTTGGGGTCATTACGCCGATTGGTAATCAACCGCACAATTCCCTTCGATCAGAAGATCATAATTAGGCCGAGTGGCGTCGTTTTTGTCACGCGTTATAATATATTTATAAATATTTAACACTAAAGCTAAACCTAACCCCTGGACCCAACGCCCAATCAACAGATACTCCGAAATGATTACATGCCAGCGTAATGACCCAACGCCAAGAATGCGTAGAACCACTGTATTTTGGCAGACATATTTTAGGGGACATCACTCTTCCAAACTGAAAGACTATATCTGATCAAACTAGGAAATTACCCAGATATAATATATTAATATATAAATATATACCAGACGACCTGCTCAAATCAATATTCATATCATAGTCCTACCAAAGAAATCTGGTGCGATTGAATGCGATGATCATCGCACAATAAGCATTATGAGTCACATGACTAAGATATTACTAACTAACTACTAAGAATCATCATATCATGCGAAGAGTGCGAAACAAAATCAGTCCAGAAAGTAGCTATGAACAGTGCAGTGTGGTTTTGTTGGAGGTAAAGGAACGAGCAATGCCATATATCTCATAAGATCTTTAGTAGAAAGAGCCATAGAGGTGAAAACAGATTTATACCTATGTTTCATAGATTATACCAAAGCATTTGACAAAGTAAAGCACCAAGAAATAATCACAATTTTAGAAAGCATAAACGTAGACAGCAAAGATCTAAGAATAATAAAGAACATGTACTGGCAACAAACAGTGGCCATAAGAACTGGAAACCAATTGGGAATGTTTCAAGAAGTAAAACAGGGTGTTAGACAAGGTTGTGTGCTGTCACCAGATTTGTTTAATATTTATAGAGTGAGATTATTTTAAGATCCATAAGGGGCATGCCTGGAATAACAATTGGAGGTCATAATATAAATAATCTAAGGTATGCTGATGATACAGTATTAATCGCCAAGAATGAAAATGAGTTACATGAAATGTTGGACATTATAGTGAAAGAAAGCAAAAATAAAGGACTCGGCCTTAATAGCAAAAAGACAGAAATAATGGTAACAACAATAAAAAAGACATCACCTCAGTGCAGAATAAAGGCAAGGTCAAGTGGAACAATATTAAAACAGGTAAATGAATTTAAATATTTGGGAACTTTGTTAACCTCAGACGGAAGATGTACAAAAGAGGTGAGATGCAGAATGGCTCAGGCAAAAGCAGCTTTCCAGAAAATGAGGAAGATACTATGCAATCTATTTTTGACAATAGAAACAAGAAAAAGAATTCTTAAATGTTATATAGAGCCAGTCTTAACATATGGATGTGAATCATGGACAATAGGACAACAGACAAGAAAATCACTGGAGTCTTTAGAAATGTGGTTTTACAGAAGAATGTTGAGAATACCATGGACAGCTAAGAAGAGTAATGAAAATGTTCTGAAAGAGGTCAAAGCAAATAGAGAGCTAATTTCCAATATTAGGAAGCAACAATCATAATTTTTTGGCCATGTAATGAGAAGAGAACAACTGGAATATATTGTAACAACTGGAAAAATTTAGGGACGAAGAGATAGATGTATTAGAGATGAAATGTGTTAGACGAAGGACAGGAAACAGTCTGAGAGACAAGATCAGAAATGAAGAACTGAGAAAAAAGCTAGGAATAGCCCCCGCCATAGAATGTATAAGGAACCGACAGATAAACTGGTTTGGCCACGTGACAAGGCAGAAAGAACAAAACACAACAGAACGAGCCTTCAACAAAGGTTGTGAGAACACCAGACCCAAGGGTCGACCACGAAAAAGATGGGTCGATGGAATATTAGAAGCACTAGGAAGCATAACAGCAGCAGAGGCGAACAGAAGAGCAAAAGACTGCAAATTATATCTCCCCTCGACGCTGAAAGGCAAATGAGAAAGAAAAGAAGAAGAAGAAGAGATAGAGGGAAGCAAAGAGAGAAAATACCAGACAGCTTAAGAGAAAGGCTTGTTAGACAGTCAGCAACAGAAATGATAAAGAACTGTCGAGATTGAAAGTTGTTGAGAGACATGATCATCTACGCCAGAGGCCCGGTACTTGATGATGATGCTTAGTGTAGATGGATGAATGATAAGTACAGTGTGATAGTACAAAATAGATATAAATATATTATGAATAATATATTAATGCTATTGAGAAAATACAGGACATCAAGGAACAGTGATAAATGCTCAAACAATCCATTCAACAAACATCAAAAGAAGTGACAAAAGAGTGAAAGAAGTGACCAGTGACTAAAAGAATCAACAAAAAGAAAGGGATGACAGAAGAAATATTAGAACTAATGGACGAAAGATACAAGCACTAGAAGATTTTGGCATTGAGGTGATCACAGACATATATATGCAATGACATATATAATACAGGATACATACCAAATGAACTAAAAACATCAACTTTCATTGCATTGCCTAAAAAGAATGGTGCAGTTGAATGCAGTGATTTTAGAGCAATAAGCCTAATGAGCCAGGTAACAAAAATTTTACTGAAAGTTATACAGGGTAGGATTCAGAATAAAATCAATACTGAATTAGATGAACAACAATTTGGATTCAGGAAAAACAGTGGCACAAAAGAAGCCATATTTAGCATGAGAACATTGATTGAAAAGTACATAGAGAAGGAAACAAACCAATATATGTCTGCTTCATAGACTACACCAAAGCTTTCAATAAAATACACCATAGTCAACTTATAGACTGCCTAAAAGATATTAATGTAGATGACACAGGCATACGACTAATATGTAATTTTTACTGGGAGCAAACAGCAATAATAAACTATAACAAGGAGAACTACACCCATGGATATAAAAAGAGGAGTAAGACAAGGATGCATCCTATCACCAAGCTTGTTCAATCTATACACTGAGCAAATCTTTAAAAACATCTCATAGATACCAGGCCTAAACATCAATGGAAAGATAATCAATAACCTAAGATATGCTGATGATATTGTTCTACTAGCAGAATTACTAAAGACCAACAACAATTGCTTAATGCGATAAACATAACAAGCAAAAAATATGGACTAGAAATGAATATCAAAAAAGACTAAAACTATGATCATAAACAAAGAAAATTCTCAAGACCTACAAATAAATATCACAGTTAAAGGAATACATCTGGAGACAGTTCAGAGCTACAACTACCTTGGACATACTATAACCAATGATGGAAAATTTAAAATTGAAATAAACAAAAGAATAGGTATGGCAAAAGGTAATTTTAATGCCATGAAAAATATACTAACAACAAAACAAATAACAGCAGGGCTGAAATTAAGAATAGCAAAATGTTACATCTTCTCAATATTCCTGTATGGGGCAGAAACATGGACATTAGACAAGAAAACAGAACAGAAAATTGAAGCCCTTGAAATGTGGATTTACAGAAGGATAGGTAGAAGTGGATGGAAAGAAAAGAAAACAAATGATGAAGTTTTAAAACAACTAAAATTAAAAATGATGAAGTTTTAAAACAACTAAAATTAAAAAGAGAACTACTAAATACAATTAAGACAAGACAAATGGAATTTTTAGGACACGTTAAAAGACACAACAGCCTATTAAAAGTAATATTGGAAGGGAAAATACAAAGTAAAAGAGGCAGACCAAGACTAACATGGACGAGTAACATCAAAAGATGGACAAGTCAATCTATGACAACCTGCACCATCAAAGCAAGAAACAGAGTGGAATGGTGATCCATGGTAGCCAACCTTCGTTGCGGACACAGCACTCGATGATGATGGACGAAAGACGAAAACATAAGAAAGAAGAACGGACATACAAAATATTGCACAAAGAGATCCAGAACAAATACTGAGGAGCAAAGGAAAGATGTATGAAATCAAAGGAAGGGAATATAATAATGGGATAGGATAAAACAATGGACAGAATATATCAGTCAACTCTATGATTATGAAAGACCAGAGCTAAACAATTCAAACAAAGACACATGACCATCAATAATGCAGAGTGAAGTGGAGGACGCAATTCAATACATGAAAAGAGTCAAAGTTCCAGGTCCCGACAATATAACAATCAAAGAGGTAAATGCAGTAGGAGAGCTGGGAGTACAAGTCATAACAAAACTACTCAATGACATATATAACACTGGACATGTTTCTACTAAAGAAGATCTACTAAACTCTATCTTTGTAGCCATACCGAAGAAGTCAGGTGCAACTGATTGTGAAGACCATCACACTATTAGTCTCATGAGCCATATGACGAAAATATTACTAAGAATCATCATGAGACGTGTAAGGAACAAAATAAAACCAGAAATAACTGAGGAACAATGTGGATTTTTGGAAGGAAAGGGCACCAATAATATAATATACATTTTAAGAACATTGATAGAAAGATCTATAGAGGTAAAGAAAGATATATATATGTGCTTTATAGACTACACAAAAGAATTTGACAAAGTAAAGCATGTGGAAATAATCAATATGCTGGAGAAATTAAACATTGATGGAAAGGATCTGCGAATCATAAAAATGTACTGGCAACAAACAGCAGCTGTACGATTAGCAACCAAACAGGACAATTCCAATATATAAAACAAGGAGTCAGACAAGGCTGTGTGGCGAACGAAAGATAGATAGACAAGGCTGTGTTTTGTCGCCGGATTTGTTTTCACTTTACAGCAAACATTTTATGAGATCAATAGTAGACAAAAAAGGAATTGAAGTCAATGGTCACAGCATAAATAATTTGCGATATGCACGCATGACAAAGTGTTAATAGCAGAGACAGAATGAACTACAAGAAATGATAGACATAATAGTAAAAAAAAGGCAACAAAAAAGGTCTCAGTCTGAATAGTAAGAAAACAGAAGTAATGGTCATATAAAAGAAACAATCATCACCATCATGCAGCATAAAAATAAACAGGACACTTCTGAAACAAGTGCAACGTTTGAAATACTTGGGCATAATAATAACATCAGATGGAAGATGCACCACAGAAATAAAAAGCAGAATAGCTCAGGCCAATATAACATTTCAGAAAATGAAAAATATCTTATGCAACAAATCTATGTCAATAGAAGTGAGAAAGAGAGTTCATCGGTGCTATATAGAACCAGTTCTGACCTATGGAAGCGAATCATGGACAGTGGACAAACAAATGAAAAGATGATTAGAGGCCACAGAGATGGGATTTCTCAGAAGAATGTTGAAAGTTCCCTGGACAGCTAAAAAGACCAACGAGGAAATTCGCAAAGAGTCCAACACAAAAATGGATCTCCTAAAAAACATCAGAAAGAATCAATCAACATTTTTCGGGCACATCATGAGAAGAGGAAAGTTGGAATACTTGATTACAACTGGCAAAAAAAAAAGAACGAGAGATCGCTGATGACAAAGAGAGAAAATACTAGATAGTTTGGTTTCATGGCATGGAAAACAGTCAACAACAGAACTGATACGATGCACTGTAGATAGAAGATTGTGGAAGGACATGATCACTTATGCCAACCAGTTTGGCACATGATAATGGAGTGAAATAAAAACTCAGACCTGAACACCTCGCCATGACTGCACTGGACAAAGCCATCGAAGCGGTCTTCTTTATTCTCCGGTCCAACAGTTTCACCCGGATGACCCCAGTGATTGGAAAATGCCATATAGTTTAATGAGATGGTAATTTACTAGATTTAGGTACGAGTTTGACCAGGAAAAAGCAGTGTAAATAGAGAACAACTATGGTAAACATAGAACAACTGTAGGAGATACTAGTAACATACAGAGTTAACCAGCATCATCTATTCTAACCAACCTAATTAAAAGTCTCTACATCAACAGCAGTTGCACAGTCAAAACAGCAGCAGATTATACAGACCACTTCGAAGTTAGATCAGGTGTACTGTAAGGCAAGGGAGCGTACTATCCCCCTACTGTTTATTACATACTGGATTATATATCATATGTAAGGTAGCCAATCCATCAGAGACAGAGGAGATCAATGACCTTTTGATTGAATTGAGATCAGAGAATGATTGAATAAAGCAAAAAGTGCAAGAGAATGTTGCTTTGAACAGTTGAACAGAAATAATTTAGGTACCTAAACTCATAAATTACCTAGAGACATAGCACACTGCACAATAAATAGCTATAATCAACATTCATATTAATTAATAAACAACCTTTCTTATTGATAAAAGTAAGACATATATTTTGGTGTTTAGACACTAAGACTGGGCACTTAGCTCTTTCCAGACTTTGGCGGACTTTAAGTTTGGACCAGATAAATTTTCAATTGAGAAAAATTACATCACATATCTTTTTCATTTTATATAATTTCACGCTATAATCTAATTAAATGTGGTACATATTATACATCACTGGAAAGGAAAGTGATTGCAAAAAATGAAAATACTGATAGCAATCTGTTGATGATATCTGAAGGAACAAAAATTATTTATAAAAATATTCAAAGGAAGATAATTTTCAATTCAAAATATTATATTTCACGTACCTCTATTTTTCTCTGACTAAAAGTGTGTTGGTTATCCATTCTTCTCATAATTTTACACAAACTAATCCAAAGTTCTTCAAAATATGCTTTGAGTTATTTGCGGGTCATCATCATTGCACTCCGAACATGTCCATAGGTGCTCAGATCCCCTCTTCAGCAATTCCCTCAGTGTCCAGCGACTGACGACTCCAGTTCTATGTTGGTTGATAAGTCTTCTTACATGGCCACTAAGTGTCTCATTTCTGGCTGTGTCCAACTTAACTCCCATTTCCATCATCCGAAGAAGTGACGTGGATCTGTGTTTGTCGAAGTCCTGTGCTCTTCCCACATCTCGGAGAGCATTAATGATGTCCGCCCAATCCATTGGTTGCCCGTCCTCAACGACAGCACAGCTAACCAACCTGTCCGCCCTTTCATTTCCCCGTACTCACGCATGTCCAGGGACATAGACAAAGGGGACCTTACGTATTTTGGATTTCTGCAACGACTCTACCCATTGCATGCGTACAGAGCCCGCCTCCACTTTTTTTTATCATGCTCATCGAATCACTCAGTATCATGCGTGGGTGTAGTCTTGTAACTCTAACCATTTGAATGCCTTGGTCACTGCCATCGCCTCCATTGTCATGCTACTCGTGGTCACGACGTATGCACCACTGTCTTCCTTGACTATTCTGCCTGCCGAGCGTGCTGTAAATGCCCATGCACTTCTTTGGTGTCGTCTTACAGATCCGTCTGTATAGATGACTGCATTTTTCTCATCGGTGTTATCGCAGATGAGACCGTTGACCTCAGCATTAACCACGACCGGGTTCTGTTCCCTACTTTTCCTGTCGAGTGTGACAATACATGAGAAAGTCCCCTTGAATGACGTAGGCACCGGCATCCACTCCTCACCAACGCTGATATTGGTAAGCCCACAGACCTGTTTGATGACTTCTTCTGCTCGGCCCACCCATGATTTGCCTCTTTTTAGCCTGTCACCTTTCTCTGTGTTGAGCACGTGGTGCAATGGATGCTCTGTATCTGTACTAATCTTCAGGTATGCTCGTGCTCTCCAGATCTTGATTCTGTCATCCATGGGTGGAAAGTCAAGAAGATACCTCATTGCTACACAGGGAGTGTCCCTCGAACATCCCAGGATAATGCGCATAGCTTCATTTTCTATTTTCTCCAGCCTACCAATTTGAGCCAGACAGTAAGAATTGCCAGGGCATACTTGATTGGTGCGAGGACTAATCCCTGGAACAGAAGAGTAAGTAGCCTCTGCTCGATGTTGGCAGCGGCAATGACCTTCAAGGCGGCTAATCCTTTGCGGGATTTTGTTATCACATGGTCGACGTGGTCCCAAAAACACAGGCTGCGATGAAACTTAACTCCAAGGTATGTCATCAACTTGTCCCTGGTCACATCATCAGCTCCCATTCGTACTATCGGTGTGGTCGTATGAACGATATGATTGTTTAGGGGGAACCATGAAACTGATGCTTTATTAGGATTAACCACGGCACCTGATTCCCCACACCAGGAATAAATGCGATCGAGTTCGTCTTGCATTGTGGAGGCGATTCCCCGTCTGTCTCTTCCCTGTTGATATACCAGAATATCATCAGCAAAAGTCATAGTTCTTCCCCTCCCATCCAGCTGTTGTTCCGTGATCGTTATTGTGTACACGTTAAATAGAACTGGTGACAATGGTGAGCCTTGTGGCAGCCCTGGGCAAATGGATGTTGGCTTGGAAGACCAACTTCCACATCTGAGTATTACCTTCCTCTGAAACAGTGCAGCGGCGATCCATCTAATGAGGAAGGGGTTCACCGCCAGTTTGAGGAGCATATGCATGAGATATTCAAATGGTACCCTGTTGTATGCATCCTCCAGATCTATAGCAGCAGCACATGTCTCCTCTCATCTGTGGAAGCCTTCGAAGACGTCATAGGCAAATACTGCCGCATTGAGCCATGTCTCTTTGTTATATCTATAACCTCCAAGTGTGGGTGGGAATACACGTTTCTGTTCAAGGTGACAGGTGAGGACACAGGCAACTATTTTCTCCAGCAGCTTGCCCACATTGTTCTGCATTGTGATGATTCTGTAGGCACTGATCTGAGAATGGTCCTTGTTTGGCTTCGGTAGCGGTAGTAAGTAGCTGTGTAAC
The DNA here is from genome assembly GCA_032433765.1 of Megaustenia siamemsis. NCBI lineage: Eukaryota > Metazoa > Mollusca > Gastropoda > Stylommatophora > Ariophantidae > Megaustenia > Megaustenia siamemsis. Next base: position 62,166,833 of record JAVIAB010000125.1, on the reverse strand, counting down.
CACTCCTCCTACGCTTTACTTGATGCATATGTCCACAAATGATGAAATTAGGCACAAGAAATAGACTATTAAGTAGTAGTGAGTGTTGCCACTATTTGTCAGAAATAACGCACATTTACATTGAAAATTCAACCATTATATCTATATAATAATGATAATACTATGACTTTTTGACAATTGATATAGTGAGGCTGGGTAGCCTAGAGGTACAATGTTGACCTCAGGACAGGAAGGACCCAGGTTCAAATCAAAGCCCACCAGAAGTGGTGGTAATTCTTCAAAAATAGGAAAAAATCATCCATGGTTTTTTTTAATGACATTGCCTTCTAGCCTTCTCCTGGCCTCATAGTAGTAAGATCTGATGTCTGACCTTCTTGGAGAACGGCAATAAACAGGAGGCCCCATATGTACTCATGCACGTTAAAGAACCCTTGGCAGTTAAAAGTAAGTAAAAAAGAATAGGCCATAAATATGGCTGCTTTCCTGGCACAATTGCCAGCAGAAATCTATCCACATCGTGGATCCCAGGCTGTGCTACGGAGTTCCTGCTAGTGGGCCAGAATTCTCATTTGATTTTTTCTAGATTCTTGAGGCGGATATTGGGGCATCTATGGATTCGTCTGGTATGCAGTGATGATGATCCTAACAACTTTTAAATTTCAATTATTAAGAAGCTAAACTTACTTAACTCTTTAACTACCACTGGTCAGTGTACAGTATAGCTGGCTTTTTGTAAAAAGACCAGCATACTGTGTTCTAAATGGCCGACAGTCACCAAGTTTTTATTTTGTTACTGGCTTATTTAAACACTTTTTAAAGTTGGAACAAGTTAAAATCTCTAACAAAATGTTTATTTTTACAGAATTTGACATTAAGCAATGGTATTTGATTACTTTGTAGAAAAAAATAAAAGATTTTTCTTAGATATCATTTTCCTTTACTTTTGGAGACTATCCCACAAAATCGCCTCATTTCTCAATGTGATTTACATCAAGCTATTTATTTCAAACAATTTTAGAATCTATTCTATCCTTAGTAACGAATCATAGCACACAGTTTTTATAATATTCGATTACAGTTTAGTCATGGAGTAAATAAAAAACCGGATTTTCAAAATTCTAAATTTTCATGTTTATATAAAGAAAATATAGAGACTCAAGTCATGGCGTGTGGCACAAAACATTATAAACTTAAAAATATAAGTTTTTTAAAACTTTTTTTTGTGCTGATTGTGAAGGAAAATGATGTATGTATCCAAAATTATTAATTCTGAATGGATTTAATTATAAAAACAACATGAATATGATCGATCACGTGGCAAGATCTGTCAAGCGAAATGAGAAAACAATTATTAATCACAGATTCTGAGACATTTTTCTATAAATTATATTATTTTAACATTTTTTTTTACTACATATGTACTCCTACTTCAATCTTTTGAACCTAAAAATGACCTAACTAAAACATGTTTGTTAAACAATATAAATAGCAATTTTTATTCATTTTTATAAATCAACTAAGCATTTTTAACTCTGTTGCAACAAAATGATTTATGTAAGCAAATAATGCCGATAAATAACAAAAATATTACCTTAAAACAAATGCCGAGTTTATTTGTATTGATGTTGTTATGTGTGTGGCCCGCCACAAAAAAAATCATAAAAAAGTGGCCCGCCATTTGAAAGAAATTGGCCATCCCTGGTGTAGATGATGTATGACAAATAATAGTGTACCAGTGATGCAATTTAAGGCTTTTCATTATTTTTGGCCTAGGTGACTAGGCTAGAAAAATCCTCTGTCCTCAGGATACAGAATTTCTTATCTACATTTACCGCTGCCATCAAGGAATGTGTGCTTTAATTAAATACTTCTTTCTGTGGGGTTTTATATTTATTTGAATTTTCTTGCTATCCATTAAAACACTCAAAACAATTACTGCTTTTGATTTTTTTTAATTTGTAGACGTTATCACAGTTATTCCAGCTAAAATCCTGTAATTCTCTTATTTAATTACTTTTCTAACTTATGAACAAATTGTCCCAGTAAAATGCATGCTTTAGAACAATGTTTCATTTCATTTTCTTGCTGTTATTAAACATTTTTTTAAATCCCGAAAAACTGCATTGCCACATCGTGTTCTTGGTAGTGAATGTTATTTGGTTATGGAAGGCCCCGGTATCAGACGAATCAAAATCCATAATTGCTCAACCACCCGTGCCAGCAGAATCATCCAAATTAATATCTCATCTCCCAAACAAAGAAAGGTAACTGTAGTCCCCATCGTAGCAGTCTCAGCACAAGCCAAAAGACATAAGGCGAAACCGTGCAGAAAGTGAACATAGCCAACTGTTCCTCGTCATACGATATCATCATTCATCGCAAACATTTGGAATATTGAAACATGATCAAAACGGATGAGACACACAGCTCACGGTGTGCACAGAGCACTTAACTCAGTAGCTCCTGCAACAAATCGGACTTGGAATATGAGGAAACTGCAACAAGGAACACTTTTCATGCATAGCCTTCAATTGTTCCCGCCGACTATATTAGAAGCACTAGGAAACATAACAGCAGCAGAGGCGAACAGAAGAGCAAAAGACCGTAAATTATATCTCCCCTCGACGCTGAAAGGCAGATGAGGAAGGAAAGAAGAAGAAGACTATCCACCATATACCTGAAGTTCATGTCCTTTTGAAAATGATGATCATGGTATTTTTTTAAAATGTATAGCGCTTGATGATGTTAGGCCATTGATGTTGACTCCAATTCCGAACATATAGACACACAATTAGTCGTCAGATTATCCCCGTCGCACATCAAACAACAGACCGTAAGATTAGCGTACGGCCGATCTAGGGATAAACGATGAGCCATTACCATTAGTAGTGAATGTGTTAACAAGTAATAGGTAGATTTATATTATGGTTCCAGTCTAATGTGTTTTGTCAGTGTTGTCTTTGTCCATCCTATAACTTTGCTAAAATAGCAATAATATGGCAAGCCAACCCAGTGTTAGACATATAGAATTGATTGAATTTAACCCATGGATGTTTCTTTATACTTGGACAGACACCTCACACATCCTAATACTAGCAATACTAGCAGTTTTTGGGAACAGTTTTATTGCTATGAGGAACTAAATAACTACAACAAATCTACAGGGTATAATGTATGAATAAATCCACTTGAAGCTGCACAATCTGCTTTCGGTCTATTTGATATATTCTCTGAATATTAACAATGTTCATAGAATGTCCCTGTAATTTCATATTTGCATGTGACATAAATTTACAATCACACTTACTTACAGCTTCATGACTACAGAACAAAAAGGCAATCCAAAATCTGGCAAAACACGTTGGAGATGCGGCTCCATAGTAAATTTCATTTTGTTTCTTCATTATTAGGCCTAGTACATTTTCCTTTGATTTCTAATTTTAGAAAGGTTTTATAAAAGTTTTTGTTGAAACTACTACTACTAAAACTAAGTCACTACTAAGTCAAAACTAAGTCACCTGGTCCTCTTAAAAACTTAAACCAAACCTGTATCTCTCTTACCGTGATACACAGGGGTGTTCTAGAATGTGCTGTCTAGGTAATATTTTGTTGTCAAAAAATTGTCTATTCAGTGACAATAATATATACTTTGATTGAGGTTTAAATATCTGCTGTTGATTGTGTGCCAAAGGGGGTCAGAGTGGGACACCGAAGTGTGAATATCTGCATATATTTTGTTCAAAGGATTAAACATTTCTCACACTCTATAAGCATTTTCTATAATTGAATAGTTATATATATTATATACTTGTGCAAGCTAATGTTGTGATTATGACAGCTGTAGTGTCTGGTCTCCATAAACAGTTATTGTTAGTTACTTGTAGTGGTTGCCAATGAAAGCACTACTGTGGTATGCTTATGATATTTTTTTGTGTTTGTGGAGGATTTTGTCTAATTTGGAGCACACAGGACCAGACCTAGGAGTCAGTTCACTATGAGATAAACAAGATAATGTATCCCAAACTATGTTCAATTGTTTTCTGGAATGTTCTCTATTCTACAGGGTCTTCTGAAAGTATCACACACCCTTGTAAGTGTTGGACTTCTAATGTTATATTCTCAATCTGTTTCAATTGCTCCCATATTTACTTAAATACTGTTTGGTTTCAAGGCAAGATGCTGGACAGAGACAGAGAGGACGTTGGTTCTTATCCTGGCTCCACATGTTGGGATTTTATTTATGATTTCTCTCTGCGGCAACCACCCCTGGTCTCAACAGCGAGGAATGACTTGAAATGTCAATTACTCATTGACGAAAAAAATATGAGTACCTCAGAAGACAGTTATCTGTATGTGCGGCGAAGGATCCCTGAAAATAGGGTGGACATACTCTATCTATGGGTATATGTAACAATGTTGGATCAAATGAGGTTATTATAGGATGATGTCTTTACCTCAGCCCCATAATTTATAAATTTTCTCTACACCAGTGTTTTCTTACAGAATATTTTGTGACATTTTTTAACATTCTTTTTTTTCCTCTTGGAAAGTTTTGTGACAATTTTGTATATTTTTTTTAGTCTGCAAACAATACAAATAAGGGAATTTACCCTGGTGTCCTGAAAGAAGTTGTGCACAAAAAAATCATAATCCCCAAGCAAAAGAATATAATAATCATCTTCCCTTCCCACTCTGTTTCCTCTAATTGTTGTCTTTAACATCAGCCATCATACCTGTTAGGTTGTGAACATTATCTTCTACTTTTGCCATTCTTATCATTGTGGTATTTGTTTTTGAGTAAGGCTTGTCAGTATTTACTATTTGTAAACATGTTTTCAAGCTGCTTTTCCCATGGTCCCCATCAATTTTAACCCATATCTGATTTACCAGTATGTGATTGTTATGCTATATTAATTGTTTCAGTTCTTTGAGTTCGTTCAAGCTGTTGATAATGTAAGTCTTTATATCTGCTACTAAGGCTTTCATTCATTCACTTTCTCTTGGGCCAAAGATGACACATAGAACAGAAGTCATAGTTCTCCATGATTGACGATCTACTGTTAGTTCTTGTATTTCTTGGTTGTTTATTGGTCCCATGGTTGAGCCTTCCCTATTAATTATTCTGTGTGGCAATTCTCTTGGTCTACCTTGTTTTCTTTTACCAGATGGGTTCTACATGAATGCCTAACAGGGTAGTCTATCATCGTTCATTCTCAGCACATGATCGATCTATATCTAATTACTTTTTCTTAACATGTTTGACACATTTTCTTGTTTTGATCCGTCTCATCTGTTCATTTGAAATGTTTTCTTTCCAACTTATGTTTGAGATCCTATGGAGACATTTGTTTTCAAAAGCATTTAATTTCCTATGTAAAGTCTTGGTTGGATTTCCAACTCTCACATCCATATCTGACAGGAGTTGAACAGTTTAAGTTTTGTTCGTTTACTGAGAACCTTGGATCTCCAGATGTTCATCAGTTTGTTGAAAGCATTTGATGCTTTGGCTTTGGGGGCCATATTTTGATCCTTGTTTGTAATTCCTTAAAATTACTATGAAATAATTCTACTTACATCTAACATTAAACTCTGCCGTATTTATATCACACCCTTCATGCGAAAACTACAAATCGGCTGATTTTCTTTTAATAAATTTCTTTGTTTCTAACTTGACTCCTGATCAATCTCATGGCTTCCATCACAACTAGTACATTGTGTTCTGTCATTCTTGGTGAATCTTTAAGATCTTGATCCTTCCTGCGCCGTTAGATGTCGCATAGAACCTGTAGTGTTTTTCGTCACCCATCTCTACTTTGGGTGAGATCTTCCTTTCAATTCCCCATGGAACATAAGTCTTCAACAAACACTTTCCAACCCGTTCTGTTTATGCCATTCTGTTAAGATCATTCCATTTCTTCTCTATCATCTCCATCTCTGCTTCCACCTGTCTTCTTCAAGAATGTTTTGGTCTTCCTCTTTGTTGTTTCCACTGGGGATTCCTAAAAAAGGGCCTGTCATGTAACAGTTGGCTTCCGTTGTCTCTGCCCTATCCAATCCAGCACTATCATCTTTGTTGAATCTCTTTCTTCACTGTTACTTGACTGGTACTTTTCCTTAATTCTACATTTTGTGATTTTGTCCTGCCATTTTTATCCTTTTATTCTGTACAAGCATCCATTAATGAAGGTCTTTATCTTTGTTATTGTCATTTTTTTCTTCTCCTTGTTTAACAGCCATATAATAGGACTTGATGTGATCTATTCTCCCTGTCAGTAAGTATGCAGAAGACTGCGGTGCTTCAACAATGTGTAGTCCAGGGGTGGTCAACCACAGGTCCGCTGGCCAAGTAATGGCATGTCAAGACATTTTGATTGGCCCACTGATGATGGCTCAAGATCCGATGCGAACCTATTTATTACTATCAGACTGCGATTCATAGAAGCTGATTTTCAAGCACAACCTTCCTTCTGTCAAGGCGCCCTTTGCCGCCGTTAGTTTGCTATTGTTTCTGGTCTCTGAAATCTTCTGTAAAATGCATCAATTGATAGGCCTAGCCTCGGTTTGAATTGGCCTGGAAGTACATCTAATGTTGATCTTCCATTTGAGCCACGCTGGACATTTCTAGGTCTAGTCGTTGCAGAGATGTAACACTTTAAAAATTGATAGCCCTTCACCATCTGTGAATTTGAGATCAAATAAATCAAAATGGAGTTTATTATGAAACTTTTTATTTCTTATTTTGTAATTTGCAGTTAATTTGTGGTGTAGTTTGTTAGTAATAATATTTCTTGCAACATATGGTGCAGTCTTACCTATTCGGTTCTAAATAATTGTTGATATATTATTTTTTATTTGTGTGGTTAGTAGGGTGCTATTGCAGCTTGTGTTGCGCTGTGCTGGCAGTCATTGTTAGTTAAGATGGCTTTAAGCAAACATGGTTCATCAAAGAGAAAAAGTTAAAGTGAAGTGGGTGTCTGAGCATTTAATGAAGAATGAGAAGAACAGTTTCTCTTTACAGTGAGAAGTACTTCGAAACTGATTTGATTGATCTGTTCAACAACAGTAACAGTTCCTAAAAAATACAAGCTGGGAAAGCTTTTCAAACACATAATGCATTTAACAAAAATCATATCCTCCTGTCTCTGCTTTAAGAACTGACTACATCTCAAAGAAAAAGAAAAGGACTTCATTGTATGCAAAACTTATTTGTTAAAAAAAGTGAAGAAATGAAAAACATGGTAAGGGCTTTTTACGAAACATCACTTCTTCTTATTGCTAAGAAGAAAAAAACCGTTCTCAGATGGTGATACCAATGGTGAGGTGCATAAACGACAATTTTGATGTGTTTCAGGCGCTTTTAGGACTTTGTGATTTATCTACAACAATTGGAGGTTTGAAGCAGTGAAAAACTGTGTCAAAGATAGTGATTTTTGTAGCAATAAACTTGAATGGTCTAAACTTAGAGCATTTGTACTGATGGCACCCTGGCAATGTTAGGGAAGAGGAATAGTTGTGTTTCTTTGCTTGAGCAGTATTTAGATCAGAAGTTGGTTTCATATCACTGTATCATTCATCAGAAGGCTTTGTGTGCTAAAGATATGAGCTTTCAACACGTCATTGATCCTGTTCTGCATTGCATTAATATGATTCAATCATGCACCCTCAATTGAAGAGAATTTAGATAACTTTTTGAATATGAAATAAATGAATGTGGTGAACTCTTACTTCACAACTCAGGTTCCTTTCTAGAGGAGAAATGCTGTTGCGTTTTTTCAAATTAAAAGATCACATTCTTTCATTTTTGGAATCAAAAACTGTTTTGCCTTTGGTGTGTGGTTTACTTAAAAATCAATTATTGCTTTGTCATTTGGCATTTTTAGTTGATATGACACATCATTTGAATATTCTTAGCAAGAGGTTACAAGGAAGACTCTTTGTTTTCATCCATGTTCAATGAAGTCAACACTTTTAAATTGAAGCTTAAATTGTTATGTAACAGCTTAGCGCAGTGCAAATTTGATCATTTTCCAAGCATTCAGCACATGTTAAGTAAATGCAGTGACTTTATCGTGGATCAATTAAAATACTAAGCAGCAGTTACAGCTTTGAGTGAGGCATTCTCAACTCAATTTTCCTCGTTCGAATCTTAAGAGTAACATTGATTTATTCATAAATCCATTTTGTATTTCAGAGTCTGAGATTCATAAATACTCCCCATCCTTGCAAATGGAAATAATAAAAATCCAAAACCATTCAGGACTTTGTGCTAAATTTAAAGAACATTGTGGATCACCCATTTCTCTTAATTTGACCAAATTTTGGAAATATGTCCCTTTGGACCGGTTTCCTTAAATTCATGATCTTGCTGTAAGGCTCATGTGCAGATTTGGCTCCACATACATTTGTGAGCAAACTTTTTCTGCCATGAATGTTGTTATGAATAAATTACATTCAACTTTACTATCTTGCCTATATACTTGTTCTGCGCACATAAAAAATTACACCTAATACACTGTATTGAGATATTGTTAAATGAAAAACAAGTTAAAAAATCACATTAAATTAACATTACTAGTCTTCAGAAGTGAAACAGCATTGAAGTCGACGGTCACAACATAAATTATTTGCGATATGCGGATGACACTTTCTTAAAAGCAGAGACAGAATGAACTACAAGAAATGATAGACATAATAGTAAAAGAAAGCAACAAGAAAGGTATCAGTCTGAATAGTAAGAAAACAGAAGTAATGGTTATATCGAAGAAACAATCACGACCATCATGCAGCATAAAAATAAACGAGACAAATCTGAAACAAGTGCAACGTTTCAAATACTTGGGCACAATAATAACATCAGATGGGAGATGCACCACAGAAATAAAAAGCAGAATAGCTCAGGCTAAAATAGCATTTCAGAAAATGAAAAATATCTTAATGCAACAAATCTATGTCAATAAAAATGAGAAAGAGAGTTCATCGGTGCTATATAGAACCAATTCTGACCTATGGAAGCGAATCATGGACAGTAGACAAACAAATGAAAAGATGATTAGAGGCCACAGAGATGGGATTTCTCAGAAGAATGTTGAAAGTTCCCTGGACAGCTAAAAAGACCAATGAGGAAGTTCTCAAAGAGGCCAACACAAAAAGGGAGCTCTTAAAAAACATCAGAAAGAAGCAATCAACATTTTTTGGGCACATCATGAGAAGAGGAAAGTTGGAATACTTGGTTACAACTGGCAAAATAAAAGGAAAGAGAGATCGCGGACGACAAAGAGAGAAAATACTGGATAGCTTGGTGTCATGGCATGGAAAACAGTCAACAACAGAATTGATATGATGCACTGTAGATAGAAGATCGTGGAGGGACATGATCACCTACGCTAACTGGTATGGCACATGATGATGATGAGTCTTCAGAACGCCAAGACTGTAAGAATAGTTTAATGAGTATTTCTATAATAATTCAATATGTTTCCTTTTATGATAATTTTTCAAAAATGTATAAAATAAATTATATAATTGTATGAATAACCTGATTTACTTTTAAAAAATATGCTTTATATATCGATCTACAGCCCTACACTTACCTGAATACTTTACTAATATTTATATAATGTTGTAGTTTACATTCAAAATAGTTATTAATATAAATTTAGTTAGATGGCCCTTCCTTCACATTTAAAAAAATCAATTTACTGGCCCATGCTCAAAATAAGTTTTTTCACCCCTGGTGTAGCCAGTCAGTAGCTATATCATTAAATAACACACCCCTTGAATCTGTGAGGAAGTTCACCTGTCTCGGTTCTATGGTCTCAACCACTGTCTTGCTTGAAGATGAAATAAATTCCAGAATCAGAAAGGCAGCTTCCACATTTGGTGGACTTAAAGATAGAGCATCGGCCAACACCAAATTAACACTCAGAACTAAGAAAGTTGTGTGCTTAGTACACTTCTATACGTATCAGAAACTTTGACAACCTATGCAGGGCAGGAGAAAAGGTTTAACAGCTTTCATGTGCGTTGCCTTCAAAAGATTCTCTCTATCTCTCTATTGACCTTTCGAGCCGTAACCGGCCCATAGGGCGTAGACCAAGATACACCTTCTCCTATATGAATTTTTGTTCTAGCAGTTTTCTTTTAAAGATATTTTATCAAATCTCGCCATCTGTCTCTGTTCTGTGCAAGCAGTTCTATCTCATTGAGGGAGCCGATTCCTGCTGCTCTTGCCTCTCTCATCAATGTTCTTCTCAGTGTCTCCCTGGGTCTTCCTCTTTTTCTTTTACCTGTTGTTTCCCATATGAGGGCTTGCTTTGCTATTCGATTATTATCTCTTCTCATCACATGTCCAACGTATGACCATCGTCTTTTCTTTATTACTGAAGATATTAGTGGTTGATTGGCGATTTCTCTAATTTCCTCGTTTGTTTTGAATTCGTTCCATTCTATACCAAGTATTTTCCTTAGACATTTATTTTCGAATGCGTTCAGCTTTGTTTCTATATCTCTTGTTGTTTTCCAGCTTTCACACGCATACGTAAGGGTTGATAGTACATTTGATTTGAATAGCCTAAGTTTTGTGTTTGTGCTAATGAGTTTTGATTTCCACAACTTTTCAAGGCTTCTGAAAGACATTGCTGCTTTAGCCAGTCTGATTCTAATTTCTTTGCTCGTATCCCCTTCTCGATCAATGTGACTTCCAAGATAGATGAAGTGATCGATCTCTTCTACTGGTTTGTTTTCCATGTATATTTTGTCACTTGTTGGAATTAAACTTTTCATGACTTTAGTCTTTTCATGATTGACCTCAAGCCCAATTTTGCTGGCTATTGATGATAGTTCATTTGTGTTTTCCTGCATCGTTTTTATCTGATTGCTGATGAGAACTATGTCATCAGCAAAGTCCAGGTCCTCCAAATGGTCTCCTTGTATCCAAAAAATTATGAACATCAAAGTAACCAACTCTAATGTCTTACAACAAACCAAACTCCCATCCATCATGGCAACACTTAGGTGTTGTAGACTAAGGTGGCTGGGTCATGTAAGAAGAATGGCAAACATTTGTATTCTCAAACAAATATTGTATGGTGAACTTAAGGATGGAAGGAAACTAAAAGGCAGACCATGGCTAAGATATAAGGATGTTTGCAGATATAAGGATGTTTGCAGGACTTCCATGAGGAAATTCTGTATCAGTGAAAGAAACTTAAAATATGGCTGCAGATCGTAGCACATGGAGAACAGAAATAAAAAAATGTCACAGCATCTTTTGAGGCAGTGCTGATATCAAATTCAGAGGACAAAAGGTGCAGGAGAAAGGAGATGATGCCAGGCACCACGAATACATCTTGTTCGTTCTACAGATGGATCTGTATATGCAATATTTTGATAGATTCAGCCAAGAGAAAAGCTGTTCAGCCAAGCAGCATCCAGCATAAGACACTGATATTTTTGCCAAAGGCCATATATGTAATATGACTCGACTGGGTCAAAGCAAACAAGACTAGACTCACTAATAGTTAATAAGAAAAAGGCACTACTGAACTTCTAAAACAACCCTAACCGAGTACCATCTTAGACACGCACAAGCCACTCTGCAACGCAAAGCATGAAGATGTGCAAATGAATACTGGAACAATTTATGCTCTGAAATTCAGAAAGCTTCAGACTAGGCAACTCAAAAGCTGTGCACGACAATATAAAAAAAGGCCATTGGACAAAAAATAACCAAATTAGTCCCCATGAAATCCAAGTTTGGAGAACCTGTTACTTACAAGGGACAACTGCTGGAAAGATAGGTAGAGCATTACTCAAGCTTATATTATGAAGACAGACCGGCAAATACACTTCTAGCCCAGTCAATACCTAAATATCCTACAATGACTGAGCTGGACGCTGAACCTACTATGAACAAATTTGCTGACAACATAAATTTCCTCTCAACGGGGCAAGGCTACAGGAAACTACAACATTCCCATAGATATACTAAAGGAAAACTTATATGTACTACTTCCACACCCATACAAACTGTTAATCAAATGCTGGAGAAAAGGAGGAATACTCCATGATATGGGAAATGTTGAGATCATAACACTATGCAAAAACAAAGAAGATAGGAGTGATTGCAATAACTACAGAGGTATCCCTCATTAGCACAGCCGGCAAGGCATTTACAAGAGTAATTCTAAAGCACCTGCATAGACTTGCAGACTGTATTCTTCTCGAGTCTCAATATGGCTTCAGAGCGGGAGATAAACTATAGATATAATTTTCACACTTAGACAACTACGAGAAAAATGTTGAGAACAAAATATGCTGCTCTATATTGCCTTTGTGGATCTCACAACAGCCTTTGACTCCATAAATAGTGCTGGACTCTACAGGGTGTTAGAAAACATATGCTGTCCACATAAATTACTTGAGCTGATTATGTCCTTTCATGAAATCATGAATGCCAAAATTCACTTTGATGGGAGTTCATCAAAGAGTTTTAAAGTCAACAGTGGAACAGGGATGTGTCCTGGCCACACCCTTTTTGGCATCTTTTTTGCTGCTCTTCTAAATTATGCCTTCGAAAACAGCTTCTGTCTATCTATCTATTGATCTTTCTAGCCGTAGCCGCCCCATAGGGTGTAGACCCAGATGCTCCTTAGAAAACAGCTTAGGGGACATTATATTTGCACAAGATCAGATGGCTCACTGTTCAACTTACCATGACTGAAAACAAAAATAAATGTTGCTTTACTTAAAGAACTTTTATTTGCTGGCTATGCAGCCCTAGTTACTCATAGTGAAACTACCCTACAATCACTGATCGACAACCTTGACAAAGCATGCAACTTTTTTCACTTTTTAATAGTGTTTAGATAAAGAGTACTTCTTAGTCAAGGAGACATCAAACTTGAATTACTCACTTTGAAAGCTTTGGGTTTGTCCATTTGGGTCAATTAAAAAAATTCACAGATCTTGGATCCAAAATCACAACCCTTTCTTTTGATGATGAAATAATCAGCCGAATTGGTAATGCAGCTACGACTTTCGGCAAACTCACAGAAAGGGGCTGGAACAACACAAAATTAACACTAAAGGCTAAACTCTTAATATTGAGTTGTTTGCGGGTCATCAATGTTGCACTCCTCAGCAAGTCCGGCAGTGTCCAGCGACTGACGATTCCAGCTCTATATTGATTGATAAGTCTTCTTATACACCCACTAAGTTTCTCATTTCTGGCTGTGTCCATCTTAACTCCTAATGTTCGTGGGAACGCTGTCATGGTTGCTTACTTACATTTTGCCAAGTGAACGCTAACATGGTTACTTTCATTTTGTTTTGTTATAGTAAATACTACACGTTTTAAGCTACCACATTCGCAAGGGATATAACTCTAATAGAATTTTCTGTCTTCAGACGTGCTTTGGTCACTCAATGTAGGCCTAATTTGTTCACAAAATTGTCAAAATTTATGTTGTTTTCTAAAGTCTTCAATCAGCTGATTCGTATTTATAAGTGAAAAATGGTGAGCAGCAGTGAAGTATCTATCACTCCTAAACGTGAATTATTATTAACAGCAGAAAAAGCTAGGAATTATGTTCTGAGAACTTTAAATGTAATAGTGATCTTAGTGACTTAGTTTTAGTAGCACTGTTGGATTAAAATGGACCCCCACTTTGGGTAGGTGAGTACCATTTTTTATATACATTTTTTTTTGTACAAAAAATGTAATTCTTAATTGCTTAAATTCGTATCCTTCAATTTAAAAAAATATTGTTTCTGATTATGAATCAGTATCCTTTTCCCTTCAATTTCATGACTAATATATATGTCTATGACTTGTTATAGTGAAAATATGAAAGATTTAGTGCAAGAAGTAATTTCAGGAAGAAAAAAATTATGGCAAAACATTAGTAACTGGGTAGAAAAACACTGGACATTAAGAGTTAACTCCCATCCCTTTCATCTGAGGGAGTGATGTGGACTCATGGTTGTCGTAGTCCTGTGCCCTTCCCACATCTCAGAGGGCGTTGTTAACATTCGCCCTATCCATTGGTTGACCATCTTCATCGACAGCGCTGCTAGCCAGCCTGTCCACTCTTTCATTTCCTCGTACTCATGCATGTCCAGGGACATAGACAAAGGTGACCTTACATATTTTTGACCTCTGCAATGACTCTACCCATTGCATGCGTACAGAGCTAGCCTCCTTTTCTTATCATGCTCATCGAATCACTTAGTATGCAGGCGTGGATGTAGTCTTGTGACTCAAACCAGATGAGTGCCTTAGTCAATGCCATCACCTCCATTGTCATGCTACTTACGGTCATAACGTATGCACCATTGTCTTCTTTGTCTATTCTGTCTGCTGAGCATGCTGCAAGTGCACATGCAATACTTTGGTGTCGTATTATGGATCCACCTGTATAGATGACTGCATCTTTCTCATTGGTGTTATCCTATATGAGACCATTGACCTCTGCATTGATCACGACTGAATTCTGTCTCCTACATTTGCTGTTGAGTGTGACAATACGTGAGAATGTCCCTCTGAATGATGTAGGCACCGGTATACACTTCTCGCCAGTGTTGATATTGATAAGCTCATAAAGCTGTTTGATGGCATCTTCTGCTTGGCCTACCCATAATAATTTGCCTTTTTTGAGCCTCACACTTTTCCTTGTGTTGAGCTCATAGTGCAATAGATGCTCTGTATCTGCGCTTATCTTCTGGTATGCTTGTGCCCTCCAAATGTTGATCCTGTCATCCATGGCTAGAAAGTCCAGAAGATATCTCATTGCTGCACAGGAAGTGTCCCACGCACACCCCAAGATAATGCGCATAGATTCATTCTGTATTTTCTCCGGCCTGTCAATTTCCATTCGTATTGATAGTTTGGTTTGGTTATGGAAGGCCCCGGTATCACTGCAAACGAATTAAAAATCCATAATTGCTCAACCGTCCGTGCTTGTGGAATCATCCGAATTACTATCTCATCTCCCAAACAAAGAAAGGTAGCTGTAGTCCCCACCCATCATAGCAGTCTCAGCACACGCCAAAAGACATAAGGCGAAACTGTGCAGAAAGTGAACATAGCCAACTGTTCCCCGTCATACGATATCATCATTCATCGCAAACAATTGGAATATCGAAATATGATCAAAACGGATGAGACACACAGCTCACGGTGTGCACAGAGCACCTAACTCAGTAGCTTCTGCAACAAGCCAGACTTGGAATATGAGGAAACTGCAACAAGGAACACATTCATACATAGCCTTCAATGGTTCCTGCCGCCTATCCACCATATTGACCAGAAGTTCATGTCCTCCTGAAAATGATGATCGTCATATTTTAAAAAATGTATAGCGCTTGATGACGTTAAGACATAATTTTTTACTCCAAATCCGAACATATAAAACACAGTTAGTCATCAGATTATCCCCATCAAACATCAAACAACAGACCGTAAGATTAGCGTATAGCAGGTCTTAGGATATATGATGAGCCATTATGATGACGTAGCACACACAACAATGACAGCGCCTATATATTCCTGATTACTCTAGTGAATGCAGCCTACAACGAACGAAACACTGTGCAAATTCCCTAAAGAGATAAAACTGCGGCTGACTTGACAAAGCAGTTCACATTAATGAGTTGTAACATGTAAATAACTTGTGTCAAGCAATTCCAACAACGGTCATAAACAGCACTCAATGTGACGTAAAGTGCAGATCAACGCTAGCCGGTGGAAGGTAACATTCACAACACTTGATTTGTCAAAAAGGAATATTGCCATGTGTACAACTCCGCTTCATCAGCGCAGATGTGTTAAGTTAGAACATCATTTTGACTTTAACGCAGAAAAGTGCAATGGAGAGCTGAAATTAATCAGACCCCAAATGCACTTTCTGCAGCGATGGAGAGAATGTGAACTAGATCCACCATCTTGGAAACGGAAGTCTTGACATTGGCGATTTATCTGACAAAGACTTGAAAAAACTGACCAAAGAGTTTAATGTCAGCATTCAAAGTGGCCAGATTATGGAGGAGTGTAGCCACTTCAAGTCTTCGTCAGGTAAATCGCCTATGTCATATTGACAGTAAGAATTGCTAGGGCATACTCAATTGATGCGAGAACTAGTCATCTAGGACTAGATTTTATTTAGGATTAACCTATGCACCTGATACTCCCGATTTGAAATTCCCATCTATCTTTTCCCTGTTAATATACCAGAATGTCATCAGAAAAAGTCAGTTCTTCCCCTCCCATCCAGCTGCTGTTCCATGTACATGTTAAATAGAACTGGTGACAATGATGAACCTTCTGGCAGCCCTGGACAAATTGATGTTGGCTCGGCTGACCAACTTCCACATCTGAGTATCACCTTTCTCTGAAACAGTGCTGCAGTGATCCATCTAATGAGGCACCACCAGTTTGAGGAGCATGTGCATGAGGTATTCAAATGGTACTCAGTTGTATGCATCCTCCAGATCTATAAACTGTCTCCTCTCATTTGTGGAAGCCTTCGAAGACGTCATAGGCGAACACTGCCGCAATGAGCCATGTCTCTTTGTTATATCTATAATGTCCGAGTGTGGGTGGGAATGCACGTATCCATTCAAGGTGACAGGTAAGTACACAAGCAACTATTTTCTCCTGTAGCTTGCCCACAGCGTTCTGCATCGCAATTATTCTGTAAGCACTGATCAGAGAATGGTCCTTGTTTGGCTTCAGTAGCGGTAGCTGTGTAGCAACTCCTCCATAATCTGACCACTCTGAATGCTGACATTAAACTCTTTGGCCAGTTTTTTTTCAAGTCTTCGTCAGGTAAATCGCCTATGCCATCACACCGAACACCATCTGGACCAGGAGCAGTGTTGTGTGGCCTTTTAAGTGTTCTACGAATGGCATCAATTGTGATTGTGAGTTTCCCCCCTGCACTTCATCTTCACACAAATGAGTGACCCCCCCCTTATCCTTATTCTTACAGCCTCATTTCTTTGGTCAGTCTGCTCAATGTAGGGATCATGCAAAGCTTTCCCTTTGCTCTCATCAGATTTGTGCCACACTGGGCCTGTTCTCTAGAAGTCTGGTATGCCTCTGAGTCATGTTGTGTGCCCTTCATGCTCTGATGAAAGTACCAGAACATGGCTAGCGATTTTTCTGAGCACGTGTTTTTGATCATCCCACTTGGCTTCCTTAGCCTGCTTAGCACATAGTTTAAAGTGGATCATTTTTTGGTCGACCTCTTCTTTCAAACATTTCAAGAGTTCAAGCTGTGTTCTTTCATTCTTTATGGCTTTCTGCCATGTCTTGACCATTTGTCTCTTGTTCCTCCAACCCTCCTCAACTTCTACGTTCCACCAGTGTGGCTGTGTCCATTTATCCTGCCTTCTGCGAGGAGCTTCCTGTTTCCTTTGTCTGATTTTGCTAATGATGTCCTGGTCTGTGTTCTCACAGTGAAGTGTGTTGAGCTTGCTTTTCGGGTTTCTATTTCTGCTTTCTCAATAAGGATGACACATGGGTAGTGATCACTTCTGTGAAAACCCAGTACACAGAAAATAATGTTCCCCTCTTCAAAAGTGAAGGGATTCTGCCATTGTTAGGTGTCCACCTTCCCATTACGGGCATACACTATTTTTATTATTACAGGCAGATACATTTTTATATTTATATTTAACCTTATTTATTTGGATTTTCATATGTTTCTTAGTGCAACAAAGGCTTCTCTTGCTTTTTTTTTCTTTTTTCTTTTGGTATCATTCTCTATTCTCCTTCTTTGCCTATATTACTACCCAGATATATGTAAGATTGTTCATCTTCTTCTACCTTTTTAGCTCCCAGTGGAGCATAGGTCTTCAACAAACACTTTCTAAGTCATTCTGTTTTTTGCCATTCTTTTAAGATCATTCTATGTCTTCCCCATCATCTTCATCTCTGCTTCTATCTGTCTTCTCCAAGAATTCTTTGGTCTTCCTCTTTGTCTTTTCCCCTGAGGATTCCAAAAAAGAGCCTGTTGTGTAATACTCTCAGTTGACTTCTGTAGTGTGTGTCCTATCCAGCGCCTTCGTCTTCGCTGTATTGGTTATTGGTTATTGGTTATTGGTTATGGAAGGCCTCGGTTTCACAGCAAACGAATTAAAATCCATAATTGCTCAACCGCCCGTGCCAGTGGAATCATCCGAATTACTAACTCATCTCCCAAACAAAGAAAGGTAACTGTAGTCCCCATCGTAGCAGTCTCAGCACACGCCAAAAGACATAAGGCGAAACCGCGCAGAAAGTGAACACAGCCAACTGTTCCCTGTCATGCGATATCATCATTCATCGTAAACAAGCGGGATATCGAAGCAGGATCAAAACGGATGAGACACACAGCTCACGGTGTGCACAGAGCACTTAACTCAGTAGCTCCTGCAACAAGCCGGACTTGGAATATGAGGAAACTGCAAGAAGGAACACTTTTCAGACATAGCCTTCAATGGTTCCTGCCGCCTATCCACCATATACCATGGAAGTTCACGTCCTCCCGAAAATGATGATCGTCATAGCACTTGATGATGTTAGGCCATCATTGATGACTCCAATTCCAAACATATAGACACACAGTGGTGGTAAGTTATCATTTCCAATCCAACAGAAGCCACATGACCTGTAGTTAGTAAAACCACAGAAAGAATATGATTTTGTGACCTTCACTGATTCACTCTTAGATGTGAATGTGTAGTTTACACAAGAGGAGAAGTTTTCAACTACAGTGATCCCATTTAAGGCAATTCTGGGATAGCAAGGCAAGTCTCCTTTATAGCAGCAGAACTTGATGTTCTCCGCTCCCTTCTTGTAGCTGCCGCCACACGATTCTGATGTCTCATTAACTTGGATATCATTCAAGAACAATGTCAGATTAACATTCCATAGATATGGCTGTGCTGATGAAATGCTTGGTGCAACAGTAGTATCAATCATACAGGAGGCTCCTGGTCTGTGGTCATTAATATCACAGATAGCACATGATGTTGTTATATTCAGTATTTCTTTCTGGGGTGTAAATATGTGGCACACACATGGAGAGTGGTTTGTGGTCACAGTAATCCATTAAAGGCAATTCTAGGGTAGCATGGCATAGCTGTTTCAGAACAGCACAATCCTGTGATGTTTTCTGTGTTCGCTATAAAGCTGCTGCTGCTACACAATCCTGACCAATTATAGGTGTGGACATTATTCACTTGCAATGACAAAACTGCTTTGTTTACATCATAAACCTCTGGAAGCGAATCATTTATGGGACTAATAGTACAGTTTATTCTTCCATCGGGGATATCTTCATTGAGTCCCCCCAAAAAAAGGTCTTTGGTTAAAAAGCACATATGCTTTTGAGTTAAACACACAATGAGCCCACTTCATAGATTCAAAATGATCCTTGCCAATGCCATCCGTTTTCACAAGTTAGGGTCCTTAGCTACCAACGTCCCAAACGTCTGAAACGAATTAACGACTTTATCTACAGCGAAGGTTAACGAACTGTGAACAAACATTTATGTTCAAACCCTTGAAAACATTTTCAAAAATCTGCCAACTCGCAATATCATATCTCGTGTTGTTCAATGTAAACATTGCTTAGTCCATAGCTCGAATATAAATAAGCTGCCATTTTGGTGCGTCCCTGACGTCATTTTCCTCTTCGCTGTATTACTTTATCCACTGGTATTTGATTGGTACATTTCCATAATTCTATGTTAGTGATTTTGTCGTGCCATTTCCATCCTTTTATTCTGCGTAAGCATCCATTAATGAAAGTCTGTATCTTCGTGATTGATTGTCAATTTTGTTGTTCTCCATGTTTTACAGCCATATAATAGGACT
This sequence comes from Megaustenia siamemsis, assembly GCA_032433765.1. NCBI lineage: Eukaryota > Metazoa > Mollusca > Gastropoda > Stylommatophora > Ariophantidae > Megaustenia > Megaustenia siamemsis. Next base: position 62,146,972 of record JAVIAB010000125.1, on the reverse strand, counting down.
GACTTAACATTTGAGTTGAACATTTTTATTTTTGTATTTAACCTAATTTCTTTGGATTTCCATGTTTCCCAGTGCAATGAAAGCTCCTCTTGCTTTTGATATCCTTATTTTGGTATCATTTTCTGTTCCTCCCTCTTTATCTATATTCTTCCTCTTCTTCTTCTTCTACCTTTTTAGCTCCCAGTGGAGCATAGGTCTTCAACAAACACTTTCCAAGTCGTTCTGTTTTTTGCCATTCGTTCTGTTTTTTGCAAGATCATTCCATGTCTTCCCCATCATCTTCATCTCTGCTTCTATCTGTCTTCTCCAAGAATTCCTTGGTCTTCCTCTTTGTCTTTTCACCTGGGGATTCCAAAAAAGGGCCTGTTGTGTAATAGTCTCAGTTGACTTCTGTAGTGTGTGTCCTATCCAGCGCCATCATCTTCGCTTTATCTCTTTATCCGCTGGTGTTTTTACTGGTACATTTCCATAATTCTATGTTAGGGATTTTGTCATGCCATTTCCATCCTTTTATCCTGCGTAAGCATCCATTAATGAAAGTCTGTATCTTCGTGATTGTCAATTTTGTTGTTTTCCATGTTTCACAGCCATATAATAGGACCGCCTTAACATTTGAGTTGAAAATTTGTATTTTTGTATTTAACCTAATTTCTTAGGATTTCCATATGTTTCCCAGTGCAATGAAAACTCCTCTTGCTTTTGATATCCTTATTTTGGTATCATTATCTGTTCCTCCCTCTTTATCTATATTACGGCCCAGATATATGTAAGATTGTACGTCTAGCAGAGATATTTCTCCTAGTTTTATTTGGTTATTGCCAACTGTATTAATTCTCATAATGTTGGTCTTATACCTATTAATCTTCAGTCCTAGCTGTTGTGATCTCTCATCGAGTATGCTCATTTTATCCTGTATCTGTTGATGGCTGTGTGATAGGAGAGCTATGTAATCTATCTATCTATTGTCCTTTCAAGCCGAAGACGGCACATAGGACAGAACCACAATCTCAAAAACAGAAACCTTGCGTGCCAAAGTGGCTCATATTGCAGAGATCACTGCTCTAAAATATATGGTGCTGTTTCCATAACAATACTTTTTACAATGACAGCTTGTCAAGCCATCGATCAGCTATGTAATCAGCAAAGTCTAAATCATCAAGTTGTTTGGTCAGTGACTACTGGATCCCATTTCTGTTGTTTTGAGTTATTTTCATAATCCATTCTATGGCCAGTAGAAAGAGAAATGTAGACAGAAGGTATTCCTTCCTTACTCCTGTTCTTATTTCACATGCTTCTGTAAGCTGTCCTTCATACACCACACTACATTTAATTCCTTCATACATTGTTTTTAATCAGGTTAATAAACTTTATGGGGATTCCATAATGACTCAGACTTGTACATCTACTAGAGGTATTTCTCCTATTTTTATTTGGTTTTTACCAACTGCATTAATTCTCATAGTTTTGGTCTTACCTCTACTAGTCCCAGCTGTTCTGACCTCTCATCAAGTTTGCTCATTTTATCTTGCATCTGTTGATGATGTGATAGGAGACTATGTCAACAGCAAAGTGCTTCTGTAAGCTGCTCTTCGTGCACAGCACTACATTTCATTCCTTCATACCTTATTTTTATCGAATTAATAAACTATATGTGGACTCAGTAATGACTCAGCAGCTTCAAGCGCATTTCTCTGTCTAAACTATCAAATGCCTTTTCATAATCTATGAATCCGATATAAAGTGGGGACTGTAGTTTTAAGCTTTGTTCAACTCATCATCGTGTGCCTTCTCCGCAACGAAGGTTGGCTACTATGGATCCCCATTCTAATCTGTTTCTTGCTTTGGTGGTGCAGGCTGTCATAGATTGACTTGACCATCTTTTGATGTTACTCGTCCATGTTAGTCTTGGTCTGCCTCTTTTACCTTGTATTTTTCCTTCCAATATTACTTTTAGTAGGCTGTTGTGTCTTTTAACATGCCCAAAAAATTTCATTTGTCTTGTCTTAATTGTATTTAGTAGTTCTCTTTTTATTTTCAGTTGTTTTAAAACTTTATCGTTTGTTATCTTTTGTTTCCATCCAATTCTACCTATTCTTCTATAAATCCACATTTCAAAGGCTTCAATTTTCAGTTCTGTTTTCTTGTCTAATTTCCATGTTTCTGCACCATACAGGAATATTGAGAAGATGTAACATTTTGCCATTCTTAGTTTCAGCCCTGTTGATATTTGTTTTGTTGTTAGTATATTTTTCATGGCATTAAAATTACTTTTTGCCATATCTATTCTTTTGTTTATTTCAGTTTTGCATTTTCCATCATTGGTTATAGTATGTCCCAGGTAGTTGTAACTCTGGACTGTCTCCAGATGTATTCCCTCAACTGTGATATTTAATTGTAGGTCTTGAGAATTTTCTTTGTTTATGATCATAGTTTTAGTCTTTTTGATATTCATTTCTAGTCCATATTTTTTGCTTGTTATGTTTATCACATTAAGCAATTGTAGGTCTTTAGGATTTTCTGCTAGTAGAACAGTATCATCAGCATATCTGAGGTTATTATCTTTCCATTAATGTTTAGGCCTGGTATCTCTGAGATGTTTTTAAAGATTTGCTCAGTGTATAGATTGAACAAGCTTGGTGATAAGATGCATCCTTGTCTTACTCCTCTTTTTATGTCCATGGATGTAGAGTTCTCCTTGTTATATCTTATTATTGCTGTTTGCTCCCAGTACAAATTACATATTAGTCGTATGTCTGCGTCGTCTAGATTTATATCCTTTAGGCAGTCTATAAGTTGGTTATGGTGTATTTTATTAAAGCTTTGGTGTAGTCTATAAAGCAGGCATATATTGGTTTGTTTACTTCTGTGTACTTTTCAATCAATGTTCTCATGCTGAATATGGCTTCTTTTGTCTCACTGTTTTTCCTGAATCCAAATTGTTGCTCATCTAATTCAGTATTGATTTTATTCTGAATCCTTCCCTGTATAACTTTTAGTATAAATATAGTATAATAGTTGTTCAACTATTATATGTAAAGTAGTTATTTGATCAGTGCATGATCTGTTTTCCTAAAACTCATTTTTTTCATCTCTCAAATGTTTCTCTATGACCTCTTTTAGTCTGAATGATTCTGCTTAGTATTTTTTGTAGCACTGATAGCAGCATAATTCCTCAATAATTTGTGTGCACCTCTGTAAACTTTCTGTCATTGGTATTTTGATCATTCATTAATTTATTGAGTGCCATCTCCGCATCAAAAGTTGGCTACCATGGAACGCCATTCTGCTCTGTCTCTTGCTTTGATTTTGCAGGTTGTCATAGGCTGACTTGTCCATCTTTTGATGTTATTCGTCCTTGTTAGTCTTGGTCTGCCTCTGCCTCTTTTACCTTGTATTTTCCCTTCCAAGATTATTTTTAGTATGCTGCTGTGTCTTAACATGTCCTAAAAATCTCATTTATCTTGTTTGAATTGTATTTAGTAGTTCTCTTTTCATTTTTAGTTTTTAGAATTCATTGTTTGTTTTCTTTTCTTTACATCCAATTCTACTTATTCATCTATAAATCCACATTTCAAAGGCTTCAATTTTCTGTTATGTTTTTTTGTCTAATGTTTCTGCACCATACAGGAATGTTGAGAAGGTATGACATTTTGGTATTCTTAGTTTTAGCCCTGTAACACAGGATGTCCCCTACTGAATGAGGGTATTCCATTGGAATCCTCATTAACGTTGTCAAGAATTCTATAATTGTGGCTACCCATGATTATAGAAAGAAGTTACGATGGTGATTTTCTGTTGCTTTGTTTATGGTTGATTCCGCCAGCCTTTGAACTAAAAAGTCTTATCCACAAGTAATGGTGGAAGCAATGGTAGCCGCAAAGAAAAAAACATTACCACTATGCACAATAAAGACAAGGGGAAAAATATTTAAGCAGGTAAATGAATTTAAATATCTGGTAACAATGTTAACCTCAGATGGAAGATGTACAACAGAAGTGAGATGCAGAATGGCTCAGGCAAAAGCAGCTTTCCCAAAAATGAGAGTCTTTCCATGTCTTGCTAGGATTATGGGGAATATGATGCTAGTGACCATATTTTTTTATAATGGCATATTTTTTGGTAATAAAGTTATCATGCCAGGCTGCCTTTACTTTCCAGAAAATCTCTGGTACCCATTTTTAAAGCTGGGTAAATTTCAACACCTTGTTGGTCTGAAAAAATCTGTTACTTCTTGGAATTAAACCCGACCCTTCGATTAGAAAGTGAAGCACACTAACCACTGAACTACCAATGTTCCATATATAGACATATACTCTTTATAAAGTACCATGTGTTTATTGATTTAAAAAAAACATTTGACAGAGTTTGGCATGAAGCACTCTAGGCAATCATGAACAAATATAACATCAATTACCTAATAATCAATGTAAACTAACAGCTGTATGAACACTCAAGTGTGCGTTTTTTGCAATTGGGATGTTGGGCAAATAGTTTTCCACAACCACAGTAGTAACACAAGGATATTTGCTATCCCCAGCATTATTTAATATATTTCTTGAAAGAATTATGACATACTCCCCAAAAGAACACTCTGGGACCATCAACACTGGAGGCAGAATGATTATCAACCTTTATTTTGCAGTTGATATAAATGGGCTTGTGGCAAGTGATATATCAGAGATCAATTATTCAAAGATTAAGTATCTGCCTACATAAGACATCACAAGCATATTGTAAAAGAGTTTTGCATTCTAAGAAATATTTTATTACAACAATGTATGACTTCGCAGAGAAAGAAATCTATTGAAATAACTGTATGTCCTTGAGTAATCATTATTATATATCACCATAAATCTTAAAGTCTGTAGCGCATCATGTTAACTACATGTAGAATACAATTCTACATCTGCCTGTTTTAAATAAGATATAATAAGACATAAATAAGATATAACAAGGAGAACTCTACACCCATGGACACTTCTATGCCTGGGGACAATCAAAGGCTAAGGAAAGCGAACCTGAATAAAATGCTGGCTGAAATCGGATGCACTGGGCCACTGGCGCAAAACACAGTGTAACGTATTAACGGGTGTTCAGTCAGAGTGGATCTGGCAGACTCTAAATGTGATGTTCTGTCTGTGGGGGCGATCAACACACTTAACCTGACAGCTGACTTCATGTGGGAGTCTGGAATCCTACTCTTATTGAGTCCTGATCGCAGAGAGAGAGAGAATACAATTCTAGCTTACTCTGATCTTATTCTTAGTGTTTACCTGTTTAAATGGGATGGAAGTGTTGTGTTGCTAGTTTATTTATATATCGCCGTTGTCCAGAAAGGCTAGATGTTGGATCTCACTACCCAGAGACCAGGGGAGGGTAAAGGCATGAAGAAACCATGGATTCAAATGGAAACATTTTCAAGGGAATTCAAGCCTGAGATCATCCTCTCCAGAGGCCAAAATGTTACCTCTAGACCACCCAGTCCCCCTCTCTGATCTAATGGCTACTATCTATCTATCTATTGTCCTTTCGAGCTGAAGACGGCACATAGGGCAGAACCATAATCTCAAAAACAGAAACCTTGCGTGCCAAAATGGAACACATTGCAGAGATCACTGCTCTAAAATCTATGGTCTGGCGTCTGTTTCCATAACAATGCTTTTTACAATGACAGCTTGTCAAGCCATCGATCAACCTCCTTAGTCGCCTCTTACAACATGCCTGGAAGATCACAGTGTCACTATTCTTTACAATGGCTACTACCATCTGCAAATTACATTCATTGACGTACAGCATCGTGAACTCAGTATCATTTACATGTCATTGTTTAGAATCATACTAAGCCTTCCTGATGTCAGTTTAATTCTTTGCTTCAGAAGAAAGTCTTCTTGCAGCTTTGTCTAGGCCTGAAATGAATTTTTCTGTTTCAAATAATTCTAGTTTCTTCTTGCCTTAAGGTTGGCACTCTACTAGCTCAGTCTATTTAGTTCATGATGCAGAACTAGCTGCAAGTTGTCAAATGTGGAGAGCTATGACTTCTGCCATATGTGTTGTCTTCAGCCTGAGAGAAAACAGTCCTGGATAAAAGTAAGATTAGAGTAATGGGTCCTCCAACAATGAACTGTGTTATTGCATAGTCATGAATTCATAGATAGTATTATTATTCTTAGATTTCAGATGAACCAGAAAGATGTAATTTTTCCTATGAGAATGGCGAGGTTTTGTTTTTATATCTTATGTTTTAGATGTCTCGATTTACATATTGAATTATTTTAACCAATGTTGTTCATCCCTTATTAATAAGGCATAAATGGTGGTGATCCATTGACATTTTGTTTTGAAATGACGTAGTATCATCTCAGCATTTGCCATTCTGTTTTTATCACTGTGTGCACAAGAACCAGCATTCTGAATAACATGTGAAGAGCTTATTGCGACATTCAAAATCACCAGTCTGATAGAGTCTTGACAGGAGAAGTGTTGCCAAGGTTTTGAGATGTGAACCTTGAAGTAATTGACATCCTCACAGACCAACAAACCTGGAAGAGGGGAGGTTGACAGTTAAATTAGTGTTATAAATATGGGACCTATGAGGTCCTTCTTTTATCTCAAGTATTGTTTCCAATTTACATAAGTTGAGCAATGAGAGGTTGTCAATAATCTAAGGAAATTTAGTTCACTTCGCCTGATTAAGAGACTATGATAATCTGATCAAGGGCCCTATGTCGACAACAGAAATATTTAGTTAGCTATCCAATTCACTTCTATAAATTAGATAACTTCAATTAGGAATTTGAAACAATTATGATGCCTTACCAGCTCCAGATGACTACACTGGAACAAATTTGCATTACTGTCTATCTCTCTTGTAGCTGTTCTCTAGTTATCTATGGTGACACTAACTGACTGTCTACTCGCTAGCCTAGTAATGTCTAAACTCATCCTTGCTATCTCATGGCTGCCCAAATGCTTGCTCTGAACTAGCTTGTCTTTGCCAATCTCATAGCTGTCATCATCTTTCTGCTATTATTCTTGATCTCCTGCTCTTCTATACAAGAGAGTAATCTATTTGAGTTTTGGTCCTTCCATTAGGTGATGTCCATGTGAAAAGTCTTTATGGGTGTTGCTTAAACATTGTGTTCCTTGTCACCAAGATTTTCTTATATAAAAATATTATTTTCTCTCCTGATTCATTTCTAGTTCCTAGGCTTTGTTGGGTGGTGGTGTATCTTTCTTTATGTGTTATTTTCTTTCCAAGTTTTGCATTAAATTCCTCCTTTTTTAAGGTGATGTCATTTTGGCTCACATTATCAAACACAATTTGCAGTCCATTGTAAAAATCTGCTACTCCTTATCATCTATAGCTATGCTTAGTTCCTATATTTGAGTGCTCATGATGTTTTGTTGCTTCCCTTTTAGCCGAATGGTTAATATTCTGTCATTGATAAGATTATAGCCTAATAGTATTTTGAAATTGCTACTCGACCAAATTGAACCAATTTGTCTTTCCCAAAATAGTTAAAAATTTCACCTTTCTCTGTTTTAAAATGGCCTTGCCTTGCCCATCTGTGTTAGCATATGTTTAATTAAGCTCTTCTATTTCTTTTATTATTAAATGATATCTTCCATCCACAAGAGTTTTAACATTCCACGTTCCAAATTAAAATTTATTTGTTAAGTTTCATACAGATGCTTTCTAACAATGTCTTATAAACATGACATAATGGTCTAGAGAAGGGATCAAGGCAAAGAAATGCAAATATATGCATAAAATTGCGAAGCTGCAGTAAATCTGAATGTGAAGAAGAAATGGAAATAAAAATTTTTTTAATGGTATGGTTAAAAGCTTTATGTAATTGATGGACAACACAAATTTGAATGATGTTTTGGTGCAATAGGCATTCAGCAGGAACAAACAAACAACACACACACACACAAATATTTAAGTAAATAAAATTAATCCTACCTAGCTAACTAATAAGGAGGCATTCAAAACAAAATGATTTCCCTGTATCATGGGATGGCCAGAAGGAAAAAGAATGTGTGGTGCGGGATACATGGTTGACCAGCCAATGGGTGGGTCAAAAACAAGTTAAAGCATTCTAAAATTATGTGGGGTGACATTGTCTAGGTTACCTCAACTACGACACCTGCAATGTCTATACGTATCAACGCACCTACACACATACACACACACATATATATATAGACACATACGCATATACACATACATGTGCATACACACACATGTGAAAATGTGCGCATACAGCCTACATTCCCAGAAGTGTCCACATCGGGGTACATGTGTATACACAAAGGAGAAGAAATAGACCAGAAGAATAACGGGTACTTAAAAGGAATAAAGAGAGACATGTCTCAAAATGGTGTTCACTAAGAACATGTAAAAGGTAAGGTACTGTGTAGTGCAGGTGGAAAATGTAACGCCTTGTACAAAAATAAGCAGCCCAGACAAAAGAGATATAGGAGACCACCGAAGTATCGCAGTGTCATCTAGTAAAGGAGAGCTGTGAATAGCATAGCTTGTGGATATACTAATATGCTCATACATGGGCAGAAGAGTAGAATATGCAATAGGGAAGGAGCACCCACACAGAAAACTGTGTACAAGTGTGATGCATTCATGCCTTGTGGGATCAGTGAACCCAATTGGACTACAAGGCGATTCTCGAAGGCGAACTGACTGTGGTCACCGGAGTGGCAAAGGACAATACCAGTGATAAGATGTCGTTTTTGCCCTTGTGGTCTGAGGAATTGAAATGAGATGCCACTGGAGTGCCAGTATTCTGTTGAACATCCCAAAGTTGTTCACAAAATCTTTCCACTAAACGTCTCCCAGACTTGCCAGTATGTCATGTGACATGGTTGGCATATGATAGCATAAAAGATGGGACATATGTGAAACTATCCTTGATCTTGAACTGTCCGTTAGGGAATAAGACAGTCCCTGAGCACATAAGCACAGGTGATACAGTTACATCCACAGGGGACAGTACCCAAGTATTTTTGGTCAGACCAAGGGAGACGGCTCCTAACCAGAATATCTCTCAAATTCTTGTCGCGGTTGATGGTGACCATAAGGGGAACACGGAAAAGTAGACGAGTGGTGGGATCAGAGTGGAGGATGGAACTGTAACAGTTGAAGTATTTCCACAACAGCTAAGTTGTAAGGGTGAGTATTGTTCGGGAAAGGGGGGGGGGGGGGTTGGAAGGAGTGAGTGCCTTGGGATGAGAGATAAGGAAAACCTGTTTGAAGGCAGTTTGGAGGGTCAAATCTGGATGAAGCCGACGGCTAAAGAAACCTAATATGACGTGAGCCTGTTGGAGAAAATCCTGGTCATCTGTAACTGAGAAAACGGAATCAAATCATGACATGAAAGTGAATGTGATGTATAGAGAGGGTATCTGTGGGTTTATAGAAAACAGGTGTGTGAAGGCCAGAAGTGCCCAAGAAAACAATAAGGTCCAAAAAAGGTAACAGAGAAGTTGAGATAAAAGATGTGATCTTAATATCTTTGTATATATTTAAATTTTTTTGAATCATGAAAAAAGGCACCTAAACAGACACAGAGAAAAAACACATAGCAAAAGAAAAACACATAAACGACAGCTACCCACAAGACTTATAGTCACATATACACGGATGGCTCTGCTACAAACGCCACCAGAAATGGAGGGGGAGGTGTGTTCTTGAGACTGAATAACTAGGAAGAGATCAACAAGACAATGGCTACTGGGAAATTCTCAAATAACTATAAAGCAGAAACTGAAGCCCTCGAAGACGCTCCAAACTGGCTATCCAACACAAAAATAACGTGCACAAGAAATTGGTGATACTGACTGATGCACTGTCAGTCATAACAGCTCTAAAAGAAAACCCAGGAACAGTGAGCTAGATGACTTAAGAACAACCCTAGAGCAACTGTGCAATAACTTCCAGAGAGTGGTCATCCAATGGATACCATCACATTGCAATATATACGGAAATGAACATACAGAAAAACTAGCTAAGGAAGGAGGGAGATTACCACAAGAGAACCATCTGGTCAGCTACGATGAAGCCAAATCCATCATCAAAGGCCAGTACCATGAAAAATGGAAACAAGAACACCCAAAGTATAATGAGGGGGATGGATACCTGCAACTATCAAGGAGGGATCAAATCATCATACTTCGCCTGCGCACTGGCCACAACAGAATGAGAAACCACATGTTCACCAAACTCCAAACTCAAAATAGCAACTACTAGCCAGTGCCACTGTACCCTGGAAAACATGACAACTAAACATGTTCTACAGGATTGCCCCAGCACATAGGCCTGTGGAGGACAATGTGGCCAACACCCACCTCTCTGGAAGAGAAGCTATACTGGGCAACCAAAAATCACTTAAACAGACAGCTGCCTTCATAAGAGAGTCCGGAGTCCTAGTCTGAATGAGCCATGATCGCAGAAGAAGAAAAAGATAACTTTGTGATAGCTGCCGATGTAGTTGATAAACTTGGAGGCGTTGTCCTCAGGTAGATTGGCAAGTCTAAAGCATTCATCAATGTACAGGAGGTATTTGATGGGAACGGGACCCTGATATGAATTGAATATTTTGTGTTCAAGGTAACCCATGAATAAGCAAGCATAGCTTGGACCCATCTTGGTGTCCATGGCTATGTCAATGACTTGGTCAAAGAACTCACCATTGAACTCAAAGGTCTTAAGGTTGAAGACAAGCCCAGTGAGGCAGAGAAGAGTGGCAGTATCAACAGAAGGATGTTGCTTTAGGTCTAGAAAGTACCGTAGAGCCAGGAGGCTGTTGGAGTGAGGGATAGAGGTGTAAAGAGAACAAATTTTGAGGACGAAAAGTCACTATGAGCGGCCAAGAGAGAGAGATGGAAGAGAAGATTCTCAAGGCATGGTTAGTGTCTTTGACATAGGAAGGAAGACTGCCTTAATGGGCTGGAAGACACGGTCTATATGTTGGATATGTGTTCAGTCGGGCAAGCACACACTGACATGATAGGACATCCTGGGTTGTTGAGTTTGTGAATTTTCCAGAGAATTGTAGAAGGATGGCCTACCAAGACCACTATTAGGGATAATGAGGCGGGACACACTAGGAGGAAGGAGATTGTCTTGGATCAGTTCCTTGATGGTAGATTGAATCTGCATATTGTGGTGGACAATGGCGTTGTCAGGGCTGAGGTTTATAAAATGTGGTATCGAATAACTGTTTGGTGCCCTCTGAAATGTACAAGTCTTTACGCTAAACTACCACCGCTCCCCCCTTATCAGCCGGTTTGATAACAATGGTCCTTATTACCTTGGAAGGTACTTATATAGAGCATAGTTCCAGATAACAAGAGAGAGAGAGCCTTGTTGCAGGATCCTCATATTCTAAGGCCGGCTTATTGCAGGAGCTGTAACTCAGTAGCCTGAGTTATGTGCTCTGTGCACACCATGAGCTGTATGCTTCATTCGTTTTGATCGTGTTTCGATAAATTTCGATTGCATACGATGAATGAAGATATTGTATGACAGGGAACAGATGGCTGTGTTCACATTCTGTGCGGTTTCGCAACAACAATTTATTTTTGAAGGAGGAAAGCAGTTAAAGAAATGAAGACTTGAATATATTTTTTCTGCTTTCCTAGGAGTGAGAACTTAAGACTGCAAACAGCTGCTTCCTTGCAGAATGGCCAAGAAAAAATTGGCTAAGGAGGCAGCCTCAAACAAATGTGTACACAGAACATAAGATTAAAAAAAACACAGAGCAACAAAATGTGCTATTTAGCAATAGAAGAAATATGATTTACGAACATAACTCAACAAGCTGTCTTTAGAGTAGTTTCATTACATTATTCTGATGTGGTGTTATATTCTGATATTTTATTCACATATGCCATTAAAAATTGTGAGGAGCTGCATTTTGTTATTGTAGGCCACATGTTTAATTTTTAGGCATCCTTCCTAAAGTTTCCATAGCACAACTTACTGCCCGTTAAACAAAATTTGATCTCTTTGGCAAAGTTGTTATTTACACTTAATCAGCAATATTTTATTTATACTTTTCTGAAATACCACTTTGTTGCATTCTAAAAATTTTTTCATACAGATTTAATTACACCTTATTGGATATCAAATACTATTAAATTTATTTGCAACCTGATAACAACCTTGTTCTAATTTAATTTCCAGTGTACTCCAATTCTGAGTCATGTGCGGTGGTTAAATCTTCAGGAATATCAAAGCAAGAAACTGATGGCTGATAATGGTATTACTGTTCAGATGTTTCAGGTTGCTAATACAAGAAATGATGCCACTACTATTGCATATAAGCTAAGTATGTATAATTTATATTGTATAATCAATGAATAATTTATTACGTAAAGTTGTTCCAATTATCATTATCAAATTAAACACAATAATTTCTGCTCATTATTTAAAGAAATTGATAAATTCTAATCCTTGAAATTTTTTTCCTCTCCTCATCTTTTCCAATTTTGCTGCAGGCTATTTTTAAAATTAAATTTTGTTGTTAACTCTTTTGCACTAAGACCTTAGTGAAAATTGAGCAGCAGTGTTAAATACTCTCATTTAGACTCCGACACAGTGCGAAATAGTTTTTTTTTTTTGGCAAATCAAAGTTTCAGACATTCATGATGCCAACTAGTTTTATTTTCTAAAACTGTATACATGTTATAACTCATAATTTGTCCTTTGTTACCATGCACCTAGCAATATTTATGTGGTCAATATTAAATTTCTACACAGACATTTTGCAAGTTATCAATTAAAAAGAAACATTGTTATTGTTATAGAAGGTCCTGGTATCACTGCAAACGAATTAAAATCCATAATTACTAAACTGCCCATGCCAGTGGAATCATCCGAATTACTAACTCATCTCCCAAACAAAGAAAGGTAGCTGTAGTCCCCATCATGTAGGGGGGGGGGGGGCACACGCCAAAAGACATAAGGCGAAACCGCACAGAAAGTGAACACAGCCAACTGTTCTTTGTCATACGATATCATCCTTAATTGTAAACAATTGGAATATCAAAATACGATCAAAACAGATGAAATACACAGCTCACAGTGTGCACAGAGCACTTAACTCAGTAGCTCCTACAACAAGCCCAGACTTGGAATATGAGAAAACTGCAATAAGGAACACTTTCAATCCCGATCAATGGCTTCCAGGTTCACCGAGCCTTAAATGAGTACTGGATTTTTTCTGAGAAAGGCAAGCGGCACGGACGTAATACCGACCACATTACCCAAAAATCATGTACTGAAGGTCTATAAAAATTATGGGCACTAACATATTCCCTATCTTGGCGTGACAGGTTGCTTTACTTTTTTTTTAATAGTGAAGGAAAGCAAAAATGAAGGACTTAGCCTTAATAGCAAAAAGACAGAAGTAGTGGTAGCAACAACAAAAAATACATCACCATAATGTACAATGAAGACAAGTGAAACAATATTAAAATAGGTAAATGAATTTAAATTGGAAGCCGCGATAGCTCAGTGGTTGGTGAACTACAAAGGACAAGAGGTTGGGTTCAATCCTGATCAACAGCTTCCGGGTTCACCCAGCTTAAATGGGTACCAGATTTTTTTTTTTGGGAAAGTAAGGCGGCAGAGGCGTAATACTGACCACATTACCCCAAAAATCATGTGCCGAAAGTCTATTAAAAAATTATGGCCACTAACACCACATTCCCTATACACCACATGGGATGACAGGGCTTAAAAGGGGGAAAAAATTAGTTTTAATATCTTGGAACAATGTTAATTAACCTCAGATGGTAGATGAAGCAAACAGAGGTGAGATACAGAATAGCTCTGGCAAAAGCAGCTTTCCAAAAAATTAGGAAGATACTGTGCAATCCATTTTTGACAATAGGAACAAGAAAAAAAAAAAGAGTTCTTAAATGTTATGTAGAGCCTGTTAACATATGGATGTGAATCATAGACAATAGGGCAACAGACAAGAAAATCACTAAAAATGTTGTTTTACAGAAGAATGTTGAAAATACCATGGACAGCTAAGAAGAGTAATTAAAACGGTCTGAAAAAGACAGATAATTTCCAATATTAGGGAAAAAAATAATCATTTTTTTTTGTCGTGTAATGAGAAGGGAACAGCTGGAATATATTGTGACAACTGGAAAAATTGAGGGACAAAGAGATAGAGGGAAGCTAGAGAAAAGATAACAGACAGCTTAAGAGAATGGCTTGGCAGAAGGTCAACAATAGAAATGATAAATAACTGTTGAGATCGAAGGTGACCAGGGCATTCTTCTGGTTAGAGTCATAAGACTACACCCACACCTGCATACTGAGTGATCGATGAGCGTGATTAAAAAAGTATAGGTGGTCTCTGTACACATGCAATGGGTAGAGTCATTGCAGAAGTAAAAAATATGTAAGGTCACTTTTTTTCTACATCCCTGGACATGCAGGAGTACGAGGAAATGAAAGAGCTGACAGAATGGCTAGCCACACTGTCATTGAAGACGGTCAACCAATGGATCAGGCGAACATCATCAATGCCCTCCTTGATGTGGGAAGGGCACAGGACTTTGACAACCATGAGTCCACATCACTCCTTCGGATGAAAGAAATGGGAGTTAAGATGAGCACAGCCAGAAATGAGAAACTTAGTGGGTGTATAAGACTTATCAACCAACACAGAACTGGAGTCGTCGGTCGCTGGAAACTGCACAACATGCTGAATAGGGGATCTGAGCACCTATGGACATGTTCGGAGTGCAAAGATGATACCCGCATATAATTCAATAACTTCCCTGAGTACATTCAGAATGTCAGCACAGTCCAGCGAGGCTGTCATCTTGTTTGTTTCCTTTCATGCCAAGTGTCCAGAAATGAAAATGAAACAAATCCCAATCAGCCCTGGGTTCTTTCAAATAACTCAACCCTTCTCTTACTCCAGATGTTAGTTACTGCGAATGGTTTTGATGTTCCTTTATTCACTCTAATTGCACTTTTCTGCAGTTACTATATAAGCTCTTGCAACATCTAATAATGTGGTCATTTACTCCTTAATGAGCCAATGTTTGCCATAATTCATTTCTATCCATCCTATCAAAAGCTTTCTCTTGGTCCACAAATGCTATGCACATATTATTTTTATATTCTATGTTCCTCTCTACTAGTTGCTTGATTGAAAATATTGCATCTGTGCAGCTTCTATTTTTTCTAAACCCCATCTGTTCTTCCAACTGAGGTTCTATTATAGGTCTTAATTTTGTTTCTATAATTTTGGCAGGTTAGCGGGGTAGAGTTCTGCCCTACCAAAGGAGGAGTAAGACGTCTCCTTTCCTCCACTAGTCTTCGGGACACCCCTGGGCAAGGTGGAGCTCCCGTTTAGCCCCTCTATCAGGGTTATGTGAAGCCATTGGAGCAGGTGGTGGATGGTGTTGTGGGAGCAGCCGACAAGTAGTGCCGGTTATGGTCCCCACACCGCGATGGCAGGCAGAGGATCACATGTATAGAGACAATGGCTGTGATCTCCGACTAGTACAGTCACTGCCAAGAAGGAAAGGAATGGCAAACTACCTTCTTAAATTGCCTGGAATAGTCATGACAAATCAAAACCTTCTGTTTACAGCTAACGACGTTAATGGGGACTTCACAGCCACCTCGTCCGGTAGGGGGCGTCATGTGCTACAGGTGACACCCCATCGTCATCAAGCAACTGTATGCAAGATCAAAAACAAAGAGACACTAGCAATAGGAACTTGGAACATTAGATCAGCATTCCAGGTTGGAAAACTAGATAACATCAGCCAAGAAATGAAGAGAATGAAGTTGAACATCTTGGGACTATGTGAAATGAGATGGACAGGAGCAGGATTATTACAACGCGACAGTGGAAATGTAATTTACTCTGGGGGAACCACACACGAAAGAGGAGTAGGCATCATGTTAGATAGAGAAAGACGCAAAACAGTGAAAGGATTTTGGCCAGTATCAGACAGAATTCTGCTAGTAAAATTGAGAGGCAGACCAATGGATATTAACATAATTCAAGTTTATGCACCAACAAGTAATAGCGAAGAAGAAGACATTGACACTTTTTACGAGGAGCTAGAGGCAACCATGGAACAGTGTAAACCTCAAGAAAAAACTATTATATTAGGGGATTTCAATGCAAAGGTAGGAACAGCTAAAGTGCAAAATGTGACTGGAGGGCATGGCCTTGGAGAGACGAATGACAGAGGGGATAGATTGATAGAATGGGCAAAGACACATGAAATGATTATAGGTAACACCTGGTTCAAACAACACCCTAGGCGACTATGGACATGGCAAAGCCCAGACAAAAAAGTACACAATCAAACTGATTTTATAATGGTACAGAGAAGATTCAGGAATGGGCTAACATCGGTTAAAACAAGGCCAGGAGCAGATTACAATAGTGACCATGTACCAGTAGTTGGAAAGAAAAGAATAAATCTGCGGAAGGCACAGAAATCACCAAGAAATATAAAATTAGAACTAGATATGCTAAGAATAGATAAACAGATGAGTGATAAGTACAGCACGATAGTACAAAATAGATTTAATGCTATTGAGAAAATACAGGACATCCAGGAGCAGTGGGAAATGCTCAAACAATCGATTCAACAAACATCAAAAGAAGTAATACCAGTGACTAAAAGAATCAACAAAAAGAAATGGATGACAGAAGAAATATTACAACTAATGGACGAAAGAAGAAAACATAAGAAAGAAGAACACAATATTGCACAAATAGATCCAAAACAAGTTCAGTGAAGCAAAGGAAGGATGGTTAAAACAGAAATGTGAAGAAATGGAAAAACAACAAAAGAAAGACTCCAAATTTATGCACAATCACTTAAATGAATTAACAGGAAGAAAAGAAGTCAAAGTTTCAGGATGTGTGAAATCAAAGGAAGGAAATATAATAATGGGACAGGAGAAGACAATGGAAAGATGGACAGAATATATCAGTCAACTCTATGATGATGAAAGACCAGAATTAAACAATTCAAATGAAGATACAGGACCACCAATAAAGCAGAGTGAAGTGGAGGACGCAATTCAACACATGAAAAGAGGCAAAGCTCCAGGTCCTGACAATATAACAATCGAAGAGATAAATGCATTAGGAGAGCTGGGAGTACAAGTCATAACAAAATTACTCAATGACATATATAACACTGGACATATACCCGAAGATCTACTAAAATCTATCTTTGTAGCCATACCGAAGAAGTCAGGAGCCACTGATTGTGAAGACCATCGCACTATTAGTCTCATGAGCCATATGACTAAAATATTACTAAGAATAATCATGAGACGTGTAAGGAACAAAATAAAACCAGAAATAAGTGAGGAACAATGTGGATTTGTGGAAGGAAAGGGCACCAATAATGCAATATACATCTTAAGAACATTAATAGAAAGATCTATAGAGGTAAAGAAAGATCTATATATGTGCTTTATAGACTACACAAAAGCATTTGACAAAGTAAAGCATGTGGAAATAATCAATATGCTGGAGAAATTAAACATTGATGGCAAGGATCTGCGAATCATAAAATCATCAGATGGGAGATGCACCACAGAAATAAAAAGCAGAATAGCTCAGGCCAAAATGGCATTTCAGAAAATGAAAAATATCTTATGCAACAAATCTATGTCAATAAAAATGAGAAAGAGAGTTCATCGGTGCTATATAGAACCAATTCTGACCTATGGAAGCGAATCATGGACAGTAGACAAACAAATGAAAAGACGATTAGAGGCCACAGAGATGGGATTTCTCAGAAGAATGTTGAAAGTTCCCTGGACAGCTAAAAAGACCAATGAGGAAGTTCTCAAAGAGGCCAACATAAAAAGGGAGCTCTTAAAAAACATTAGAAAGAAGCAATCAACATTTTTCGGGCACATCATGAGAAGAGGAAAGTTGGAATACTTGGTTACAACTGGCAAAATAAAAGGAAAGAGTGATCGCGGATGACAGAGAGAGAAGATACTGGATAGCTTGGTGTCATGGCATGGAAAACAGTCAACAACAGGACTGATACGATGCACTGTAGATAGAAGATTGTGGAGGGACATGATCACCTACGCCAACCGGTATGGCACATGATGATGATGATAATTTTGGCATACATTTTTCATATGTGGCGGAGTAGTGATATGCCACTGTTGTGAGCATTCTCTTTTGTTTCCTTTATTTTTTTCAAAGGGACGTTATTATTGCTAGTTGCCAGTTAGTAGGTGTTTGTTGTACCTCTGATACATTGACAATTCTATGTAACTATCTACTGCTAAGTTCTCCTGCTGATTTTATTATTTCCGTTGGTAATCTATCCATTCCTGGCGATTAACTATGTTCAATACTTTTATGATAATTTCCTACTTATACATAACATGTATCCAATTTTGCAATCTCTCAAGATAAATCACAGGGAATCACTCAATTAGTAATATATTGATGTATAGCTCTATGTTGAAATCACCCTCTAGTCTAACTGAACAGAACAAACAGATCATGTGGTTTTATAATGGCCATCTAGAGGTGAAATTTTGTGAAACATTCTGTGTTGAGAAAACTAAATAATGTATAACATGCTAAAATTTTCCGTTAGATTGCAGATTAAAGAGGAAACATCATCTAATTAGCTCTTTCTAATATCTTATTAATTTTTAAATCTTAGTCAAAACTGTGAGGGTATATTTTTACATTTTAGCGTGTTTATATTTTTTGGTTCATTTTAATTCTTTCTATTTTTTGTTATACATTCACTCTGTATAAAGGATTTATCTGAAACTATATATTCAAAACTATATATTATCTACGCAAACGACATTAATAGGGACTCCACAGCCACCTCGTCCAGTAGGGAGAGTCATGTGCTACGGATTACACCCGATCGTCAAGCTACTGTATGCAAGATCAAAACAAATGAAAAGATGATTAGAGGCCACAGAGATAGGATTTCTCAGAAGAATGTTGAAAGTTCCCTGGACAGCTAAAAAGACCAATGAGGAAATTCTCAAAGAGGCCAACACTAAAAGGAAGCTACTAAAAACCAGAAAGAAACAATCAACATTATTCGGGCACATGATGCGAAGTGGAAAGTTGGAATACTTGGTTACAACTGACAGAATAAAAGGAAAGAGAGATCGCGGACGACAAAGAGAGAAAATGCTGGATAGCTTGGTGTCATGGCATGGAAAACGGTCAACAACAGAATTGATACGATGCACTGTAGATAGATTGTGGAAGGAACATGATCACCTACACCAACCGGTATGGCACATGATTATGATGGTATATTCAATTCTCATGAAACAAGGCAAATTTGAGTCCTAGTGTTTAGTTTATTTGATGGGTCATCCTAATTGCAACGGGCATGACCATAACTGCTGAGATATCCTCCCCAGTATGTCACTCAGTGTGTGGAGACTGAAGACACCAAATCTGTGATGATTTGCGATTCTTCTATGGCTCCCACCATAGCGCTCCTTGCTTCTTTAGCGTGTTTATATTTTTTTGGTTCATTTTAATTCTTTCTATTTTTTGTTATACATTCACTCTGTATAAAGGATTTATCTTTATATTACATCTCCAGATTTGACCTGATGTTTGTGTAGTCTGGACATGGTTGTAGATTCATGATCATGGTTTAGCTCACCTAGTGAGCTCATACGGTTTGCGCAAATCTACAGACTTTGTAATGCATGAGGTTCTTCTCCTACCATGCCACAACCTATTATTTGGACCACTGTAACAAAAAAAATAATAATTAACCCACACAAATATAGTAGATTCATTATGCTGATCCATTGAATAAATTCATTGTGCAAATTTCATACAATTGTCTGTGGAAAACAACTTTCGGTTTATCTAGAGTTTTGTAGTGTAACATGCAGTTAAACATTTATTGACTTCTGATTAATATGGCAGATAGGTGACATGAACCATTGAGGCAATGTCTAAAGTGTGTTATTGAGTTATTTGCGGGTCATCATCATTGCACTCCGAACATGTCCATAGGTGCTCAGATCCCCTCCTCAGCAATTCCCTCAGTGTCCAGCGACTGACGACTCCAGTTCTATGTTGGTTGATAAGTCTTCTTACACGGCCACTAAGTTTCTCATTTCTGGCTGTGCCCATCTTAACTCCCATTTCCATCATCCAAAGAAGTGACGTTGATCTGTGTTTGTCGAAGTCCTATGCTCTTCCCACATCTCGGAGGGCATTGATGATGTCCGCCCGATCCATTGGTTGCCCGTCCTCAACGACAGCGCAGCTAGCCAACCTGTCCGCTCTTTCATTTCCCCGTACTCCAGCATGTCCAGGGACATAGACAAAGGTGACCTTACGTATTTTGGATTTCTGCAACGACTCTACCCATTGCGTGCGTACAGAGCCCGCCTCCACTTTTTTAATCATGCTCATCGAATCACTCAGTATTATGCGTGGGTGTAGTCTTGTGACTCTAACCATTTGAATGCCTTGGTCACTGCCATCGCCTCCATTGTCATGCTACTCGTGGTCATGACGTATGCACTACTGTCTTCCTTGACTATTCTGCCTGCTGAGCGTGCTGTAAATGCCCATGCACTTCTTTGGTGTTGTATTACAGATCCGTCTGTATAAATGACTGCATCTTTCTCATCGGTGTTATCGCAGATGAGACCGTTGACCTCAGCATTAACCACAACCGGGTTTTGTTCCCTACTTTTCCTGTTGAGTGTGACAATACACGAGAAAGTCCCCTTGAATGACATAGGCACCAGTATCCACTCCTCACCAACGCTGATATTGGTAAGGCCACAGACCTGTTTGATGACATCTTCTGCTTGGCCCACCCATGATTTGCCTCTTTTTAGCCTGGCACCTTTCACTGTGTTGAGCACGTGGTGCAATGGATGCTCTGTATCTGTACTAATCTTCAGGGATGCTCGTGCTCTCCAGATCTTGATTCTGTCATCCATGGTTGGAAAGTCAAGAAGATACCTCATTGCTACACAGGGAGTGTCCCTCGTACATCCCAGGATAATGCGCATGGCTTCATTTTGTATTTTCTCCAGCCTACCAATTTGAGCCGTACTGACAGTAAGAATTGCCAGGGCATACTTGATTGGTGCGAGGACTATTCCCTGGAACAGAAGAGTAAGTAGCCTCTGCTTGATGTTGGCAGCTGCCATGACCTTCAAGGCGGCTAATCCTTTGCGGGATTTTGTTATCACATGGTCGACGTGGTCCCAAAAACAAAGGCTGCGATCAAACTTAACTCCGAGGTATGTCATCAACTTGTCCCTGATCACCTCATCAGCTCCCATTCGTACTACCGGTGTGGTCGTATCAACGATATGATTGTTAAGGGATAACCATGAAACTGATGCTTTATTAGGATTAACCAAGGCACCTGAAACCCCACACCAGGAAGAAATGCGATCGAGTTCGTCTTGCATTATGGAGGCGATTCCCCATCTGTCTCTTCCCTGTCGATATACCAGAATATCATCAGCAAAAGTCATAGTTCTTCCCCTCCCAATCAGCTGTTGTTCCGTGATCATTATTGTGTACACGTTAAATAGAACTGGTGACAATGGTGAGCCTTGAGGCAGCCCTGGACAAATGGATATTGACTCAGAAGATCAACTTCCACATCTGAGTGTCACCTTCCTCTGAAACAGTGCCGCGGCGATCCATCTAATGAGGAAGGGGTGCACCACCAGTTTGAGGAGCATATGCATGAGATATTCAAATGGTACCCTGTTGTATGCATCCTCCAGATCTATAGCAGCAGCACATGTCTCCTCTCATCTGTGGAAGCCTTCGAAGATGTCATAGGCAAAGACTACCGCATTGAGCCATGCCTCTTTGTTATATCTATAACCTCCGAGTGTGGGTGGGAATACGCATTTCTGTTCAAGGTGACAGGTGAGGACACGAGCAACTATTTTCTCCAGCAGCTTGCCTGCAGTGTTCTGCATTGTGATGATTCTGTAGGCACTGATCTAAGAATGGTCCTTGTTTGTCTTCGGTAGCGGTAGTAAGTAGCTGTGTAGCCAGTCCTCCTTAATCTGGCCACTCCAAATACTGGCATTAAACTCATTGGCCAGTTTTGTCACGTCGTCAGCTAAATCGTCTATGTCATCGTACCGAACACCGTCTGGACCAGGAGCAGTGTTGTGTGGCCGTTTAAGTGTCATGCGAATGGTATCAGTTGTAATTGTGAGATCTTCTTCCAGCCCTACATCTTTACACAATTTTGACAGAGATCCCCGTATCCTCATTCTTACAGCCTCATTTCTTTGGTCCATCTGCTCAATGTAGCGGGCAAGCAGGACCTTCCCTTTGCTCTCATCAGATTTGTGCCATATCCGGCCTGTGCTCTGAAAGTCTGGTATGCCTGTGTGTCGTGTTGTGCCATTCATGCTCTGATGAAGGTGCCAGAATGTGGCGAGCGATTTTTCTGAGCACACTTTTTTACAGAAGTCATCCCATTTGGCATCCTTAGCCTGCTTAGCGCATAGTTTAAAGTGCATCATTTTTTGGTCGACCTCTATTTTGAGACGCTTCAGGAGCTCAGGTTGTGTTCTTCCATTCCTTCTGGCTTTCTGCCATGTCTTGGCCGTTTGTCTCTTGCTCCGCCAAGCTTCCTCGACAACTACGTTCCACTAGGGTGGCTGTGTCTATCTCTCCTGCCTCCTACGAGGGGCGCTCTGTTTCTTATGTCTGATTTTGCTAATGATGTCCTGGTCTGTTTTCTCGCAGTTGAATGTATGGAGCTTTCTTTTCTAGCTTCTTTTTCTGCTTTTCTCATTTAGGAGGACACATGGATAGTGATCACTTCCGTGGAACTCCAGTGCACTCCACCTGCAAACCGGTGCGAAGGTGGAAGACACCAGGGCCAGGTCTATGACACTATCAGAGTCCCCTGTTCGAGTGGCCATTCTTGTTGTCCTTCCATCATTCAAGCACACTAAATCGGCTGACACCAGTGCGTTCTCTAGGTCTTCTCCCTGCTTGTTGGTTATGATGTTACCCCACTGGTTTCCTCTAGTATTAAAGTCTCCGCAGAAAATGACGTTCTCTTCATCAAACTCGAAGAGATACTGCCATTGTTGTGTGTTCGCCTTCCCATTACAGGCATACACATTAACAATCACGAAATGAACTGGGGTCTGCACCCTAACCGCATGTACCTGCAATTCTGCATTGTCCCATGCAGACATATCAACCTCAGCTACCACCATATTGTTGCGCACAAGGATGGCCTGCCCAAGGTGTCGTCTATTGTAAAAACAATGAAAGCCAGGAATACTTACTGTCCTGTCACCAAGAAGAGTTTCTTGCAAAACCATTATATCGGCGCCACACAGTAGCTTATCAAGAATGGGCCTTCATTGATTTATGGACCCACAATTCCAATAAGTAACGTGCACATACTTTAGACCTAGCCTCTCACACTTCGATCTTTTAATGCCACCACACTTGCCCTGTTGTGTTTTCCTTCTTCGATGATGTCGTTTGGGCTGCATCTGAATACATACACTTACCTTCGTCATAGATTATAATTTGTCGCTGAACGTCAATGCTGTGGTCCAGACTCATGTGCACTTACTCAGTCGCACGGTCCAGAACCTGTTTCCACGTTATAAGCTGGCCAACTCCAGTAAATAGCTCTGCAGCACGTGGATACGCTGAGAGCCTTTCACAAATTAAATGAATTACGCGTCCTTGACGACAGACTGGCGTAAACAAACCACCATTTTTGACGTGTTCAATAGTGCAATCAACAACAAGGATGAGTATAAGTGATTAAATAAGGAAATTGTAACAAAATGCAATGAATTAAAAGAAGCAATGTGATTTACATCAAATAGAAAGCACGTACAATCACATAATCCCTTAAAATATAAATAAAAATAAACAGAAAAGTTCACTGGAAATCAGCACTTATCTGTGAGTCCTCTGAAAAAGCCAGGGAAGAGTGCACCATATTCCCCGGAAGTTCTGACTTGCAGTTTTCTCATATTCCAAGTCCGGTCTGACCTACTGAGTTTAGTACTCTGTGCACACCATGAGCTGTGTTTTCATCCGGATGATGTTTCTTTATTCAGATGCTTACGATGAATGATGATATCGTATGACGAAGAACAGTTCAGGTGCGTTCACTTTCAGTGCTGATACGCCTTATGTCTTTTGACGTGTGCTGTATTTGCTATGATGGGGACTGCAGCTGCCTTTCTTTGTTTGTATATTCAATGAGATGTTATTTCGGATGATTCCACTGGCACGGGTGGTTGAGCAGTTATGGATTTTCATTCATTTGCAGTAATACTGGGGCCTTCGAATAACTAGAACTATTTATTAAAATTAATGTTTGATGCAAGGTTTTGTTGATGTTTATTGAGTCAAATACCATAAGTTTTTTCTTCTATTTCAAATCATTCAGAAGTTAAAGAGTATGTAGTGAAAGCACAGATTCTTGCTGGTGGCAGAGGAAAGGGAGTGTTTGACTCTGGTTTCAAAGGTGGTGTCCACTTAACAAAAGAGTAAGGTTTCCCATTTTTAAAATGTCCTATTAAAAAAAATGTTGCATTGAATGTACAAGTGTGGCCAAAATTCAGAACATTTGCAATTAGTATATTTGTTTTATGAGATTGAGCATAATTTTTAAAATTTATTATTCCTGTGCAAATTTCCCTCCTGTTTTTATTGTACTTGCAGTTGTCAGTTTGCGGAGATAGTATAGGTTTGTTGTTCCTGCTGAAGGCCTATTGATTGGGCTGCAACATCATTCAATTTTGTTTTGTCCTTTACTCACGTAAAGCTATAACCACGCCATTCCTGGAACATACAGGATGATTTTAATTTTGTTTTTATAGTTAGACAATGGTTCTCATGTGAAGGCTTTACACAGATCTTTGGTTCTAATATTTGTGTGTTGGCTGGTTTCCCTTGCAAGATGATTTGGACTCCTTAGGAGTCTGTTTTATTTTTTTGTTCTGTCTTGGAATCTTTGTGCAGTGGGTGTTCTGGTAGACCTTTAACTCCTAATGTACGTGGGAATGCTGTCATGGTTACTTACTTACATTTTGCCAAGCGAACGCTGACATGGTTACTTTCATTTTGTTTTGTTATAGTAAATACTACACATTTTAAGCCACCATATCTGCAAAGGATATCTTCTTCTTCTACCTTTTTAGCTCCCAGTGGAGCATAGGTCTTCAACAAACACTTTCCAAGTCGTTCTATTTTTTTGCCATTCTTTTAAGATCATATCCATGTCTTCCCCATCATCTTCATCTCTGCTTCTATCTGTCTTCTCCAAGAATTCCTTGGTCTTCCTCTTTGTCTTTTCCCCTGGGGATTCCAAAAAAGGGCCTGTTGTGTAATACTCTCAGTTGGCTTCCGTAGTGTGTGTCCTATCCAGCGCCATCGTCTTCGCAGTATCTCTTTATCCCACTGGTGTTTGACTGGTACATTTCCATAATTCTACGTTATGGATTTTGTCATGCCATTTCCATCCTTTTATCCTGCGTAAGCATCCATTAATGAAAGTCTGTATCTTCGTGATTGTCAATTTGGTTGTTTTCCATGTTTCACAGCCATATAATAGGACCGCCTTAACATTTGAGTTGAAAATTTGTATTTTTGTATTTAACCTAATTTCTTAGGATTTCCATATGTTTCCCAGTGCAATGAAAGCTCCTCTTGCTTTTGATATCTTTATTTTGGTATCATTATCTGTTCCTCCCTCTTTATCTATATTACTGCCCAGATATATGTAAGATTGTACATCTAATAGATGTATTTCTCCTAGTTTTATTTGGTTATTGCCAACTGTATTAATTCTCATAATGTTGGTCTTATCTCTATTAATCTTCAGTCCTAGCTGTTGTGATCTCTCATCAAGTATGCTCATTTTATCCTGCATCTGTTGAGGGCTGTGTGATAGGAGAGCTATGTCATCAGCAAAGCCTAAATCATCAAGTTGTTTGGTCAGTGACCAGTGGATTCCATTTATGTTGTTTTGAGTTATTTTCATAATCCAATCTATGGCCAGTAGAAAGAGAAATGGAGACAGAAGGCATCCCTGCCTTACTCCTGTTCTTATTTCAAATGCTTCTGTAAGCTGTCTTTCATGTCATGGTTACTTTCATTTTGTTTTGTTATAGTAAATACTACACATTTTAAGCTACCACATCTACAAAGGATATAACTAATAGAATTTCCTGTCTTTAGACATGCTTTGGTCGGTCAATGTGGGCTTAACTCTTTATGTCCTTGTTTTTTCGACCCTGCCAAAAGTGTGTGGCCATAATTTTTTCTTCCTGAAAAATACTTCTTGCACTAAATCTTTCATATTTTCACCATAACAAGTCATAGACATATGTATTAGGCAATCACTTTAAAGGAAAAAGAGCACAGATTCATAATCAGCAACGATATTTTGAAAAACAATTGAAGGATAAGAATTTAAGAAATTAATAATCAAAATTTTGGAAAAAAAAAAATGTATATAAAAAATAGTACTCACCTACCCAAAGTGGAGGTCCATTTTAATCCAACAGTGCTACTAATAATAATGTCCCTAAGATTGCTATCACATTCAAAGTTCTCAGAACATAATTCTCTAGCTTTTTTCTGCTGTTAATAATAATTCACGTCTAGGAGCGATAGATACTTCACTGCTGCTAGTCATTTTTCACTTATAAACACAAATCAGCTGATTGAAGACTTTAGAAAACAACACAAATTTCGACGATTTTGTGAAAAAATTAAACCCACGTTGAACGGTCTAAGTGTGTCTAAAGACAGGAAATTCTATTAGAGTTATATCCCTTGCGGATGTGAAAGCTTCAAATGTGTAGTATTACTATAGCGAAACAAAGTGAAAGTAACCATGTTAGCATTCGTTTGGCAAAATGTAAGTAAGTAACCATGACAGCGTTCCCACGGACATAAAGAGTTAATCTGTGCACAAAATCGTGTAAATTTGTGTTGTTTTCTAGTCTTCAATCAGCTGATTCGTGTTTATAAGTGAATAATGACTAGCAGCAGTGAAGTATCTATCGCTCCTAACCGTGAATTATTATTAACAGCAGAAAAATCTAGGAATTATGTTCTGAGAACATTAAATGTGATAGTAATCTTAGTGACTTAGTTTTACTAGTACTGTTGGATTAAAATGGACCCCCACTTTGGGTAGGTGAGTACCATTTTTTTTTTTTTTTTTTTTTTTTTACAAAAAATTGTATTCTTAATTGCTAAAATTCTTATCCTTCAATTAAAAAAAAAATATTGTTTCTGATTATGAATCTGTGTCCTTTTCCCTTGAATTTGATGCCTAATATATATGTCTAAGACTTGTTATAGTGAATATATGAAAGATTTGGTGCAAGAAGTATTTTTCAGGAAGAAAAAAATTATGGCAAAGCACTAGTGACTGGGTATAAAAACACTGGACATTAAGAGTTAAGCTTTTTGAAATAAATGATTTTGTACTTTCTATAGAGTGCTAGAGGCTCAATATCTGCTGTTTTCTCAATTGTTATGATGGAGGTGCTTTTCATTGCTTCCAGTGTTGTTCTGAGTGCCTTGTTTTGGATTTGGTCTAATTTTTCCAAGTTTGTCTTTGCTACTGTTGCCCAGGAGCTTGAGGCAAATTCACTGATTGGTTTGACTGCTTTAGGGTCTTTTTGTTTACTTCTCAGGATGTAACCGCTGGTCTTTTCATCATGGGCAGTCTATGAATGACCTTTGCTTGCACTCTTTCTATATAGGGTTTCCAGGCAAGTCTAGAGTCAAGGGTAACTCCAAGAAATGTTGGTGTATCATTTTTGAGTATTGTATGGTTTTCCAGCTTTATTTATGTTTCTTTGTGTGGGAAGGGTGAGAAAATTCTAGCTGTGGTTCTCGTATTGTTTACTTTTGGACACCATGTCTTTGTCCTGTTTTCTGCCTGCTCCACTGTTTTTTAGGAACAGATAAAAGACTGTTGTGACGTGTTCCACTGTTGTCCAGATAACAAAGTCATGTAGGTTGTTTAAAACATTTTGTTATGCCATTTATGTACTTTTTGCCTCTGGGGATGCTGCATGGAGAATACCTAATTAAAAGTGTTAATTTAGGAATTTAAGGCTATTTTTGATACTTTGATTTTCTTCAGATCACAATTTTTGGTGTAAAGAGGTTCCAATTTGCTTTCTTATAGTCCCAGCTGGGAGGGAGGTTAATTTCATGTGTGAACTTTGTAGGTTCCTTTTAAAGAAACATATTTTATAGTGAATATGGTTCATCACTACCTCCTAGCTGTTGAAGAATTTTTCAACTTACAATATTCTCTATGTTTTCAGTTGCAATGGCAAAATCTGGGCTGCTTGTGGTTCTCTAGGACCTTGAGTGATATGAGTACTCATCTTTGGGTTTGTTGAATATGACAAGGCAGTTCTCTATGGCAAAGTTTTTGCCCTTTGCATTGAGGTCTGTGTGCTCGTGTGTTACCGGGGCCTCATTATGAGGGAGGTAAAGAATAGTGACACTGTGACCTTCCAGGCATGTCGTAAGAGGCGACTAAGGAGGTTGATCAATGGCTTGACAAGCTGTCATTGTAAAAAGTATTGTTATGGAAACAGCGCCATATATTTTAGAGCAGTGATCTCTGCAATATGTGCCATTTTGGCACGCAAGGTTTCTATTTTTGAGATTGTGGTTCTGCCCTAGTCTTCGGCTCGAAAGGACGATAGATAGATAGATTAAGGTCTGGGTACCCCCAACTTCTAGATTGGCTGAAGTCCTCAACAATTATCCAGTTTTTCTTATTTAGCTTGATGCTTTTCAGGCGAGTATCTTTCGGGTGTGAATAGATGTAGTATTTGGTGAGGTCTTTGTCCATGGTATATGGGCTGGTGATAATGTATTCTGTGTCACACAATTGGGATCTTTGGATTTCCCAGGCTGGGACATGGCTCTTGATAGCAGTCAGACTCCTCCTTTGGGCCTGTCTTTGTGGTCCTATCTAAAAATGTTGTATCCCCCAGTGGAGAATCTGTATACACGAGTGAGGTGGATTTCCTGTATGCAGCATACATCAATGTCATGTTCTTTTAGAAATTTCGGGAGTTCTGATTTTTTGTGCCTTATATCCTCTGCTTTCCAATGCATTATTTGAGCCCTTTATCCCCATCTTCCTTGGTTGTTTCTCAGGAGTTTGGGTTCCTGGTTCCAGTAATGTTTGGTGTGTTTTTTTTAGTTGTGGGGATCTAGAGCTGTTTGATTTCGGACGGATGGCTCAAATTGATCTAGATAGAGTCAGTTGCATAGCATTTGCTTCTTCTTGTTCTTCAGTGATCTCTCATAGCTTGTCATATAGGGTTGTTTATTTGAATCATATTTGTATTCTTAGGGTGTTGAGAGTGCTGCAGTCCTGTAGTTTTTGTTTGGCTGCTCCATAGTCGCATGTTGGAACATCACTGAGTCCTATCTTGTGTAGATGTGCTCTGAAGCCACAATGACCTGTTCTGAGTCTGAATATTTTGGTCTGCTCATGTCAGCTAAGTTTGTTTAGGCTGTAATTTCTGGCTCATATTTTCCATGCAACTCCCTCCATTCTGTTTCCTAGCTTGCTTCAGGATTGTTTTTATTTCTTCGAAGCTCAGATGATGGTTGGACTGTTGAAGGCTTCCACCTGCTTTTGCCAGTTTATCTAATTTCTCATTTCCAGGGATGCCACAATGTACTGATATTCACTGCAGGACTAGTTCTATCTTTTCTGAAAGCAAACATATGTTGTTCTTTATTTCTTGAATGAGTCTGTCCAGTTTTGGGTTTGACATTGCTGGTATGACTCCGTGCTAGCCATGGCTCATATCTTGGTGGGTGTCTGTGCTGGCCAGGGTTCATATCTTAGTGTGTGTCTGTGCTGGCCATGGTTCATATCTTAGTGTATTTCCGTGCTAGCCATGGCTCATATCTTAATGACTTAATGTGTTTCTGTGCTAGCCATGGCTCATATCTTAGTGTGTTTCTGTGCTAGTCATGGCTCATATCTTAGCTTGTGTGTGTGTGTGTGTGTGTGTGTGTATGTGCTAGCCATGGCTCATATCTTGGTGTGTCCGTGTTAATCATGTCTCATATCTTTATGTGTGTCTGTGTTAGTCACATCTCATATTTTTGTGTGTGCATGTCTGTGTTTGTCATATCTCATATCTAAATGTGCATGTCTATGTTAGGTATGTGTCATATCTTTGTGTGTGCATATCTATGTTAGTCATATCTTTGTGTGCATGTTTATGTTAGTCATGTGTCATATCTCATAACTTGATGTGTGACAGTGTTAGTCATGCCTCGTATCGCTGTGTGCATGTCTGTGTTAGTCACATCTCATATATTTGTGTGTGCATGTCTGTGTTAGTCACCTCTAGTGAATCGGGCAGATGGTGCTCGTAAATCTGGGAGGGCCGACCATCTAAGGGCAGAGTCCCCCTACAGAAAAGACAATCTGCTGCCTTGCAGGAAGATTGTGGACAATCAAAGGCTAAGGAAAGCAAGCCTGAATAAAATGCTGGCTGAAATTGGATGCACTGGGCCATTGGTGCGGAACACAGTGCAACGTTTTAATGGGTGTTCAATCAGAGTGGATCTGGCAGACTCTAATTGTGATGTTCTGTCTGTGGGGACGATCAACACACTTAACCTGACAGCTGACTTCATGTGAGAGTCTGGAATCCTACTCTGATTGAGTCCTGATCGGAGAGAGAGAGAGAGTAGAGAGTATGACTGACTTTGCATTAGTGAGAGTTAGTATAGCTTATTGGTTTGCCATTGCCTCTGCTCTAAAATTTGTGCATCTTTCTCCTGCTGGAAGACAGTATGTTTCTGTCTTTCCACTTGGGTAGGTTATATAGATGCCACTGCCTATATATATATATATATATATATATATATATATATATATATATATATATATATATATATATATATATATATATATATATATATATATATATATATGATACGACGTATAGATATGTATATAAATATTTATATCATCATCAAGTACCGGGCCTGCTGGCGTAGGTGATCATGTCTCTCCATAACTTTCGATCTTGACAGTTATTTGTCATTTCTGTTGTTGACCTTCTGCCAAGTCATTCTCTTAAGCTGTCTGGTATTTTTTTCTTTGCTTCCCTGTATCTCTTCGTCCCTCAATTTTTCCAGTTGTTACAATATATTCCAGTTGTTCTCTTCTCATTACATGGCCAAAAAATGATGATTGTTTCTTCCTATTATTGGAAATTAGCTCTCTTTTTGCTTTGACCTCTTTCAGAACATTTTCATTACTCTTCTTAGCTGTCCATGGTATTCTCAACATTCTTCTGTAAAATCACATTTCTACAGACTCCAGTGATTTTCTTGTCTGTTGTCCTATTGTCCATGATTCACATCCATATGTTAAGACTGGCTCTACATAACATTTAAGAACTCCTTTTCTTGTTTCTATTGTCAAAAATGGATTGCATAGTATTTTCCTCATTTTTTGGAAAGCTGCTTTTGTGGGTGAGACCAAAGTCTAGCAGAGCCAACCGTAAACAAACCGACAGAAGGCAACAGAAAACCACTGTCGTAATTTCTTTGTACAATCATGAATAGGCCTTCAGCAGAAACAAACAAACAACACAGACACACAAATATGTAAGTAAATAAAATAAATCTTAAAAGCTAACTAATAATGAAACATCCAAAACAAAATAATTTCGAACCAGTACGAGGAACAAAATTAAAAATGACTTCCATATGTCGTGGCCAGAGGGAGAAAGAACTATAGGTGCAGGGTACTAGATTGTCCAACCAATGGGTGGGTCAAAAGCAGGTACGAGGGTTCTAAAATTATGTTGGGGGGACATGGTCTAGGTTACCTTGTCTAACTCGACACCGGCAATGTCTATACGTATCCACACACACACAGGACGATACCGATGATACTGATATCACAGATTGCCACTCCGGCGACCGCAGCCGTTTTGCCGTGGAGAATTGCCTTATAGTCCAATTGGTTTCACTGACCCCACAAGGCATGAATTATCACACTTGTGCACTTAGTTTCTCTATGAGTGCTCCTTCCCTATTGCTATTCTGCTCTTCTGCACATTAGTACATGCACATGCTTTTCACAGATCTCCTCTACTAGATAGATGACACTACGATACTCTGGTGGTCTCCTATATCTCTGTTGTCTGGGCTGCTCACTTTTGTGTAAGACATTACCCTTTAAATAGCTAAACACTATTTATCTATCTATTGTCCTATTGAGCTGAAGCCGGCAAATAGAACAGAAATTCTAGACTATTTGAGTCCGACGGTCCTTGTTATCAAGCATCAGACTTGCATAGGACCTGCACACAACTCTATTCTGGTGGAGTTGCTCAATCTCTGCGAGGGAGCTGGTGATTCCTGCTGCTTTTGCCTTTCGTTTCAGTGTTCTTTTTAGTGTTTCTCTAGGTCAGCCTCTTTTTCGTTTACCCTCTGATTCCTATTTAAGGGTCTGCTTTGAGATTCTCTTGTTGTCTCCTCTCATCACATGGCCAACATATGACCACCTTCTTCTCTTGTTTATATATATTTTTGAATGCTTTGTCATTTCTCTTATTTCTGCACTGGTCTTGAATTCATTCCATGGTATACAAAGTATTTTCCTGAGGCATTTATTTTCAAATGCATCCAGTTTATTTTCTATTTCTTTAGTTGTTTTACAGCTCTTTCGTGCATGAATAAGAGTGGATAATACATTTGGTTTGAAAATCCCCAGCTTTAAATACTAAACACTGCTTCCTTAAATACCTTGGTGATAAGGCTAGTATCAAACATTGGGTAGGCAGTTTATACATTACCCCTCATCCTTTCATCTAACTCACCACAGAGGGATTATCTTATCTGTTTTGACAGTGCCTCTCCCTATTGTTAATCTAATCCATTCTATCTTATCACTTACTGTGGCGTGTTCTTTTCATGGGCCACACCCAAGAAAACATTTAGTCTATTGTTTATTCTCAAACAATATTTGGCAATAGTATTAAATCTGATGTAACCAATCAGGTGAATTACAACTACCTTTGCACATCAGACATTTTCAACATCTTGATTACTTTAAACTGATTTCTTCTTTCTGCTGGGTATCTGTATTTTTGTCACAGTTCAGTTCAGTATCAGCAGCATTAGACAGTAACTATGATGATTTTTTAAGTCAGGTTTTTTTATTGCTCTATTTATCGTTCTCTATAACATTTCAATGATGAGAAGCGTTCCTCTTTTTGTTTCTTATTTGTGCAACATTTGCACTTTATTTCTTATCTGATAGATTTTTTATTTGCACATTTTTCTGTGCTGATTTTTTTGCTGTCATAAAGATTTTCCTCTACAAGAGAAGCTCTCCATTGTTGGTAATTAGTTACCATCGATTATTGACATCTTCCAGATTTTAAAAAATGTTATTCCAGCAATACTGTCAGTCTTTTTATTTGTAAAGGTCCTTGTCCTCATATTTTTGTTTATAAATGGACAAAACACATTAACATTTTATTACTTACAATTGTGGAGTGCTTTAAGTTCTTTTTTTTTCCCAGCAGTTTTATTGCAGGTTAGTTGTTTAGCAAATATTAGTATAGAATTATTGTGCTTTGATACATTTGTTTTTGTGTTTTATTACAATATATTTATATGTTTTAACTGTTTAAGATTTTTTATACATATTAATTTGTTTTGAAGTAAATACCTTTTGATTAAACACATTTTTTACTACTTGCTGCATTTTGCAGCTTTTAATTTATTGACATCTTCATAATTATTTCCATTAAAACATAATAATTCTCTTATTTAACCTCTTTTCTGCCTTCCTGAGCAAATTGTCACAACAAACCATGTTTTAGATTAACTTTCATAAATATTCCCCCTGTTATTGCGACTTTTAGAAAAATTACAAAAAATGAACTGGCCACAGTGTGTTAAACCCTTTAGTAGTGGATGTGTTGAGATACAAAATACACACATTCATTTCCTTTTCATGTCACAAGAATATTAGTTTTTAATGACTGTCACATATTTATCTTCCAGCCCTGCAGAAGTGAAAGTGTTAGTTGAAAGTATGCTTGGGCATAGGTTGGTCACTAAACAAACACCCAAGAATGGTGTGCTGGTCTCAAAGGTAATACATATTTATGTATAATAATTCCATGCAATAATAATTCAATTATTTAATAACATAAAAAAACATTTTCATTTTTGCTATTAAAACAATCTTATTGCACATTTCTAGTTCATATCTATGTATTAAATGTGTGTGTGTGTAATTTATAGTATAATATTCCTAGTTAAAAAATATTTGTCAAGGCTTCCTTCGTGTCTTAAAAGGCTTTTGGGATATATGATGTTAGTGACCATATTTTTTAATGACCAACAGCACATTTTTGGGTCAGTATTTAACATCCCTCCCATGTGTTACCAGTGCCTCATTATGTAGGAAGTAAAGAATAGTGACACTGTTACCTTCTAGGCATGTCGTAAGAGGCGACTAAGGAGGTCGATCAATGGCTTGACAAGCTGTCATTGTAAAAAACATTATTATGGAAACAGAACCATAGATTTTAGTAAGCAGTGATCTCTGCAATATCTGCCATTTTGGCATGCAAGGTTTCTGTTTTTGAGATTGTGGTTCTGCCCTATGTGCCGTCTTCAGCTCGAAAGGACAATAGATAGATATAAAAGAAAATTGCTAGAACAAAAATTCAGATAGGAGAAGGAGTATCGTGGTCTACGTACGCCCTATAGGCCGGCTACGGCTCGAAAGGTCAATAGATAGATAGTTTTCAATTCTTTTAAAGATACTTTATCAAATCTCGCCATTTGTCTCTGTTCAGTGCAAGCAGCTTTATCTCATTGAGGGAGCCGAATCCTGCTGCTCTTGCCTCTCTCATCGATGTTCTTCTCAGTGTCTCTCTGGGTCTTCCTCTTTTTCTCTTACCTGTTGTTTCCCATATGAGGGCTTGCTTTGCTATTCGGTTATTATCTCTTCTCATCACATGTCCAACATATGACCATCATCTTTTCTTTATTACTGAAGATATTAGTGGTTGATTGGCGATTTCTCTAATTTCCTCGTTTGTTTTGAATTCGTTCCATACTATACCAAGTATTTTCTTTAGACATTTATTTTCGAATGCGTTCAACTTTGTTTCTATATATCTTGTTGTTTTCCAGCTTTCATACGCATACGTAAGGGTTGATAGTACATTTGATTTGAATAGTCTAAGTTTTGTGTTTGTGCTAATGAGTTTTAATTTCCACAACTTTTCAAGGCTTCTGAAAGACATTGCTGCTTTAGCTATATACTGATTCTAATTTCTTTGTTTGTATCCCCTTCTCGATCAATGTGACTTCCAAGTTAGATAAAGTGATTGATCTCTTCTACTGGTTTGTTTCCCATGTATATTTTGTCATCTGTTGGAATTAAACTTTTCATGATTTTAGTCTTTTCATGATTGATCTCAAGCCCAATTTTGCTGGCTATTGATGATAGTTCATTTGTGTTTTCCTGCATCGTTTTTATCTGGCTGCTGATGAAAACTATGTCATCAGCAAAGTTTAGGTCCCCCAAATGGTCTCCTTGTATCCATTCGATGCCTTTATTACCAGTGCAGCATTTCTTCATTATGAATTCCATAACAATTCCAAATAACAAGGGTGATAAAATACATCCTTGTTTAACCCCAGTTTCTATTGGGAAACATTCGCTCAGTCCTTCCTCTGTTCGAACTGCACATGTGTAACCATCATATCATGCTGTTGTCTTTGACAATATTTATGATTTTTTATGGTAAGCCATATTGCTTCAGAATTTTCCACAAAGAATCTCTATGAATACTATCAAATGCTTTTTTGAAGTCAATGAAGTTAAGTACAAAAGGTTTTTGCTTTTCAAATAACCAGCCTGTTCTTGACGCATTACTGTATCTATTGAATCCTTTATTCTATTTAGGATGATTTTGCAGAATAACTTTGAGGCAACTAACAAAAGTGTCACGCCTCTCCAGTTGTTACAATCTCTAAGATTGCCCTTTTTTGAATCTTAACAATGATTCCTTTTTTCCATTTATGAGGAGTCTTCTCTGCTCTCCAGATGATGTATTAAATTATGGCAATCAATTGCCTTGAGATTCTCAGCTGTTAACTTATCCTCTCCAGCAGCCTTGTTATTGGTCATATGCTTTAAGGTGGTTTCTATTTCGCTCAAGGTGAAGTCATCTAAATTTACATCTAATTCTGCTGCTGGTGTTTCAGCTTCAAAATCTTATTAAACTGTGGGGTAGTGGACGGTTAAGAATTTCTTTGAAGTGTTCCAGGCCTTTATGTCTGCGCTTGTTGTTAGCATTAATCCAGATTTGTCTAGAATTGGTGTTCCATTGGATGTATAGGTGTTTGTCAGCATCTTTTGTACAGTATAAAGAGTTCTGCCATCTCCTGTAATTGTGGCTGTCTCTGCTTTCTCTGCCAAATTGTCTATATAAGCATTGTATCTCTTCTTGCTGAACTTTTCACTTTGTTGTCTAATTCTTTGTATGTTGCTTTTGCCAGGACCTTTCCAAGATCTGTCTTTACATTAGTCATGGCTCTCTTCACTTCTCTTCTTTCTTTGATGATGTATTTCCATGTGGTGTCTGAAATCCAAGACCGTTTTTCCATTTTCTTCAGTCTGGCACTTGCTTCTGCTGCTGTCATTAGTATTTTGCTCTGTGAGTCCCACATTTCATTGATATCTAAGTCTATTTCACAAAGTGCTGTATAACAATTACTAATAATAATAGTTTCCATTAAATTCCGACTGGGCATGATATAATCAGATTTCTTTCAAATTCACAGTTATGTTATATTTACTACCATGGAGCGCCATTCTGCTCTGTCTCTTGCTTTGATGATGCAAGCTGTCATAGGCTGATTTGTCCATCTTTTGATGTTACTCGTCCATGTTAGTCTTGGTCTGCCTCTGTCTCTTTTACCTTGTATTTTGCCCTCCAGGTTCACTTTTAGTAGGCTGTTGTGTCTTTTAACATGGCCCAAAAATCGCATTGGTCTTGTTAGAATTGTGTTTAGTAGTTCTCTTTTCATTTTTAGTTGTTTAAAGACTTCGCCGTTTGTTTTCTTTTCCTTTTTCTTCCATTCAATTCTACCTATTCTTCTATATATCCACATTTCAAAGGCTTCAATTCTCTGTTCTGTTTATTTGTCTAATGTCCATGTTTCTGCACCATATAGGAATATTGAGAAGATGTAACATTTTGCTTTTCTTAGTTTTAGTCCTGGTGTTATTTGTTTTGATGTTAGTACTACATCTTCATGGCATTAAAATTACTTTTTGCCATTCCTATTCTTTTGTTTATTTCAATTGTACATTTTCCATCACTGGTTATAGTATGTCCAAGATAGTTGTAGTTCTGAACTGTCTCCAGGTCTATTCCTTCAATTTTGATATCCATATGTGGGTTTTGTGTATTTCCTATGTTTATGATCATAATTTTAGTCTTTTTGATATTCATATCTAGTCCATATTTTTTGCTTATCATGTTTATATTTCATTAAGTATATTATCATCATCATCAAGTACCGGGCCTGCTGGCGTAGGTGATCATATCTCTCTACAACTTTCGATTTAGGCAGCTATTTATCATTTCTGTTATTGACCTTCTGCCAAGCCATTCTCTTAAGCTGTCTGTTATTTTTTCTCTTTGCTTCCCTCTATCTCTCTTCGTCCCTCAATTTTTCCAGTTGTTACAATATATTCCAGTTGTTCTCTTCTCATTACATAGCCAAAAAATGATGATTGTTTCTTCCTAATATTGGAAATTAGCTCTCTTTTTGCTTTGACCACTCTCAGAACATCTTCATTACGCTTCTTAGCTGTCCATGGTACTCTCAACATTCTTCTGTAAAACCACATTTCTACAGACTCCAGTGATTTTCTTGTCTGTTGTCCTATTGTCCATGATTCACATCCATATGTTAAGACTGGCTCTACGTAACATTTAAGAACTCTTTTTCTTGTTTCTATTGTCAAAAATGGAGTGCATAGTAGCTTCCTCATTTTTTGAAAAGCTGATTTTGCCTGAGCCATTCTGCATCTCACCTCTTTTGTATATCTTCCATCTGAGGTTAACAAAGTTCCCAATTATTTAAATTCATTTACCTGTTTTAATATTGTTCCACTTGTCTTTATTTTGCACTTAGGTGATGTCTTTTTCTTTGTTGTTACCATTACCTCTGTCTTTTTGCTATTAAGACTGAGTCCTTTATTTTTGCTTTCTTTCACTATAATGTCCAACATTTCTTGTAACTCATTTTCACTCTTAGCGATAAAGACTGTATCATCAGCATATCTTAGATTATTTATATTGTGACTTCCAATTGTTATTCCAGGCATGTCCCTTATAAGTAAAAAGGTAAAGTACCCCCCTCACGCCAAGTGGCGCATAGGGAAATATGGTGTTAGTGACCCTATATTTTACAGACCTTCGGCACATGATTTTTGGGGTAGTGTGGTCAGTATTACGCCCGTGCTGCTTTACTTTCCCAGAAAAAAATCCGGTACCCATTTAAGGCTGGGTGAACCCAGAAGCCGTCAATTGGGATTTAACCCTACCCCTTGTCCTTTGTAGTCCAGTTCACTAACCACTGAGCTATCGCGGCTCCCTATGTCCCTTATAGATCTTAAAATAATCTCACTATAAATATTAAACAAATCTGGTGACAGTACACAACCTTGTCTAACACCCTGTTTGATTTGTTGAAACATTCCCAATTGGTTTCCAGTTCTTATGGCCGCTGTTTGTTGCCAGTACATATTCTTTATTCTTCTTAGATCTTTGCTGTCTACGTTTATGCTTTCTTAAATTTTGATTATTTCTTGGTGCTTTACTTTGTCAAATGCATTTGTGTAATTTATGAAGCATAGGTATAGATCTGTTTACACCTCTATGGCTCTTTCTACTAAAGATCTTATGATATAAATGGCATTGCTTGTTCCTTTATCTCTAACAAAACCACACTGTTCATCGCTAATTTCTGGAATGATTTTGTTTCGCACTCTTCGCATTATGATTCTTAGTAATATCTTAGTCATATGACTCATA
This sequence comes from Megaustenia siamemsis, assembly GCA_032433765.1. Classification (NCBI taxonomy): domain Eukaryota; kingdom Metazoa; phylum Mollusca; class Gastropoda; order Stylommatophora; family Ariophantidae; genus Megaustenia; species Megaustenia siamemsis. The sequence continues at coordinate 62,107,761 of JAVIAB010000125.1, read as the reverse complement.
AGGCTTATTGTGCGATGATTTGTGCGATGATCATCGCATTCAATCGCACATTATTTCTTTGGTAGGGCTATAAATATTGATTTGTGCAGGTCGCCTGGTATATATCCGCTGTTGTAGATATCATTCCATATTTTTGTTATTATTTCTATTCCAAAATCACCCATGGCTTCAATCTCTTCTTTAGTTATATTATCTTGTCCAGGAGCTTTGCCTGCTTTCATATTGCGCAAGGCGTCTTCCACTTCTTCTCTGAGTATTTCTGGTCCTTCTCCATTATCCTTAATATTTACTTCCGTCGTTCATCATTATAAAGATCTTTAATGTATTCTGTCCATCGTTCCCTTATGTTTTCTTGATCAATCAACAGTTCTCCTTCCTTTGATCTTAGACATCCATTTTTTGATTGGTTTTTTCTTCCTGTTAATTCCTCAATTTGTTTGTATATAGCTTTAGCATCTCCTTTTTGTTGCATTTCAATCTCTTTTCATCTCCTCTTTTAGCCATGCATCTTTTGCTTCATTGCATTTTACTACAATTTCTATATTTAATCTCTTATACTCATCTTTATTTTCTTTATATCTTCTTCTTGTATCCATTAGCTGCAAAATGTCATCTGTCATCCATTTCTTTCTTGAATTTGTCCTCACTGGTGGTATGAACTCTTTTGATGTTTGTTGCATTGATTCTTTTAGTTTTTCCCACTGTTCATCAATGCTTTGTATCTTCTCTATTGCATTGTACCGGTTCTGAATTGTGATTTTATATTTGTCTTGCAGCTTCTTGTCTGATTTTAGTAAATCTAAATTTAACTTTATGTTAACTGAGGCTCGTTTTGTTGTTTTTTTACTCTAAGCTTTCCTACAACTGGTACATGATCACTATTGCAATCTACCCCTGGTCTAGCTTTCATACACACCAGACTGTTTCTAAATCTATTGCTTATCATTATATAATCAATTTGATTACGTGCGTTGTCCCCAAGGCTTTTCCATGTCCACAGACGTCTTTGCTTCAACCAGGTGTTTCCTATCATCATGTTGTGTGTTCTTGCCCAGTCAATAAGTTTCTCACTTCTTTCATTCCTCTCGCCTAAGCCATAATGACCAACAACTTCCTCAACTCTCTCCTTTCCTACTTTTGCGTTAAAATCCCCTAGAACTATGGTGTTTTCATGTGGTTTGCATTTATGAAGTGCCTCAGTGTGTAGTGACACAGGAATGTGTCCTCACCCCCACCCTTTTTAGTATATTTTTTTCTGCATTTCTAAATTACGCCTTCGAAAACAGCTCAGGAGATATTTACGTTCGCACAAGATCAGATGGCTCACTGTTCAACTTAGCACGACTAAGAGCAAAAATAAATGTTGCCCTACTTAAAGAACTTTTATTTGCTGATGATGCAGCCTACTAGCTCATAGTGAAGCCACCCCACAATCGCTGATCAACAACCTGGACAAAGCATGTGACTTTTTTTCACTGTCAATTAGTGTTCAGAAAACAGTAATACTAAGTGAAGGTGACATCAAACCTTTATTAATCGCTTTAAAAGATTGTCCACTAGAATCAGTTAAGAAATTCACGTATCTTGGATCCACAATTACGCAAACCACTTCTCTTGAGGATGAAATAAACAGCTGAATTGGTAAAGCAGCTATGACTTTCTGCAAACTCACAAAAAGGGCCTGGAACAACACAAAACTAACACTAAAGACCAAACTCTTAATATATCAAACTTGTGTGCTTAGCACACTATTATGTGGATCTGAAGCCTGGACATCATACTCAAATCAGGAAAAAAGACTAAATATCTTCCACATGTGATGTCTCTGCAGATTAATGTGTATCAGGTGAAATATGGATAGGATATTATCACCGAAGAACTATTTCTAGCTCGCTATGCTACGAGACCATAACTTCATAGGAGCCTAAATGCCTTCTTTCACAGCACAGTAATGGTCACTAGCTGATTGACCCGTCACTAGTGGCGAACGTCAGCTAGCCCCGCTGCTAACGTTACAATGGTGGTGGCGCTGTCTCTGAATAAGACCGCTGGGTGATGTTATTTATCACCACTGTCTCTCTTGTTCAAATGGGTGAATGGTGATTCCAACACACACGTTGCCTGTGGTGTCGTTCTCGTGACACTTGGATACTCGGACCGCTGGCCTGGAAATTAACACATCTACACCCGTGTCCTGTGGTTAATTTTAGTACTTCGCTTTAGTTTGTGCCCGCGACATTTTCCCAAGCTCTTACTCTGCCTGGCGTGATCAGCGGACTACTAGAAACAACATTTCACTATGTTGAGGCAAAAACACAAGTCTTTGTTCATCTGACAATTGGTACCTAGTTACAACATATGAACACATAATTACATGACCAACAGTTCTCTCCCACACGGTCAGTCATACTTCACAGTAGCAATATTACTCGCCACTGGTCCCTAGGTTCTCACACAACTTGAAACTCCTAACCTCGGTTTTGTTGGGAACTGTTCACCATTGAACAATTCCCAAATATCTACTTCTACACTAATCTATCTTCTCATGTCGCTCAACTCTAGTTCTGTTCAACTTAGCTAAGACTGTTCTCTTAAACACTACTTGCTAGCTTGGGTTATCGTCGCCCCTATTTAGCCCTAGGTGTCTGACTTCTCTCTCTAAAAGAACTTTCTTGCTAGCTTGGGCCATTGGTAACCTCTATGGGCTAACCACACGGCGTTGTTGTTCCGTACCAAATTCTAGGTGTGTGACTTCTTTCTCTAAGAACTTCTAGTTTCTTTGTGTCTCGTCTTCAAATACTACTTTCGTCCAATCAAAAATTACTTCCTCCACTTTTCACCAATCAACTTAACCCATGTCTGTTTACTCGTCTCACTATACCCTCTCACCTATCTCGAGACTCACACTTCACATATTTTCCTAATTTCTCGTGGTCTCCCCCCACTCATGGCTACAAATGCACATCAAATGGCAGGACAAAATAACCAACTTAACTGTCCTGCAATGTGCTAAGACCCCAACAATCAATGTCGATGCTCAGATGTTGAAGACTAAGATGGCTGGGGCACGTCCAGTGAATGGAAGAAAAACGCTTCTCCACTCAAATACTATATGGTTAACTAATACACGGAAAAAGACAAATCAGCAGACCTAAACTACAATATAGAGATATCTGTAAATAATCCCTGAATGACTTCTCCATCTGTGAAAATGACTGGGAACATCTGGCAAGCAATCGCACATCATGGAGAGCATGTATGAGGAATGGTATAACATCTTTTGAGACTGTGCTAAGGCAACACTTAGAAGACAAAAAACTCATGAAAAAGGATGAAAAACCATGTGGATTAGTGGGTCTGACTTGTTCTTTCTGTAGCCGTGTGTGTTTGTCAAACATTGGTAGAATTAGCCACGAGAGAAGCTGTTCGACAAAAACAAAACCTCTAAAACAAAAAAAATACACAATAGCCTCCACTAGACTGTCTGACAAGATGAAAAGGGCCATACATTAGTTTAATGCAGTTGTGAAATCAAATGAATCAAAAATCCGGAATTTCCTCCTACAAAGTCCTTTGTCTTGTCCAAGACTCCCAGATAGATTCTGCAGGGACTATATAATTTATATTATACCTTATTTCACAGCGTTTAATCTGTGTTATAAACATTGATATAAATTATTTGCTAATACAACAATACAGTTTCATAATTCTGTGATTAAAAGGGAAAGTCTTGCTATTTCTAATTCAATCATTTTTTAGATATTTGTACTTTAAGTAATACTACATTATTGATATATATTCTAAGATATATATATATATATATATATATATATATATATATATATATATATATATATATATATATATATATATATATATATATATATATATATATATATCTATTGACCTTTCGAGCCGTAGCCGCCCATGGGGCTTAGACCCAAATACTCTTTCTCTTATCTAAATTTTTATTCTACTAGTTTTCAATCCTTGTGAAGATCTTTTATCAAATCTTGCCATTTGTCACTGTTCTGTGCAAGCAACTCTATCTCATTGAGGGAGCCGATTCCTGATGCTCTTTCTTGCCTCTCTGATCAATGTTCTTCTCAGTGTCTCTCTGAGATATATATATATATATATATATATATATGTAGTGCATAAGGCATTGTCTTGTCTTTTAGGTTGTATGTGGTACTCTTGCTGAATTGTTTAACATAGATGAGTGACATAGAAATTATATGAACAGTATGTGCAGAATATGCGGAGAAAATACATTGTGCTACTAAAAATGAAAATAACATTTTAAAACTCAACTCTGTACATCTTATCGAAATGATATATTATCTATTTGTAATATTAATATTGCTGATGACTGGGACTTGGATTTTTATGACATGTCATTTTTTTCCCTGACATGTATTTTTAAAATTCAAGTTAATTTCAACATGTTTCATGCCTTTCTGAACACTGATGATATTTTTCTTGGTCATATAAATGCATATTTTGACCATAATTTAGGTTTAGGTCACATTTTGATGAAATTGGGTGTATAGATGCATATTTGAGGTGATATATAGTGATATTTGTTGTCAATTTAGGTACAATAAAACTTTCTTTTAGATGACCTTTTATTAAGCGGAAAAAACTTTGTTTTGTAATTTTATTCCTAAGAAACACATTAACTTGCCTTTACAACATGTCTATAACTCAGACAACACAACATGTCTATAACTCAGACAACATAATTAAAAATAAATATTTACATGGAAAATTAAAGACCAATTTTAGTTATTTACCGTATATCAGCAGTATAAATGTTTGAAGTTCAAATATGAAAGGGACCTTTGGCCAAAACACCAAAAGTGGCAGTGCTGTCAAGAAAATTTGTTCTGAAATGAGACTTAAATAGGAATACTACTGCAAGTGGCTTCTCTGTTTGAAGTGAAGACAACACAGTCAGACAGTCTTTGGTGTGAAAGTAATTGCAGACCCTGAGGGTCCAAAAATTGAAGAAAAAAAAAAAATCTGAAGTCAGAGATATGCGCGTTTCAGAAATTGCTTGTCAACAAAGACATGAAAGTAAAGCCTGGTGCAAAGGATGTAGACGCTTTAGCCAGCTAATTTAACCCTAAATTGACAATACCTATCTCCTACCGATATGTTTATGATACTGTAGTAAAATTACTACCGCTTAAGTGGAACATTAGGAGCTCTAAAAATAATATTTTCTTTGAACAGCTTTATTTTTACAGTAGGCGAGACATGGGGACTCATATTTCCTGACTCAGGTTGATTTATGGCCTGAATTTGACCCCATGGACTGGATGTGTTACAATGTGTATTGGTACAGTCACTGAAAGTCCTTCAGTATGCTCGGCTACCTCATAGCATTATTCGCTGTGTTTCCTGAGTCAAAAAGGGTTGTTTGATTGTCAGTGACGACCAAAGAAATTTTCCTTGTCGCAAAGAAAAATGGAAGAAAAATCAATTTCGTGAAAATTTTTGGAAGAATTTATTTTGATGCGGAAGGTCTTCACTCATTCCCCATAACTTGTCATGCAGGGCTGTTTCTGTGAGCCATATTTTGTTCTTAGGATGTTGAGAGTTCTGCAGTCCTGTTTTGTTTTGGAGTTTGTCTCGATGTTCCACAGTCACTTGTTGCAAAGTCCCTGAGTAACTTGTGTAGGTGTATTCTGAGCTGAGTCCACAATGACCTGTTTTGAGTCTAAATATTTTGATTTGCTCATGTCTGCTGAGTTTTGTTTAAGCTGGCTCATGCAGATAACTCTCTCTATTCTGTTTTCCTAGCTTGTTTCAGAATTGTCTTTATTTCTTTGTGGCTCTGGGGTTGGTTGGACTGTCCCACCTACTTTTAAGAGTTTATCTGCTTTCTTGTTTCCAGGAATGCCATAGTGTACTGTAATCCACTGCAGGACCTGTTCTATCTTTTCTGACAGTGAAGATATATTTTTTATTCTCTGTATAAGTCTGTCCTGTTTCAGGCTTGACGTCACTTGTACGACTGACCTTGCATCACTAAGAGTGATCAATTTTGGATTTAAGACCTCATGTGCATTGAGAATTTGTATGGCTGTGTGTAGTGCCATTCTCCGGCTCAAAGAGAGTATATTTGAGTCTTTCCGCATGGGTAGGTCATATAGAAACCACTGCCTCTCTTCTTTGATGCTTCAGTAGTTGGAGAATATTTGCACTTTAATTCTTCTTGACGTTTAAATGGCAAAAATCTATGCTGCTTGTGGTTCGCTAGTACCTTGAGTAAAATTAATGCTAATCTTCTAGTTATCTTGTAGTGAAATGACTTCTAGGTCAGGTTTTTTGTGCTCCAGACTGGACGAAATCCTCCACAAACACAAAATAGTACCACAAGTTTGCCACAGTAGAACTTTCGGTGACAACCACAGCAACAAGTACCTCACATCAAATGTTTATGAAAATCTTATGGCTTTCACAACCACCACATTAGCTTACACAAGAAACAATTCAATCATAGACAAGGCTTATAAAGTTATAGAAATCTTTAATTTCCGGACAGCAGCATTTACAGATATTCACAGATATATAAATCCTAAAAATCTACAACAATTACTTAATGAAATAAACATGATAAGCAAAAAATATGGATTAGTTATGAATATCAAAAAAGACTAAAACTATGAAGATCATCATCATCAAGTACTGGGTCTGCTGGCGTAGGTGATCATGTTTCTTCACAACTTTCGATCTCGACAGTTATTTATCATTTTTGTTTTTGACCTTCTGCCAAGCCACTTTCTTAAGCTGTCTGGTATCTTTTCTCTTGGCTTCCCTCAATCTCTTCATCCCTCAATTTTCCCAATTTGTTACAATATATTCCAGCTGTTCCCTTATTATTACATGTCCAGAAAATGATGATTGTTTCTTCCTAATATTGGAAATTAGCTCTCTTTTTGCTTTGGTCTCTTTCAGAACGTTTTCATTACTCCTCTTAGCTGTCCATGGTATTCTCAACATTATTCTGTAAAACCACATTTCTACAGACTCCAGTGATTTTCTTGCTTGGTGTCCTATTGTCCATGATTGACATCCATATGTTAAAACTGGCTCTACATAACATTTAAGAACTCTTTTTCTTGTTTCTATTGTCAAATATGGATTGCATAGTATCTTCTTCATTTTTTGGAAAGCTGCTTTTGCCTGAGCCATTCTGCATCTCACCTCTGTTGTACATCTACTGTCTGCAGTTAACAAAGTTCCCAAATATTTAAATTCATTTACCTGTTTTAATATTGTTCCACTTCTTTTTATTGTGCACTGAGGTAATGTCTTTTTTTTTGTTTGTTGTTATCATTACTTCTGTCTTTTTGCTATTGAAGCTGAGTCCTTTATTTTTGCTTTCTTTCACTATAATATCTAACATTCCTTGTAACTCATTTTCACTCTTAGCGATAAAGACTGTATCATCAGCATACCTTAGATTATGTATATTATGACCTCCGATTGTTATTCCAGGCATGCCCCTTATGGATCTTAAAATAATCTCACTATACATATTAAACAAATCTGGTGACAGCACACAACCTTGCCTAACACCCTGTTTTATTTGGTAAAACATTCCCAATTGATTTTCAGTTCTTACTGCCGCTGTTTGTTGCTAGTACATGTTTTTTATTATTCTTAGATTTTTGCTGTCTATGTTTATGCCTTCTAAAACTTTGATTATTTCTTGGTGCTTTACTTTGTCAAATGCTATGATCATAAACAAAGATAATACTCAAAACCCACAGGTGGATATCAAAATTGAAGAAATAGACTTTGAGACAGTTCAGAGCTACAACTACCTTGGACATACTATAACCTGTGAGTTAAACAAGAAATCAGAACAGAAAATTGAAGCCTTTCAAATGTGGATTTTTTAGAAGAATAGGAAGAATTGGATAAAAAGAAAAGAGAACTACTGAACACAATTCAAACAAGACAAATTAGATTTTTGGGGCATGTTGAAAGACCCGAATATCTACTAAAATCTATCTTTGTAGCCATACGGAAGAAGTCAGGCACCACTGATTGTAAAGACCATTGCACTATTAGTCTCATATGACGAAAATATTACTAAGAATTATCATGAGGCATGTAAGGAAATAGATAAAACCAGAAATAAGTTAGGAACAATGTGGGTTTGTGGAAGGCAAGGGCACCAATAATGCAATTTACATCCTGAGAACATTGATAGAAAGAGCTATAGAGGTAAAGAAAGATCTATATATGTGCTTTAAATGAACTGTACCAAATAAACTAAAAACATCAACTTTGCATTGCCTAAAAAGAATGGTGCAGTTGAATGCAGTGACTTTAGAACAATAAGCCTAATGAGCCATGTTACAAAAATCTTGCTAAAAGATATACAAGGAAAAGGATTCAGAATAAAATCAATACTGAATTAGATGAGCAGCAATTTGGATTTAGGAAAAATAGTGGGACAAAAGAAGCCATATTCTGCATGAGAACATTAATCGAAAAGTACACAGAAGTAAACAAACCGATATATGCCTGCTTCATAGACTACAGCAAAGCTTTTGATAGAGTACACCACAAACAACTTATAGAACACTTAAAAAAAAAAAGAGATACATCTAGATGACATGGACATACGACTAATATGTAATTTATACTGGGAACAAACAGCAATAATAAAGTATAACAAAGAGAACTCTACACCCATTGACATAAAAAGAGGAGTAAGACAAGAATGCATCCTATCACCAAGCTTGTTCACTCTATACGCTGAGAAAATCCTTAAAAACATCACAGAGATGCCGGGCCTAAACATTAATGGAAAGATAATCAATAACTTAAGATACGCTGATGATACTGCACTACTAACAGAAAATCGAAACGATCTACAACAATTACTTAGTGAAATAAACATGACAAGAAAAAGAATGGATTAGATATGAATATTGAAAAGACTAAAGTTATGATCATAAACAAAGAATATACTCAAAACCAACAAGTGGAAATCAAGATTGAAGGAATAGATCTAGAGACTGTTCAGAACTACAATTACCTTGGCCATACTATAACCAGTGATGGAAAATATAAAACTGAAATAAACAAAAGAATAGGAATGGCAAAAAGTAATTTTAATGTCATGAAAAATATCATCATCATCAAGCACCGGGCCTACTGGCGTAGGTGATCATGTCTCTCCACAACTTTCTATCTCGGCAGCTATTTATCATTTCTGTTGTTGACCTTCTGCCAAGCCATACTCTTAAGCTGTCTGTTATTTTTTCTCTTTGCTTCCCTCTATCTCTTCATCCCTCAATTTTTCCAATTGTTACAATATATTCCAATTGTTCTCTTCTCATTACATGGCAAAAAAATGATTGTTTCTTCCTAATATTGGAAATTAGCTCTCTTTTTGCTTTGACCTTTCTCAGAACATCTTCATTACTCTTCTTAGCTGTCCATGGTACTCTCAACATTCTTCTGTAAAACCACATTTCTACAGACTCCAGTGATTTTCTTGTCTGTTGTCCTATTGTCCATGATTCACATCCATATGTTATAACTGGCTCTATATAACATTTAAGAACTCTTTTTCTTGTTTCTATTGTCAAAAATGGATTGCATAGAATCTTCCTCATTTTTTGGAAAGCTGCTTTTGCCTGAGCCATTCTGCATCTCACCTCTTTTGTACATGTTCCGTCTGAGGTTAACAAAGTTCCCAAATATTTAAATTCATTTCTATCTATTGACCTTTCGAGCCGTAGCCGGCCCATAGGGCGTACACCAAGATGCTCCTTCTCTTATCTGAATTTCTGTTCTAGCAGTTTTCAATTCTTTTAAAGACATTTTATCAAATCTCACCATTTGTCTCTGTTCTGTGCAAGCAGCTCTATCTCATTGAGGGAGCCGAATCCTGCTGCTCTTGCCTCTCTCATCAATGTTCTTCTCAGTATCTCTCTGGGTCTTCCTCTTTTTCTCTTACCTGTTGTTTCCCATATGAGGGCTTGCTTTGCTATTCGGTTATTATCTCTTCTCATCACATGTCCAACATATGACCATCGTCTTTTCTTTATTACAGAAGATATGAGTGGTTGATTGGCGATTTCTCTAATTTCCTCGTTTGTTTTGAATTCGTTCCACGCTATACCACGTATTTTCCTTAGATATTTATTTTCTAATGCTTTCAACTTTGTTTCTATATCTCTTATTGTTTTCCAGCTGTCACATGCATACGTAAGGGTTGATAGTACATTTGATTTGAATAGTCAAAGTTTTGTGTTTGTGCTGATGAGTTTTGATTTCCACAACTTTTCAAGGCTTCTGAAAGACATTGCTGCTTTAGCTATTCTGATTCTAATTTCTTTGCTTGTATCCCCTTCTCAATCAATGTGACTTCCAAGATAGATAAAGTAATCGATCTCTTCTACTGGTTTGTTTTCCATGTATATTTTGTCATCTGTTGGAATTAAACTTTTCATGACTGTAGTCTTTTCATGGTTGATCTCAAGCCCAATTTTGCTGGCTATTGATGATAGTTCATTTGTGTTTTCCTGCATCATTTTTATATGGCTGCTGATGAGAACTATGTCATCAGCAAAGTTTAGGTCCTCTAAATGGTCTCCTTGTATCCATTCGATGCCTTTATTACTAGTGCAGCATTTCTTCGTTATGAAGTCCATAACAATTCCAAATAACAAGGGTGATAAAATACATCCTTGTTTAACCCCAGTTTCTATTGGGAAACATTTGCTCAGTCCTTCCTCTGCTCGAACTGCACATGTGTAACCATCATACATGTCTTTGATAATATTTATGATTTTTGATGGTAAGCCATATTGCTTCAGAATTTTCCACATAGAATCTCTATGAATACTGTCAAATGCTTTTCTGAAGTCGATGAAGTTAAGCACAAAAGGTTTTTGCTTTTCAATGTGTTCCTCCAATATAAGTCACAAACAAGGCAGCTTCTCCCTTTTCTAAACCCAGCCTGTTCTTCACGCATTACTGTATCTATTGAATCCTTTATTCTATTTAGGATGATTTTGCAGAATAACTTTGAAGCAACTGACTAAAGTGTCACGCCTCTCCAGTTGTTACAATCTCAAAGATTGCCCTTTTTTGGAATCTTAACAATGATTCCTTTTTTTTCATTTATGAGGTGTCTTCTTTGCTTTCCAAATGTGTGGCCCTTTTCGTCTTGTCAGATGGTCTAGTGGAGGCTATTGTGTATTTTTCAGGTATTGTTTTTGCCGAACAGCTTCTTGCGTGGCTATTTCTACCAATGTTTGACAAACACACGCGGTCACATAATAAACAAGTCAGGCCCGCTGGTCCACAAGCAGCAATATCAACATGTAGCCTATTTAGTTCTTTATCTATGAGGGCTGTTGTTCTAATTTGTCCTTCTTTCAGTGTGTTTGCTTTAGCAAGTCCAGGGCACATGGTCCTTATGTTCCATGTGCCAAGTTTAAACATTGGTGATTTCTTCCTCATTTCACTTTGCCTACTCTGCTTGGGCACGGATTATGGAGATAGTGCTTTACCCAGTCGCACTATCCCCCTCTCGACTTCGTTTTAAGGATTTCTGAAGGAGGGACAAAGTTTATTTTCTTCTTCTTCTACCTTTTAGCTCCCAGTGGAGCATAGGTCTTCAACAAACACTTTCCAAGTCGTTCTGTTTTTTGCAATTCTTTTAAGATCATTCCATGTCTTCCCCATCATCTTCATCTCTGCTTCGATCTGTCTTCTCCAAGAATTCCTTGGTCTTCCTCTTTGTCTTTTCCCCTGGGGATTCCAAAAAAGGGCCTGTTGTGTAATACTCTCAGTTGGCTTCCGTAGTGTGTGTCCTATCCATCGCCATCGTCTTCGCTTTATCTCTTTATCCACTGGTATTTGACCGGTACATTTCCATAATTCCACGTTAGTGACTTTGTCCTGCCATTTCCATCCCTTTATTCTGCGCAAGCATCCATTAATGAAAGTCTGTACCTTCGTGATTGTCAGTTTTGTTATTCTCCATGTTTCACAGCCATATAATAGGACCGACTTAACATTTGAGTTGAAAATTTTTATTTTTGTATTTTGCCTAATTTCTTTGGATTTCCATATGTTTCCCAGTGCAATGAAAGCTCCTCTTGCTTTTGATATCCTTATTTTGGTATCATTTTCTGTTCCTCCCTCTTTATCTATATTACTGCCCAGATATATATAAGATTGTACGTCTAGTAGAGGTATTTCTCCTAATTTTATTTGGTTATTGCCAACTGCATTAATTCTCATAATGTTGGTCTTATCTCTATTAGGTTTCATTCCTAGCTGTTGTGATCTTTCATCAAGTATGTTAATTTTATCTTGCATTTGTTGATGGCTGTGTGATAGGAGAGCTATGTCATCAACAAAGTCTAAATCATCAAGTTGCTTGGTCAGTGACCACTGGATTCCATTTCTGTTGTTTTGAGTTATTTTCATAATCCAATCTATGGCCAGTAGAAAGAGAAATGGAGACAGAAGGCATCCCTGCCTTACTCCTGTTCTTATTTCAAATGCTTCTGTAAGCCGCCCTTCATGCACCACACTACATTTCATTCCTTTATACATTGTTTTTAAAAGGTTAATAAACTTTATTGGGATTCCGTAATGACTCAGCAACTTCCAAATCATTCCTCTGTCTAAACTATCAAATGCCTTTTCATAATCTATGAATCCAATATAAAGTGGGGACTGTAGTTCTAAACTTTGTTCAACTATTATACGTAGTGTAGTTATTTGATCAGCACATGATCTGTTCTTTCTAAAACCTGCTTGTTCATCTCTCAAATGTTTCTCTATGGTCTCTTTTAGTTTCTCCAGAATGATTCTGCTTAATATTTTTCCTGGCACTGATAGTAGCATAATTCCCCTATAATTTGTTCACTCCTGTAAACTTCATTTCTTTGGTAGTTTGATCATATAACCTTCTTTCCAGTCTATAGGTATTTCTTCCCTCTCCCAAATTTTATCTAGTAGATTATGTAACATCTTGGTAGAGGGTGTTAATATGTGCTTTGATGGCTTCCGAAGGAATTTCATCTGGTCCTGTGGCTTTACCATTTTTTAATAGCTTGATGGCTTTCATTATTCAAGCCATCAAGCTATTAAAAATTTTTAAAAATAAAAATGGTTTATTACTTAGATTATATATGCAAGTTAGCCAACCCATCAGAGACAGAGGAGATCAACAAGCTTTTATTTGCAGATGATTAGGCAATATTACATAGAGAAATAGAAGACTTACAAAAACACCTGAATAGACTCAGCAGCACAGGCAGATAATACAACATGAAAATTAACATCAACAAAACAAGTCATGAATGTCGCAAAAGAGAAAAAGAACATCAACATAACTATAGAAGTGTGACAACTAAAACGAGTAGAGGAATTCAAATACCTAGGAAGTTTGATGACAAACAACAATTCACAAGCAGCAGAGATAGAATTAAGATACTTCAATGCTTGTCAAATTATTGGACAGCTATCACCACTATTGTCCAACAAGTAAATAACTCTAGAGGCAAAACGGGCACTTTATAATACAATCTTCATCCCAACGTTGTGCTACCAATGCCTGTCATGGACCCTAGATGCAAGAACAATAAGAAAAATAACCTATGCAGAGATGAAATGTGTTAGACGAATTACAGGAAACAGCCTCAGAGACAAGATCAGAAATGAAGAACTATGTATCGCTATGTACCTGTCTGTATTATTCACATCTCATATCTTTGTGTGTGCATGTCTGTGTTAGTCACCTCTAGTGACTCGGGCAGATGGTGCCCGTAAACCTGGGAAGGCAGACCATCTAAGGGCAGAATGCCCCTACAGAAAAGACAATCTGCTGCCTTGCAGGAAGATTGGGGACAATCAAAGGCTAAGGAAAGCAAACCTGAATAAAATGCTGGCTGAAATCGGATGCACTGGGCCACTGGCGCAGAACACAGTGTGACGTTTTAACGGGTGTTCAATCAGAGTGGATCTGGAAGACTCTATATGTGTTGTTCTGTCTGTGGGGGGATCAACACACTTAACCTGACAGCCAGCTGACTTCATGTGGGAGTCTGGAATCCTACTCTGATTTTGAGTCCTGATCTCAGAGAGAGAGAGAGAGAGAACTGAGAAAAAAGCTAGGAATAACCCCCACCATAGAATACAAAAGGAAACAACAGATAAAATGGTTTGGCCACGTGGCAAGGCAAAGTGATCAAAACTCAAAACAAGCCCTCAAGGCCCCGGTATCACTGCAAGCGAATTAAAATCCATAATTGCTCAACTGCCCATGCCAGTGGAATCATCCGAATTGCTGTCTCATCTCCCAAACAGAGAAAGGTAGCTGCAGTCCCCATCATAGCAGTCTCAGCACACGCCAAAAGGCATAAGGCAAAACCACACAGAAAGTGAACACAACCATCTATTCTCCATCATACAATATCATTCATCATTAATAATCGGAATATTGAAACACGATCAAAACCGATGAAACGCACAGCTCACAGTGTGCACAGAACACTTAACTCAGTAGCTTCTGCAACAAGCCGTACTTGGAATATGAGGAAACTGCAACAAGGGACACTTTTCAGGCATAGCCTTTAATGGTTCCTCCTCCTATCCACCATATTGACTGGAAGTTCACGTCCTGAAAATGATGATCGTCTTATTTTTTTACCAGATGTATGGCGCTTGGTGATGACGAAACTCCTTCATTTCGCTATTAGCGTACCATCGTTTTAGGTATATACAATCATCATTAGCCAATTCAGCACACACAACAATGGCTGCGACCATAAAACCCCAATTGCTCTAATAAATGCAGCCAACAATGCGCGAAACGATGGTGCAAAATCTCTATAGTGAAAACTTCGGTTGGCATGGCAGAGCAGTCCATATTAATGAGTTATAACATGTAAATAATTGGTGTTAAACAATTCCAATGATGGCCTTTCATAATGACCAATCATAAGTATAATAGTTTAGCTGTTTAAATCCAATGTTTTAAAAATATTAATTGGAAATTACACGTACAATGATGTTATAAAGTTGGACCAAAATGTGCCATTGTCAACTTACAGGATGCCCATAAAGCGATTGTAATATATTTTCTTGAATGGACAACATTTGCATATCCAAACTAATATTGTATGAGGAGCCTAAAGATAAGTAGTGACCTGTGAGTAGAGAAAAATTGAGAAACGAAGATGTCTGCAAGGCATTCTTAAGAGAATTTTCCATTAGTGATAAAAGCTGAAAAAAGTTTGAAGATGATCATATTATATATTTTTTAAAAAGAGCAGAAATTGTAACATTTGAAAAGGAAATGGAATCACAGTTTGAAGGAGAGATGTAGGAGGAAAGAGGTGAGACCTATTGACATAAAATTGACTGGTTCACAATATTCATTCACCATTCACTAGTTTTTCATTCAGTTTCCATTTAGTTCACCATTCCCATTGGCAAAATCAGCCATGAGAGAAACTGCTCTACAAAACATGCTGTACAAAACAGCATTGGCCAGTTACTGACCCAACTGTCTGTGAACATGCGAAAGGGCAGCTAGCTAAAGTAAGCTTAAAGACAGATACATATGCTTGATGGTTCATCCAATGATCAAATTGCATTCTGCTGCTAAGATACCTATTGTTACAGATTAAATTTTATAGATAATTCAGTTTTGAAAACTATTATGTATGTGGACATTTCAATTTGTTTCTTGTAAATTTTTACTTTGGTATTTAGGTTATGGTAGCAGAAGCTCTCAATATTTCTAGGGAAACATACTTTGCTATTCTGTTGGACAGAGGGTATGGTGGTCCAGTAATGGTGGGAAGTCCCAAAGGAGGGGTTGATATTGAGGAAGTTGCAGAAAAGGAACCAAGTGCTATTTTTACTGTGAGTTTTGTTTCCTCAAATATTTTGAGAAATATGTTAATATAATATATATTAATATAAATTATTTATACCTATTACAACAAATGTTTTCTTCATGTTCTACATATATATATATATATATATATATATATATATATATATATATAATTTGCCTTCATAAATATAAACTTAAGAGAAAAAAATTAAAAGGCTGCAAAAAATATTCTTTTACTGTTGAAAATAAATCTTTGTAAAGAGAATTATACATGAAGCAGGAAGATAGCAAGGAGAATAGAGCAGGATGTATAGTATAACAGTGGACCAAACAGTTGTAGAAGTCAGAATGAAATATAGTTGCGCAGCGAGCAAAAGAGATTGAGAGAAAAGCGGAAGAAACGGTGCACCAAATGAAACGGGGGGTAGACAGGAGAGTGATGTGGATAGAAACGACAGTTAGCAGGTTAGTTACGGTGACAGTCAAGTGAGTAGGACTGTGAAACATCTGGAAGAGTGTTCAAGGACTTAGTGAAGTATAGAATAGTTTTTTCTTCAGGGACCTTGTGAAGGTAGAATAGTTGTTCATGGAAATAGTGAATTGTGCTAGGACACAGAGTTGATATCTTCACGCAAAGTCGAATGGAGACTATGTGAATTAGATGGAAGCTACGTAGTCATGGACATAGTGAGTACGTGAGCAGACGGAATTATAATACTCCAGTAACCTAACAGTGACAGTCAAGTGAGTAGGACTGTGAAACATATAGAATAGTTGTTCATGGAAATAGTGAATTGTGCTAGGACACAGAGTTGATATCTTCACGCAAAGTCGAATGGAGACTATGTGAATTAGATGGAAGCTACGTAGTCATGGACATAGTGAGTACGTGAGCAGACGGAGTTATAATACTCCAGTAGCCTAACGGTGACAGTCAAGTGAGTAGGACTGAAACATATAGAATAGTTGTTCATGGAAATAGTGAATTGTGCTGGGACACAGAGTTGATATCTTCACGCAAAGTCGAATGGAGACTATGTGAATTAGATGAAAGCTACGTAGTCATGGACATAGTGAGTACGTGAGCAGATGGAGTTATAATACTCCAGTAGTCCAACGGTGGCAGTCAAGTCCACTAACTAGGGAACGGTTTAGGGGACTGTTGAACTATCTATCTATCTATCTATTTATCTATTGACCTTTCGAGCCGTTGCCGGCCCATATGGCGTAGACCAAGATACACCTTCTCTACTGCTAATTTACACATTCTGTTTTAGGTCTACGTTTCATTAACAACATCGTTTTTACGATAGCGGCTTGTTAAACCTCTGATCAACGGCTATATACCAAGCCGGAGAAAAATATTTCCTCCATTTTGGAAACAACCGGAAATTGTTGAACTGATATGAGAATATTAAGTTATGAGACTTTATAGAACAGAGTGATCTTACAATTAATGGGCTGATTATCAGCCGTCAAATGACATTGTTATAATAGCAGTGGCAGACATGATAAGAGGTGTGGGAGCACCTCGGCATCACATGGTATGTCGGGCACTGAGGGTGCTTACATGCTAGAGAAAGTAGATACATGAGGAGATACACAAGATATTGGGGAATCAGGACTCACGCATGAGCAAATGTTGTGAGTTATTATTGACTGTCACGATGTAGTTTGTTAGACCATAGATAATGGTCATTGCAGTAAAATAAAGCCAGTTGTGTGTAGTTTTCAAGGGAGTCAGTTCAATCATTTATCATTGTTGCTGTCTTTTGTCACCGCGAAGAACGAACGAGGGGTCGCACGCCATCATAATCACAACACGAAGTCGAAGAGAAACTGATCACGAGCCAGAGGAGTGGACAGGTTTGAGTGAGTCTGTCCGTCCAATCAGCAGAACAACAGGTCGAGCTCAAGTCTTAACGTGCCTTGCCTCTATCAACAGAACATCAGGTCGAGCTCAAGTCTTGATGAGCCTTTACCTCTGTCAGCAGAACACCAGGTCGGGCTCAGGCATTGCGAGCCCTGTCTCAGTCAGCAGCAGCCAATTCACAACACGAAGTGGAGCAAACGACCGCGGAGCAAGAAGTAAGCACGGGCAGTCCATAAAAAGCGCGGGCAAGTCAAGATCAAAGATCAATCAATTACATCACACGAACGAATCAATAGGCAAGCATAAGATTGGCTGGCAGATTCTCAGCTTCCTGTTTCACTGATTCACCAGGTCCTCCTATTTCAAATTGTGCTGAAAGTTCAAACCCGAGATAAGGGAAGGGCATTATTTCATACAGACACTTGATAGTATTTATATTTAATGTTTAGTTCTCAATGTCTGCAAAATTTGTGTCAGGTAATCAATGTACAGGTGCAACTGGGCGGATTGGATGGAGTTTCATGGGAACAACTGATGCCTGTCTCGAGACAGAGAGGTTATGAGTTCAAATCCCTTTCTGCACCAGTTGGGATTTTTATTTGTGATTTTTCTCTGCGGCCTGGTCTCAGCAGTTAGGCCGTGCTGCTTGAAACATCAATTACTCATCAACAGAAAAGATATGAGTACCTCAGAAGACAGCATTATCTGCCTGTGCAGTGAGGGACCCCTGTGCACACGACTGCCAGGGAAAAATGGATCAACATGCAAAATTCAGTTTCTAGTCTCAAGGGACTTTGGTAGATGTGAAAGCTGGAAATCACACACAAAAAATCACTTCTTTCTGGCATATTTTTTAGATTATGCAATATACTGGTTTTCTTCTTTTATCTTCTTGCAAGTAATCATACTGAGCATAGATTGCAAAATAAAAAAAAGAACAAGCATAATTTTAGCAGTTGTATTTTACGAATAACATAAATTTCTGTTAGTCGCAAATGAAGAACAAAATACTTTCAAAATACATTATCTAGTTAAAGTTTACCAATAAACATTCTCTACAAACATTGATTTGTGCTCGAAAAGTTTAACTCTTTCAGGACCAGAACAGGAAACAGGAATTTTCAGATTTCGACCAGGTTAATTTTCCTGTTTCCAGAAATTTTACCATATACCTTTTTCATTTGATACTTCACACAATAATTTAGATAAATGTGGCATGTGTTATACATCATCGGAAAGGGAAATGGATACAGAAAATGAAAATAGCAATATATTTATGATATGTGATTATTTAAAGGAATAAAATATTTTTTTTAAATATAAAATATTCAAGGTAGATCATTTTTAATTTAAAATATTGTAATTCACTTACCCTTTTCCATGTTTATATGTGTTGCTGCTATCCATTTGTCTTGAAATATTACACAACATAATCCAAATTCCTCCAAAATACAGTTTATTTGATTAATTTATGTCCACAAAAAACGAAATTATGTACATTTTTGTAAATGATCCCAGAATTAAAAATATTATAAATTTATGTGACGTCATACCAATATTATTTACAAATCAAGTTTATTATTTTTATTTACACAACTGGACTTATTTTGTGTGATATGTCCCTAAGTACCAGTTTCGTTATCAGAATAACTACCACTCGATTCCTCTGAGGCACTGATAGTGCTGTAATAGAAGGCATCCACTAGCTAAACCTAAGCCAGATCGTCTTACCTTTTTATCATAACTTTTACCAATATTCCAACCCATTATCACAACAACAAAATTATTGTCTGAGTCTAAATACTATGAATACTCTATTTCTGAGTCACTCAATAATAAGGTTTCGAACATAGATCTAGCTTGTTCTGCTCTATATCGTTTTGGTCGACTGAAAGAAGCATCAACAGTGGGGTGGCCATTATGTGACAAAAATTTGATGAATAAATATGAATATAAATTAAAAATTTTCCAACGTTTGAAACTCCGACCATGTATAAACAAAGATCAAGCGAGAGAATCTCCTACTTCTGGAAATCAAGTATTGGTTGAAATAAAAATGAAAATCAGTGAAAACGAATAAAATATTCAGCTACACCCAAAATAACCGATGTGTCGGTGAGTGGTTAGAACTGATCAATTTCATAGAACAGAGGTGTCGGATAATAGTCCGGAAAGAGTTAAAAATACAAATAAATAATAAAATCATAATCAAGTACCAAGCAGATGGTGTAGGTGGTAATGTTGCTCCATGACTTTCTGTCTCCATATATGTTTATAAACTCAGCTGCTGACTTCCTACCATGCCATTCTCATAAACAGTTTTGTATTTTTTCTCCCTATTTCCCACTATCTCTTCTTTCCTCAATATTTCCTGACCTCATGTCATATACTAACTAACTCTTTCTCATAACATGGTCAAAAATTTTGATGATTGTTTCCTCCTACTGTTAGCAAATGAATCATGGACATTCTCGCAAACAACAAGGAAGAAAATTGATTCATTTGAAACAAAATGCTTCAGAAAAATTCCTAAGATATCTTGGATAATGGAAAAGAGCAACGAAGACATACTAAAATATTTAAAGAATTTTATGTTGGCACCCTACCACTGCAATCATGATCCCTATTTACTATCTTATATTTATAATTACAACAGCACTATTATTGTTTGTCTGTTCTCCACTTACATTATCCTTATCAATATAAATTCTGCCACTTTATATTCCAGTTCTACCTTACACTCCCCCTTTTTTTTTTAGAGTTGTTCATTACTCCTATCTGACTTTCCACCACCCTGCACCAACTGTCCTCGATAATCACCCTTTTCTTTGTTTGCTCGTTTTCACTCCATGTAAAGACTTTCCTATCTCTAGTGATTACTTGTGTTATGCTTAACTGCCTCTCATACTTCATTCTACTAACTTGTTATCTCTTCCGACTTCTTGTCTAATCACATGACTGATTCCCCTTCTCCCCTCCCCTCCTGTATCCCATTTGACTCAGTCATCTACTCACTGGGAACTTTTGGATCTTGCCTCAGTTAAGTCTCCCTCGCTTTAATTTTATGTATATTTTATATATATATATATTATTACGATCACAACATAAATAATTTGCGATATGCGGATGACACAGTCTTAATAGCAGAGACAGAGAACGAACTACAAGAAATGATAGACGTAATAGTAAAAGAAAGCAACAAGAAAGGTCTCAGTCTGAATAGTAAGAAAACAGAAGTAATGGTTATATCGAAGAAACAATCATCACCATCATGCAGCATAAAAATAAACGAGACAAATCTGAAACAAGTACAACGTTTCAAATACTTGGGAACAATAATTACATCAGATGGGAGATGCACCACAGAAATAAAAAGCAGAATAGCTCAGGCCAAAATAGCATTTCAGAAAATGAAAAATATCTTATGCAACAAATCTATGTCAATAAAAATGAGAAAGAGAGTTCATCGGTGCTATATAGAACCAATTCTTACCTATGGAAGCGAATCATGGACAGTAGACAAACAAATGAAAAGACGATTAGAGGCCACAGAGATGGGATTTCTCAGAAGAATGTTGAAAGTTCCCTGGAGAGATAAAAAGACCAATGAGGAAGTTCTCAAAGAGGCCAATACAAAAAGGGAGCTCTTAAAAAGCATCAGAAAGAAGCAATCAACATTTTTCGGGCACATCATGAGAAGAGGAAAGTTGGAATACTTGGTTACAACTGGCAAAATAAAAGGAAAGAGAGATCGCGGACGACAAAGAGAGAAAATACTGGATAACTTGGTGTCATGGCATGGAAAACAGTCAACAACGGAACTGATACGATGCACTGTAGATAGAAGATTGTGGAGGGACATGATCGCCAACCAGCAGGGTACATGATGATGATATATATTAAAAGTCATGAAAAGCTTAATTCCAACAGACGACAAAATATACATGAAAAACAAACCAGTGGAAGAGATCAACCACTTTATCTATCTTGGAAGTCACAATGATCGAGAAGGGGATACAAGCAAAGAAATTAGAATCAGAATAGCTAAAGCAGCAATGTCTTTCAGAAGCCTTGAAAAGTTGTGGAAATCAAAACTCATCAGCACAAACACAAAACTTTAGACTATTCAAATCAAATGTACTATCAACCCTTACGTATGCGTGTGAAAGCTGGAAAACAACAAGAGATATAGAAACAAAGTTGAACGCATTAAAAAATAAATGTCTAAGGAAAATACTTGGTATAGCGTGGAACGAATTCAAAACAAATGAGGAAATTAGAGAAATCGCCAATCAACCACTAATATCTTCAGTAATAAAGAAAAGACGATGGTCATATGTTGGACATGTGATGAGAAGAGATAATAACCGAATAACAAAGCAAGCCTTCATGTGGGAAACAACATGTAAGAGAAAAAGAGGAAGACCCAGAGAGACACTGAGAAGAACATTGATGAGAGAGGCAAGAGCAGCAGGATTCGGCTCCCTCATTGAGATATATTAGCTTAATAATTTTCACTTATTATCTATTTTTATCCTCTGATTTGTAGCACATCCCTCTTTTGTTTCATTATTTCTTCTTGATTTACCTGTTCCGCTCATCCTAGACGTAGAAGATTTTATTTGTATTATCTTCATTTTGTTGTTTGTTTGTGTGGCTTTTTTGTTTTTCTGAGGAAGGCCGCATGTAGGCCGAAATGTCATATTTTGTTGTGTTCCTTTTTTTGTAAGGCTGTCACCATACCTTGTAGGAGTGTACGTTACACCCCACTACTTGCTCCTGCTACCAGCTTTACCACAGCACTGCAGTTATTTGACTGTTCCCTAAAATATTTAAACATTAAAAAAAAACTGGCTTATATTATAAACACCATTCTACAGAGTAAATTAAAATACTATGGCTGAGCAAAAGACACGGCATGCAGGAAAGAAAAATAATGAAAGGCATGGTTCCTGGGTAGCACATCAGCGGTAGAGCAAGAAGAAGGTGGTTTCAAGACATCAAGTAGACCTTTAATATGAGAACAGAAGTGAGAGGCCACACTGGAAACAGATTCTTTCAGATGTGGTGAATGCTATATTCTACAAAGGGCATGCGACCTTTTGGTGACTTAGCAAAAAACTAGTGGCCATCAACTAGCTATTGTAAGCAAACTAGGATCAGACTGCTGATAGGAACTTGGAATGATATGACACCATTGTACTAAAAGAAGATAAATAAGATTAAAAAGGAAGTACGAAGGGTGGAGAATTGGTATTAATTATGTGAAATAAAATTATAAACCACCTAGAAGATTTTACAATGTGGACAATTTATTTGAATTATTTTCTTATGGAGAAATAGACATGATGCATAATTTTCAAACAAATTAACTTACATATAGACATCCTATCTATTGACCTTTCGAGCCATAGCCATAAGGCGTAGACCAAGATACTCCTTCTCTTATCTGAATTTTTGTTCTAGCAGTTTTCAATTCTTTTAAAGATATTTTATCAAATCTCGCCATTTGTCTCTGTTCTGTGCAAGCAGCTCTATCTCATTGAGGGAGCCGAATCCTGCTGCTCTTGCCTCTCTCATCAATGTTCTTCTCAGTGTCTCTCTGGGTCTTCCTCTTTTTCTCTTACATGTTGTTTCCCACATGAAGGCTTGCTTTGTTATTCGGTTATTATCTCTTCTCATCACATGTCCAACATATGACCATCATCTTTTCTTTATTACTGAAGATATTAGTGGTTGATTGGCGATTTCTCTAATTTCCTCGTTTGTTTTGAATTCGTTCCACGCTATACCAAGTATTTTCCTTAAACATTTATTTTCGAATGCGTTCAACTTTGTTTCTATATCTCTTGTTGTTTTCCAGCTTTCACACGCATACATAGGGGTTGATAGTACATTTGATTTGAATAGTCTAAGTTTTGTGTTTGTGCTGATGAGTTTTTCGTTTCCGGTTGTTTCCAAAATGGAGGAATTATTTTTTTCAGGCTTGGTATAGAACTGTTGATCAGAGGTTTAACAAGCCACTATCATAAAAATTATGTTGTTAATGAAATGTAGACCTGATACAGAATATAGACATCCTACCTACAAAAAATGCAAAACTTTCTGATCCTCTAGTTTTATTATCATTATTTGATGGACTTCAAGTCAATATGATGGATAGGCAGCAGGAACCATTGAGGCTTAGTCTGAAAAGTGTTCCTTGTTGCAGTTTCCTCATATTCCAAGTCTGGCTTGCTGCCGGAGCTACTGAGTTTAGTGCTCTGTGCACACAGTGAGCTGTATTATTTTATCCAGAT
Source organism: Megaustenia siamemsis (assembly GCA_032433765.1). Lineage (NCBI taxonomy): Eukaryota > Metazoa > Mollusca > Gastropoda > Stylommatophora > Ariophantidae > Megaustenia > Megaustenia siamemsis. The sequence goes on along the minus strand of JAVIAB010000125.1, from coordinate 62,083,688 downwards.
CGTGTTTTGATATTCCGATTGCTTATGATGAATGATGATATCGTATAATGAAGAATAGTTAAGCTGTGTTCACTTTCGGTGCCACTTGGCCTTATGTCTTTTGGTGTGTGCTGTAGCTGCTATGATAGGAACTGCAGCTGCCTTTTTTTATTTGAATCCTTCAATGAGCTGAATTTTAATTTGGATGACTCCACTGGCACAAGCAGTTGAGCAATTATGGATTTTAATTTGTTTGCATTCATTTGATACTGGGGCCTTTGAGCATTTCCCACTGTTCCTTGGTGTTCTGCACTTTCTCAGTAGCATTATATCTATTTTGTACTGTACTTAACACTTATCTGTCTATCTGCTCTAAGCAATATCTAGTTCTAATTTCATATTTCTTGGTGACTTTTGTTGTCTTCCACAGTTTTGTTTTAATTTTTCCAGCTATTGGTACATGGTCACTGTTGCAATCTACTCCTGGCCTTGTTTTAGCAGATGGTAGCCCATTCCTGTATCTTCTCTGTACCAGTATAAAATCAATTTCATTCTGTACATTGTTGTCTGGGCTTTGCCATGTCCATAGTCTTCTAGGGTGTGGCTTGAACCAGGTATTACCTATAATCATTTCATATGTCTTTGCCCAATCTATCATCTCTGTCATTCATCTCTCCAAGGCCATGTCCTCCAATCACATTTTGCACTTTAGCTGTTCCTACTCTTGCATTGAAATCTTTAAATATAATAGTTATTTCTTGGGATTTACATTGTTCCATGGTCATCTCAACGAATTCAAAACAAATGAGGAAATTAGCGAAATCGCCAATCAACCACTAATATCTTCAGTAATCAAGAAAAGACGATGGTCATATGTTGGACATGTGATGAGAAGAGATAATAACTGAATAGAAAAGCAAGCCCTATATAACAAATATTACTGCCCAGATATATGTAAGATTGTACGTCTGGGCAGTAATATAGATAAAGAGGGAGGAACAGAAAATGATGCCAAAATAAGGATATCAAAAGCAAGAGGAGCTTTCATTGCACTGGGAACATATGGAAATCCAAAGAAATTAGGTTAAATACAAAAATACAAATTTTCAACTCAAATGTTAAGGTGGTCCTATTATATGGCTGTGAAACATGGAGAACATCAAAATTGACAATCATGAAGATATAAACTTTCATTAATGGATACTTACACAGAATAAAAGGATGGAAATGGCAGGACAAAATCACTAACATAGAATTATGGAAATGTACCAGTCAAATACCAGTGAATAATGAGATACAGCGAAGACAATGGCGCTGTATAGAACACTGGGGAAGCCAACTGAGAGTATTACACAACAGGCCCTTTTTGGAATCCCCAGGGGAAAAGACAAAGAGGAAGACCAAGGAATTCTTGGAGAAGGTAGATAGAAGCAGAGATGAAGATGATGGGGAAGACATGGAATGATCTTAAAAGAATGGCAAAAAGCAGAACGACTTGGAAAGTGTTTGTTGAAGACCTATGCTCCACTGGGAGCTAAAAAGGTAGAAGAAAGCAAGCCCTCATGTGGGAAACAACAGGTAAGAGGGAGACACTGAGAAGAACATTGATGAGAAAGAGCAGCAGGAATTGACTCCCTCAATGAGATAGAGCTGCTTGCACAGAACAGAGACAAATGGTGAGATTTGATAAAAGGTCTTTACAAGGATTGAAAACTGCTAGAATAAAAATTTAGATAAGATAGAGAAGGAGTATCTGGGTCTAAGCCGGCTATGGCTCGAAATGTCAATAGATAAATAGACAGATGGTCATCTCTAGCTCGTTGTAAAAAGTGTCAGTGTCTGCTTCTTCGCTATTACTTGTTGGTTCATAAGCTTGAATTATGAGGAATCCATTATTCTACCTCCCAATTTTACAAGCAGAATTCTATCTGATATGTGCCAAAATCCTTTCTTGGTTGATGCTTCTTTCTCTATCTAACATTTTGGTTCTTTGAGAATTAACAGATAAAATAGGTTGGCTACATTACAAGCAGAGTGATCAAAACACAACACAATGAACCCTCAATAAACGCTGAGAGAACACCAGGCCCAAGGGACAACCACGACAAAAATGGATTGACGGAATATTAGAAGTACTAGGAAACATAACAGCAGCAGAGGTGAACAGAAGTGCAAAAGACCGTAAATTATATCTCCCCTCGACACCGAAAGGCAAATGAGAGTGGAAAGAAGAACAAGAAGAATGTTAACCTCAGATGGTAGATGTACAACAGAGGTGAGATGCAGAGTGGCACAGGTAAAAGCAGCTTTCCAAAATATGAAGAACTGTGCAATCCATTTTTGATAATAGAAACAAGAAAAAGAGTTCTTAAAGGTTATGTGGAGCCAATTTTAACATATGGATGTGAATCATGGACAATAGGACAACGGACAAGACAATCACTGGAGGTTGTAGAAATGTGGCTTTACAGAAGTATATTGAGAATACTATGGACAGCTAAGAAGAGTAATGAAAATGAATGTTCTGAAAGAAGCCAAAGCAAAAAGAGCTGATTTTAAAAAAATAGGAAAAAAACAATTATGATTTTTTGGCCATGCAATGAGAAGGGAACAGCTGGAATATATTGTGACAACAGGGAAAATTGAGTGATGAAGAGATAGAGGGAAGCAAAGAAAAAAGATACCAGACAACTTTAAGAGAATGGCTTGGCAGGTCAACAACAGAAATGATAAATAACTGTCTAGATCGAAAGTTATGGAGAGACATGATCACCTACTCCAGGAAGCATAGTACTTGATGATGATGTTAAAATAAATTGTCTGGTTTACTGCTGTTAAAAGGAAAAAGAAAAAAAGCTAATTTCTTTATTAGTAGTGAACTTTTGCAAATATTTTCACAGCAACTGGTGCTATGGGAATAAAATAATTAAATAAAGCATAAATATTAACTTTTTTTTTATTTCAATTATTAAATGCTATTGTTATATCAATAAAAGCACACAAAAATTACAGAAACTGCTTTCAGGAACCTAGCGAATCATTTCAGGTGAAGATGTATATTTACAGAGCAAAGAAACATGCTTACAATTGAAACACATATATACCACGACGTCAACATACCCCGCTCTGAGTACTGAGTTTGTCTAATCAAGTTCAGTATCTTCGTCATCCTCTGTTAATAATTCTCCATCTGTGATGATATTATTACTATTGGTACTTAAATCCAAAATATGAATGTAGTCAGAATAATTAGGTGACATTTTATTAGTAAAACAATCAATTTTAGACACTTGGTTGAAGAGCCCTGAACTCTCAGCTTCTAAAATGGCGCCATGTCGGACAAAAATTTAGTGTGGTCTTCAAATTAAATTTTTATAAACTAAAATTGAAAAATATATTTTTTTTTTTTACATTTTATTAAAGTTTTACACATTAATGTTGATATTATGTGATTTCTCGTAATTTTTTTCCAAAAAAATGTCTCGCAAAGGTTCAGCAAACATCGGACCAGCCGTCATAAAAATGTATGTGAAATTCATACATACTGGACGTTTCTGGGTTAATAATAATGTATATATGACCCTTTTCGTCTTGTCAGGCGGTCTAGTGGAGGCTATTGTGTATTTTTTTTTAGGTTTTGTTTTTGTCGAGCAGCTTCTCTCGTGGCTAATTCTACCAATGTTTGACAAACACACACAGCCACAGAATGAACAAATAATGTATTTATGTTTAATAATAAGGATATTTCTGCTTTTGTATTCTTTATATGTATACATATTTCCTTTGGCAGGAACCAGTCGACATAATTTCAGGACCTCAATGGGATCAATTTATGAGCATGGCAGGAAAACTTGGTTTTAATGGCAGTAACCAGAAAGAGGTAACTTTCTTTTTTTAATTTATTATTAATTCTAGATTATGATCTATCTATCGTCCTTTCGAGCCGAAGACGGCACATAGGGCAGAGCCACAATCTTAAAAATAGAAACCTTGCGTGCCAAAGTGGCACATATTGCAGAGATCACTGCTCTAAAATATATGGCGCTGTTTCCATAACAATACTTTTTACAATGACAGCTTGTCAAGCCATTGATCAACCTCCTTAGTCGCCTCTTACGACATGCCTGGAAGGTCACAGTGTCACTATTCTTTACATCCCTCATAATGAGGCCCCGGTAACACACAGGAAAGATTATGATACCGTAGTAAAAATTACCGCATCATAGCACAAATTCTTAAAAATTTGACAGTTTGCCATAGTGAAACATTTTCCCACTTTACAACCTATGGTGTCTTGTTTTCTATATAATACTAACTACTTCATTTGTGTCTTCAAAGATAAAACTGCAAGTACTTTGTGAAACAAATTAGTATGCGGCAGCACAGAGCGGGTGTTGACCCTTAAATGACGTATCCATACAACATCCATTTGTCTAGAGCTGGGAAAAGGCTCACAATTGTCTCCAGTTGTATTTAACATGTATACAATAACGATCACGGAACAAGAGCTGGATGGAAGGAGAAGAACTATGACTTTTTCTGATGATATTCTGGTATATCGACAGGGAAGAGACAGAAGTGATATTGCCTCCACAATGCGAAATGAACTCGATCGCATCTCTTCGTGGTGTGGAGTGTCAGGTGCAGTGTTAATCCTCATAAAGCATCAGTTGCATGGTTCTCACTTAACAATCATATCGTTAACACGGAAACACCGGTAGTACAAATGGGAGCTGATGAGGTGACCAAGGACAAGGTGGTGACATACCTCGGAGTTAAGTTTGATCGCAGCCTGTGTTTTCGGGACCACATCAACCATGTGATAACAAAATCCCACAAATGATTAGCCACATTGAAGGTCATTGCAGCTGCCAACATTGAGCAGAGGCTACTTAACCCTTCTGTTCTAGGGACTAGTGCTTGCACCACTCGAGTATGTCCTTGCAGTTCTTAAAGTCAGTAAGATGCAAATTGACAAGCTGGAGAAAATACAGAATGAAGCTATGCGCATTATCTTGGAGTGTACAAGGGACTGTGTTGCAATGAGGTATCTTCTCGACTTTCCAATAATGGATGATAGGATCAAGATCTGGAGGGCACGAGCATACCCGAACATAAGTGCAGATAAAGAGCATCCATTGCATCATGAGCTCAACACATTGAATGGTGTAAGGCTAAAAAGAGGCAAATCATGGGTGTGACGAGCAGAAGATGTCATCAGACAGGTCTGTGGGCTTACCAATATCAACACTGGCGAGGAGTGGATACTGGTGCCTACATCCTTACATTCTCATGTATTGTCACACTCTACAGGAAATGTAGGGAACAGAACTCAGTCATTGTCAATGCGGAGGTCAATGGTCTCATCTGGAATAACACCTATCAGAAAGTACAGTCATCTATACAGATGGATCTGTAATATAACACAAAAGGAGTGCATGGGCATTTACAGCACGCTCGGCAGGCAGAATAGTCAAGAAGACAGTGGTGCATAAATTATGATTACGAATAGTATGACGATTTAGGTGATCGCAGTGACCAGGGCATTCATCTGGTTAGAGTCACAAGACTACACCCATGCCTGCATACTGAGTGATTCGATGAGCATGACCAAAAAAAATGGAGGCAGGCTTTGTACCTATGCAATGGGTATAGAGTCATTGCAGAAGTCAAAAATATGTACGGTTACCTTTGTCTATCTATTGTCCTTTCGAGCCGAAGACGGCACATAGGGCAGAACCACTATCTCAAAAACAGAAACCTTGCGTGCCCAAAATGGCACATATTGCAGAGATCACTGCTCTAAAATCTATGGCGCTGTTTCCATAACAATACTTTTTACAATGACAGCTTGTCAAGTCATCGATCAATCTCCTTAGTCGCCTCTTGCGACATGCCTGGAGGGTCACAGTGTCACTATTCTTTACCACCTTTGTCTACGTCCTTGGATATGCAGGAGTATAGGGAAATGAAAGAGTGGACAGGTTGTCTAGCTGCACTGTCATTGAAGACAGTTAACCAATGGATGGGGCGGACATCATCAATACCCTCTGAGATGTGGGAAGGGCACAGGACTTCGACAGCAATGAGTCCACGTCACTCCGGATGAAATAGATGGGAGTTAAGAATGGGCACAGCCAGAAATGAGAAACTTAGTGGGTGTATAAGAAGACTTATCAACCCACACAGAACTGTAGTCATCAGTCGCTGTACACTGCGAGACTTGCTGAGAAGAGGATCTGAACACCTATGGACATGTTTGGAGTGCAGTGAGGATGACCCGCTAATAACTCAATAACTCAACGATATAAAAAATTACATAAAAATTCCTCATTACTATTGCATGTTTTTGCATTTCTCCAAGCATTTCAACGCTGAAACAATTAGGTTAAGAAAAGTATAAACGGTCATGACAGTTATCAGTAAAAAGTCAGCGTGACCAACATATGTAACCTTTAATTACAATACCTATCTGTGGGCAACGTGTTTATGATCATGATCATCATGTGCCATGCCGGTTGGCATTGGCAAATTTTTTATTTGGTTGTGGATAGAAATCCACTGTGCATCATATCAATTCTGTTGTTGAACATTTCCCATGCCATGACACCAAGCTATCCAATATTTTCTCTCTTTATTGTCCACGATATCTCTTTCCTTTTATTTTGCCAGTTGTAACCAAGTATTCCAACTTTCCTCTTCTCATGATGTGCCCAAAAAATGTTGATTGTTTCTTTCTGATGTTTTTTAGTAGCTCCCTTTTAGTGTTGGCCTCTTTGAGAATTTCCTCATTGGTCTTTTTAGCTGTCCAGGGAACTTTCAACATTCTTCTGAGAAATCCCATCTTTACTGTTTGTCTACTATCCATGATTCATTTCTAAAAGGTCAGAATTGGCTCTATATAACACAGATGAACTGTCTTTCTCATTTCTGTTGACATAGATTTGTTGCATAAGACATTTTTCATTTTCTCAAATGCTATTTTGGCCTTAGCTATTCTGCTTTTTATTTCTCTGGTGAAATCTTCCATCTGATGTTATTATTGTGCCCAAGTGTTTATGATCTATCTATCTATCTATTGACCTTTCGAGCTGTAGCCGGCCCATAGGGCGTAGACCAAGATACAAGATCTAGCAGTTTTCAATTCTTTTAAAGATATTTTATCAAATCTTGCCATTTGTCTCTGTTCTGTGCAAGCAGCTATATCTCATTGAGGGAGCTGATTCCTGCTGCTCTTGCCTCTCTCATCAATGTTCTTCTCAGTGTCTCTCTGGTTCTTCCTCTTTTCCTCTTACCTGTTGTTTCCCACATGAGGGCTTGCTTTGCTATTCGGTTATTATCTCTTCTCATCACATGTGTTTATGATACAATAGTAAAAATTATTACCACTTAATTGTAACATTAGGAGCTCTAAAAATAGCATTTTCTTTGAACTTTTTGACAAAGATCTGTGGTTTTACTCTAGGAGAGACACTGGAAATTCTGATTTCCTGTCTCAGGTTGATTTATAACCTGAATTTGACCACAGGTGTCGAACGTGTTACTATGTCTATTGGTGCGGGCGCCATAAGTCCGACAGTATGTTCGGCTATCTCATAGCATTATTTGATGAGTTTCCCGAGATACTAAGGGTTCTTTGTTGTTAACCAACAAATTTTCCTGGCCACAAAAAGAAGTAAATTTACCATTTTCTTGAAAATTGTACAAATTTTTTCACATGATATGAGATTTTATCTCACAAAATTAAAAAAAAAACCACAACAGCAAAGGAAAGAAATCCAAAACACTCAGGGGTCACCGGAAGTGGTAAATGGGGGAAATGTTTGACCATGGCAAAATGCCAAATTTTGAAGAATTTGTCTTTTGATGTGGTAATTTTTACTATGTATTGTAATCTAGTGTTAAACAATATCATGACAAAAGTATGTGGCAGAGTGGATATATACCAGACGACCTGCTCAAATCAATATTCATAGCCCTACCGAAGAAATCTGGTGCAATTGAATGTGATGATCATTGCACAATTGATCATCGTACAATAAGCCTTATGAGTCTTAGATATTAATAAGAATCATCCTGCGAAGAGTGCGAAACAAAATCAGTCCAGAAATTAGTGATGAACAGTGTGGCTTTGTTAGAGGTAAAGGAATAAGCAATGCCATATACATCATACGATCTTTAGTAGAAAGAACCATAGAGGTGAAAACAGATCTATACCTATGTTTCATAGATTATACCAAAGCATTTGACAAAGTAAAGACCAAGCAATAATCAAAATTTTCATCATCATCATCGAGTGCCGTCTCCGTAACGAAGGTTGGCTACCATGAAGCGCCATTCTGCTCTGTCTCTTGCTTTGATGGTGCAGCGTGTCATAGGCTGATTTGGCCATCTTTTGATGTTACTCGTCCATGTTAGTCTTGGTCTGCCTCTGCCTCTTTTACTTTGTATTTTCCCCTCCAATATTACTTTTAGTAGAAATAAAAATTTTAGAAAGCATATACATAGACAGCAAAGATCTAAGAATAATAAAGAACATGTACTGGCAACAAACAGCGGCCATAAGAACTGGAAACCAATTGGGAATGTTTCAACAAATAAAACAGGGTGTTAGGCAAGGTTGCATGCTGTCACCAGATTTGTTTAATATGTCATCATCATCATCATTGAGTGCCTTCTCCGCAACAAAGGTTGGCTACCATGGATCACCATTCTACTCTGTTTCATGCTTTGATGGTGCAGGCTGTCATAGATTGATTTGTCCATCTTTTGATGTTACTCGTCCATGTTAGTCTTGGTCTGCCTCTGCCTCTTTTACCTTGTATTTTCCCTTCCAATATTACTTTTAGTAGGCTGTTGTGTCTTTTAACATGCCCGAAAAATTTCATTTGTCTTGTCTTAATTGTATTTAGTAGTTCTCTTTTTATTTTCAGTTGTTTTAAAACTTCATCGTTTGTTATCTTTTCTTTCCATCCAATTCTACCTATTCTTCTATAAATCCACATTTCAAAGGCTTCAATTTTCTGTTCTGTTTTCTTGTCTAATGTCTATGTTTCTGCACCATACATGAATATTGAGAAGATGTAACATTTTGCCATTCTTTGTTTCAGCCCTGTTGATATTTGTTTAGTATATTTTTCATGGCATTAAAACTACTTTTTGCCATACCTATTCTTTTGTTTATTTCAATTTTACATTTTCCATCATTGGTTATAGTATGTCCCAGGTAGTTGTAGCTCTGGACTGTCACCAGATGTATTCCCTCAACTGTGATATTTAATTGTAGGTCTTGAGAATTTTCTTTGTTTATGATCATAGTTTTAGTCTTTTTGATATTCATTTCTAGTCCATATTTTTTGCTTGTTATGTTTATCACATTAAGCAATTGTTGTAGGATTTTAGGATTTTTTGCTAGTACAACAATATCATTAGCATATCTTAGGTTATTGATTATCTTTCCATAAATGTTTAGGCCTGGCATCTCTGAGATGTTTTTAAAGATTTGCTCAGTGTATAGATTGAACAAGCTTGGTGATAAGATGCATCGTTGTCTTACTCCTCTTTTTATGTCCATGGGTGTAGAGTTTTCCTTGTTATATTTTATTATTGCTGTTTGCTCCCAGTACAAATTACATATTAGTCGTTCACAATAACTACAATATTTGTATAACATAGCAAATGAAATATTCAGAATTATTGGACAGGTCATAACAATAACCACTGGACCTGGAGATTAAAGATTAAATATGGATGGCTTGTAGGAACTACCATCAGATAACAATCTGATGCTATTGTTAGGCTTTCAAGTATACACTTCACAGAAAACTATAAAATAATTAATAGATCAAATAAAATCAGTGATAGATACCAGATAGAGTAGAGTTTCTCTAGGGCAGCTGAAAATAATAAAGTAAAAATATTTCTAAGAATTATTGTCACTGGGAAAGGAGTATGTGCAGGATTTCACTTATTATGGGCATATATTTTAAGAGTGTGCAACTCACTCCTTTTTCTCATATCTTTCTCACAAGCAATCACATTGAATAAAGGTTGTGAAACAAAAACTAACATCTAACATGATTTCATCATTTTTATTTTATTAATCACGTCTGAAAAGGCATTTGATAGTTTAGACAGAGGAATGATTTGGAAGTTACTGAGTCATTACGGAATCCCCATAAAGTTTATTAACCTGATAGAAACAATGTATGAAGGAATGAAATGTAGTGTGGTGCTTGAAGGGTGGCTTACAGAAGCATTTGAAATAAGAACAGGAGTAAGGCAGGGATGCCTTCTGTCTCCATTTCTCTTTCTACTGGCCATAAATTGGATTATGAAAGTAATTCAAAACAAAATAAACGAAATCCAATGGTTACTGACCAAACAACTTGATGATTTAGACTTTGCTGATGACATAGCTCTCCTATCACACAGCCATCAACAGATGCAGGTTAAAATGAACATACTTGATGAAAGATCACAACAGCTAGGAATGAAAATTAATAGAGATAAGACCAACATTATGAGAATTAATGCAGTTGATAATGCAATAATCAAATAAAATTAGGAGAAATACCTTTACTAGACGTACAATAATACATATATCTGGGTAGTAATATAGATAAAGAGGGAGGAACAGAAAATGATACCAAAATAAGGATATCAAAAGCAAGAGGAGCTTTTGTTGCACTGGGAAACATATGGAAGTCCAAAGAAATTAGTTAAATACAAAAATAAAAATTTTCAACTCCAATGTAAGTCAGTCCTATTATATGGCTGTGAAACATGGAGAGCAACAAAATTGACAATCGTGAAGATACAGACTTTAATGGATGCTTATGCAGAATAAAAGAATGGAAATGGCAGAACAAAATCACTAACATAGAATTATGGAAATACCAGTCAAATACTATTGAATAAGGAGATACAGTGAAGACGATGGCGTTGGATAGGACACACTGCGGAAGCCAACTGAGAGTATTACACAACAGGCCCTTTTTTGGAATCCCCAGGGGAAAAGACAAAGAGGAAGACCAAGGAATTCTTGGAGAAGACAGATAGAAGCAGAAATGAAGATGATGGGGAAGTCATGGAATGATCTTAAAAGAATGGCAAGAAACAGAACGACTTGGAAAGTGTTTGTTGAAGACCTATTCATCAAAGGGAGCTGAAAGGTAGAAGAATAAATCACGTCTGAACGCCTACTCTTTAAAACATCTATCTTAGTTTTATGCCATTGTGACATCAAATATGGAATTCCCTCCCACAAAGTCTCACCAGAATGTTTGTCTAGTTCGCCACTGCCAGAGAAATTACACCAGGACTATATATTTTATATTATGATCCACTTAATTCATGGCATTTAATCTTTCATGTTAACATTGAACACCTATATGTTTATACATGGAATACAATTTTATTAATTCCTGTGAGTGAAAGTAATAATTTTGTGAAATTTGTAGTCGATTAATGTTTTTGTGCTCACTGCTCTGGTGATGACCATAAGTGATTTAATAATATCTTATGATCCGCTTAATTCACAGCATTTAATTTCTCATATTAACATTGAACAGCTATATTTGTTTATACAGAAATCTATCTATCTATTGACCTTTCGAGCCGTAACCGGCCCATAGGGCGTAGACCAAGATACACCTTCTCCTATATGAATTTTTGTTCTAGCAGTTTTCTTTTAAAGATATTTTATCAAATCTCGCCATCTGTCTCTGTTCTGTGCAAGCAGTTCTATCTCATTGAGGGAGCCGATTCCTGCTGCTCTTGCCTCTCTCATCAATGTTCTTCTCAGTGTCTCCCTGGGTCTTCCTCTTTTTCTTTTACCTGTTGTTTCCCATATGAGGGCTTGCTTTGCTATTCGATTATTATCTCTTCTCATCACATGTCCAACGTATGACCATCGTCTTTTCTTTATTACTGAAGATATTAGTGGTTGATTGGCGATTTCTCTAATTTCCTCGTTTGTTTTGAATTCGTTCCATTCTATACCAAGTATTTTCCTTAGACATTTATTTTCGAATGCGTTCAACTTTGTTTCTATATCTCTTGTTGTTTTCCAGCTTTCACACGCATACGTAAGGGTTGATAGTACATTTGATTTGAATAGCCTAAGTTTTGTGTTTGTGCTAATGAGTTTTGATTTCCACAACTTTTCAAGGCTTCTGAAAGACATTGCTGCTTTAGCCAGTCTGATTCTAATTTCTTTGAATTTATACAGAAATACAATATTATAATTTCTGTGAGTAAAAGTGAAATCATAATTTTCTTTTGATGGCTTCAATTTTGTAAGATTTGCATCTGGAGTAGATCTATTTTTTTGTTCTTGCTGCGCTGGTAATCATAAATGATACATAAAGAATATATTACCATCAGCTTAGCCTAATTCAATTTTAATCTCTCACAGATGTTTCTTTGTCATTGATACTTCAGTTAAGTAAATAATTTGCGTCTTTTCATGAAGATTATTATTATTGAGTTATTTACGGGTCATCATCATTGCACTCCGACCATGTCCTTAGGTGCTCAGATCCCCTCCTCAGCAAGTCCCGCAATGTCCAGCGACTGACGACTCGAGTTCTGTGTTGGTTGATAATTCTTCTTACATGGCCACTAAGTTTCTAACTTCTGGCTCTGCCCATCTTGACTCCCATCTCCATCATTCGAAGAAGTGACGTGGATCTGTTTTTGTCGAAGTCCTGTGCTCTTCCCACATCTCGGAGGGCATTGATGATGTCTGCCCGATCCATTTGTTGCCCGTCCTCAACGACAACACAGCTAGCCAACCTGTCCGCTCTTTCATTTCCCTGTACTCTCGCATGTCCAGGGACATAGACAAAGGTGACCTTATGTATTTTGGACTTTAGCAATGACTCTACCCATTGCTTGCATACAGAGCCCGCCTCCACTTTTTTTATCATGCTCATCGAATCACTCAGTATACATGCGTGGGTGTAGTTTTGTGACTCTAACCATTTGAATGCCTTGGTCACCGCCATCACCTCCATTGTCATGCTACTCGTGGTCATGACGTATGCACCACTGTCTTTTTTTTACTATTCTGCCTGCCGAGTGTGCTGTAAATGCCCATGCACTTCTTTGGTGTCATATTACAGATCCGTCTGTATAGATGACTGCATCTTTCTCATCAGTGTTATCGCTGATGAGACCGTTGACCTCAGCATTAACCACAACCGGGTTTTGTTCCCTACTTTTCCTGTTGAGTGTGACAATACACGAGAAAGTCCCCTTGAATGACATAGGCACCAGTATCCACTCCTCACCAACGCTGATATTGGTAAGGCCACAGACCTGTTTGATGACATTTTCTGCTCGGCCCACCCATGATTTGCCTCTTTTTAGCCTGGCACCTTTCACTGTGTTGAGCACGTGGTGCACTGGATGCTCTTTATCTGTACTAATCTTCAGGTATGCTCGTGCTCTCCAGATTTTTATTCTGTCATCCATGTTTGGAAAGTCAAGAAGATAACCTCATTGCTACAGAGGGAGTGTCCCTTGTACATCCCAAGATAATGTGCATGGCTTCATTCTGTATTTTCTCCAGCCTTTCAATTTGATCGTACTGACAGTAAGAATTGCCAGGGCATACTGATTGGTGCGAGGACTAATCCCTAGAACAGAAGAGTAGGTAGCCTGTGCTCGATGTTGGCAGCTGCCATGACCTTCAAGGTGGGTAATCCTTTGCGGGATTTTGTTATCACATGGTTGACGTGGTCCCGAAAACACAGGCTGCAATCAAACTTAACTCCGAGGTATGTCATCAACTTGTCCCTGGTCACCTCATCAGCTCCCATTCATACTACCAGTGTGTCCGTATTAACGATATGATTGTTAAGGGAGAACCATGAAACTGATGCTTTATTAGGATTAACTAAGGCACCTGAAACCCCACACCAGGAATAAATGCGATCGAGTTCGTCTTGCATTGTGGAGGCGATTCCCCGTCTGTCTCTTCCCTGTCGATATACCAGAATATCACCAGCAAAAGTCATAGTTCTTCCCCTCCCATCCAGTTGTTGTTCCGTGATCGTTATTTTTTATGAAGATAAAATACACTTGCTGCCCCTTTTTAAACATTCAAAGTGGTTAGAAGAATTTGTATCTTAAACTTCCATAAAAATGAAATGTTTTTGGTTAAAAATTTAATAATGAATATCCCGCAGCCTAAAGCTCTCAAATGTAGCAATGTTATTCTTTTCATCCCATATTGACATTGAACAACTATATTTGTTTATCTATCTCTATCTATTGTCCTTTCGAGCCGAAGACGGCACATAGGTCAGAACCACAATCTCAAAAACAGAAACCTTGCGTGCCAAAGTGGCACATATTGCAGAGATCACTGCTGTAAATTATATGGCGATATTTGTTTATACAACACGATAATTGAATAATTTCTGTGAGTAAATGTGAAAGTCATAATCCTTTTTAAGTGCCCTATTTGATTTGTGCTATATAATCATATTTTATAAGTGTGTGTGCATGTGTGTATCTATATATTTTATATATATATCTTCTTCATCTTTTATCTTTCACTGATACCTAAAAGGTGTCGTGGTTTATATCATTTGTCGTTCTTGTGCTGCTCGAATTGTCTGAATTAGTGATTTTCCTTTGTTGTTACATGTCTCTGTCACTGCATCTATCCATCTTCTTCTGGGTCTTCCTCTTGGTCTTTTTCCATGCATTCTCGAGAAGAACGCCCTTGATGGTGATTGGTGAGGATTCATTCTGACCAGGTGGCCAAACCATTTAAGTTGTTGTTGTTCTATATATTCTTGGCAGGGTTTTGTTCCTACCATTTTTCTTATGGTTTCATTTGGTATTCTATCTCTTCTTGTGTTGTTTGTTACTTTTCTCAAGCATCGCATCTCACATGTATTGATCTTTCTTAAATGTGATTTAGAAAGGGTCCATGTTTGACTTTCATAGCACAAAGTTGGTATGAAGATGCTATTTATCATTTGTTGTTTAGCTGGCATAGAAATGTTTGGATGTCTTAACAATGGTGAAAGCTGGTATGTGACAGCATCTGCTTTTTGTATTCTCATGTCAATTTCTCTGTCTAGTTTTCCATCTTCTGTGAACATTGTGCCTAAATACTTGAATTCCTCTACTTGTTTTATTTCTTTGTCTTTGATCTTGATGTTTAATGGGTGTCTTAATTTGCTTATTCTTATAGCCTCTGTTTTTGCTATGTTAATTTTCATACTGTAGTTTGTGCAGCTTTTATCTAGAGATGTTAAATGCTGTTGTAGCAGGTTTTCATCCTCATATATTAGGCATTGGTCATCTGCGAAGAGTAGCTCATTGATGTTGGAGTTTTCTACCTCATTATATATATATATATAGAGAGAGAGAGAGAGAGAGAGAGTGGTGAGAGCGCTTATGGTTATGGAAGGCCCGGTATCACTGCAAATGAATTAATTGCTCCATCGCTCATGCCAGTGGAATCATCAAAATTAATATCTCATCTGCCAAACAAAGAAAGGTAGCTGCACTCTCCATCATAGCACTAAATTCAGTAACTCCAACAGCAAGCCGGACTTGGAATATTAGGAATCTGCAACAAGGAAAACTTTTCAGATACAGCCATTAAAAGCTCCTGCCACCTATACGCCATATTGACCTGTAATCCAATGATGACATATAACTCATGAACTATGACTTATATCCTATTGTAGTCACGTGACTGTGTACGACAACCGAGTTTCCCTACATCCTTACATTCACTGTTACACTATGTGCCGTCTTTGACCCAAGATGAAAATGAATGAAGTGAAAAAGTATGTCACATGCAAATTAGAAAATAAGACGCATTCTCTGAACTTTGTTTTAATATTTGAGAATATTATGAATATATGCATCAAGAATTCATTGTGCAACTTCAAATGGATTTATTTACATGTACCTTTCAAAGTTTTTGTAACATCACTCAGTTCCTTACAGCGATCAAATTGTTAAGAAAAATCAGTAAGTTATTTGTGTTATATATGTATTCCCGCTGGAAGCAGTGGGAATTGTACTCGTAGTTAGGAAAAATATACCCATGTGGCCGACCCAGCCGCTGGCAGAAATGGGTACCAGGGTAGTACTCTGGGCAGGTGAGGAATGCCGCCTCGCATCGTGAGTTTAGATGCTTGAAGTGACACTATCCAGAAGTCTCCAAATACTTCTGGATAGGCGGCGGAGCACACATGGGTTAAAGCTTGCGTGTTAAGTCACCGATTCAAGTCTCGTACTTTACCTTTATGTATATGGTGTCAATCAACACATTGCTCTTCTTGAAATTAATATTTTATTAGAGTGGTTCAAATTTGTAACTCTGTACAAACATATGAATATTCTTCTTCTTAATCCTCTGAACTCCGGTCAGAGCATAAGGCACTCACAAGAGTTCCAAATCCAGTCTGAAGTAAGCATGGACAACTCTCACTAGGACCTGCCAGCCTCTTTTATTTCATTATGTATGGTTCGTCGCCATGTCCCCAATGGTCTGCCTCTTCTTTTTTTTTTGCCAGGTGGTGTCCATGTTAATGCTAGGCACGTACGCCCAGTTCATTCCATTCGTGGAATGTGGCTTAGCCATTTCCAACATCTTTTCATTTCTTGATCTTCTGGCGACTTCTTTGTTTATAATGTGTTGATCCGCTTGTTGTAAGTTGTTCAAAATTTGCATGTAAAGTTATAATGATTAGAACCCAACAGGGAATTAATTTCATTTAAAAAAAACATTTGGTTATTATTGTTGCTTATTTGATTTATATAAATTTATAACGACCCATTGATGTAGTCAAAACTTAATGTTTACAGTATTTTAAGTTAAAAATAGCGACTAAAAATCCATACACGGTAAAATTGACATGTTTGCACGCTTTTACCGTGGTTTTTTGACACAATTAGACACTTGTAAAAAACACGAGAAATTGTGTGTTCCATTTCCGTTCATTCAGAGGTGGAGATGTGGAACGATAACATTTATCATGAGTCTAAAAATGAAAATCTGCAGTTTACAAAATATCGCAATAAAAATGTATGACTATTTTTGCAAAGAGGCTAAACGAGGAAGATTATTTCATTCTTTAGAAAACCCTGAGAATAGGACAAGACACATTTTGGATTTATCTAAGTGGTCATTTAATCGCTGGATTCAAGCACGTGACCGTCAATGTTCAAAATATACAAAATCACAAGGAAGAGCAAAAATGTTGGATAATTTCGACAGTGAACTTATTAGAAGTGAAATTCGCAAAATGTTGGGTATGAATGAAACTGTTACAATAAGAAAATTAAAAATTTCGCTGAAAAAGAACAACAGTATTGAAATATCAAAGTCTACATTATGGAGGAATGTGAGAGCTGCAGGCTTTACATTCAGAAAGTATTCCAATGGACGAAACATCATCTGTGAGAAGCCACATATAGTAGTCATGAGAAGCAAGTACTTACGTGAAGTAAAAGAGGTGCGCAAGCAAGGTTATGATATTGTGTACTTGGATGAAACATGAATCAATGCTCACCACACTAACCAAAGGGAATGGCAGTCATCAGATGGAAAGATTAAGAGATTAATACCTAGCAGCAAAGGACAGCGCTTGATAATTGCTCATGCAGGTAGTCGACAACATGGACTAATACAGAATGCAGAGCTCATTTTTCTTTCAAAATCCATAGACAATCGGAATTATCACTCTGAGATGAATGGTCATATATTTAGACATTGGATTGAAAATTCTGTTCTCCCATGACTAGATCGACCATCTTGCCTTCATCACTCTCCCATTGCTCACTTTCTTGTTCTTTATTCTTTTTCTCCTCTGGCGATTCTCCTGATGACAAATTCCCTTGTCTTTTCCTAACATTGTCTTCTATCTCTCCTTTTGTTACCGCCTCTGCCTCTTGTCTCACCTGCTCTTCTCTTCTTTCCTGTTGTTCCGTCTCTTCTTCCCTACGATTCACTCTAATTCGTCTCTCCGGTATCGGCATGTCTTCTTCTTCTGACGATGTCTCTCTTTCCCTTCTTATTCTTCGTTCTTGTCTCCTTCTCAATCTACTCCTCGTGTTTCTGTACGGCGCTTCTTCTGTGTTGTCCGTTCTTTCCCCACTACTCTCCCCTTCCTGTTCTTTGTTTTCTTCTCTCCTTTCCTGCTTACCATCCTTTTCCTCCTTTTGTTTCGTTATAATCGCTCTATCATCCTGCGATTCCTCACTTTGTGTGTCCTCCGTAGAATCCTCTCCCCTGTACATCGTGCATTTCCTCCTTGGCCTATCTGTCTTCTGCTGTTCTTTTTCCGGCCATAGTGTTTCATCCCTTCTTATGTTCCTTCGGTGTGTTCGTATCTCCTTATTGCTTTATATATGCTTGGTGACAGTTCGCTTCTCCCGTTCTCCTTATTATCACGTAGCCTTCCTTCCACTTAGGGCTAATTTTCGACGTGGTTGTCTGATTCTTATAGTACACCCTCTCCCCAACTTTATATTCTAATCTTTCTTTGTCCTTACTTTTCTGTTGATTTTTCTTCTCTGCTCTCTTCAAGTTCTTCCACACCATCCTTTGCGTGTCGTGCATTTGTTGTAATATTATCTCGTGTATTTCCTCCCCCATATACCTTCTTCTCGGTTGTAATATGTTGTCTATTGGTAGCATCGGGTGTCTCCCATATAACAAAAAAAATGGGGAAAATTTGGTGCTCTCATTCTTGTTCATCCTGATTGCCGCTAGTGCTTGATTCAACCTTCTATCCCATTCTAGTTCCTGCCCTCTAGTTAGCTTCGATATGATATCGTTTAACGTCCTATGTTGTCTTTCATTGATTCCGTTTGACTGGGGGTTATATACAGATGTTCTGATGTGTTGGATATTTAATTTCTTAAGCACTTGTCTAAACCTGGTATTTGTAAACTCCCCTCCATTATCGGTCAAAATACTCTGTGGGCAACTATATCTGGGAATGATCTCGTTTAATAATATATCTATTATGGTGTCTGTCTCTTTATTGGCTATTGGGATGCTCTCTGGCCACCTACTGTAGCAATCAGTTACATGCAATATATATCTGTTTCCTGAAATGGTTGTGGGATACGGTCCCGTTATATCCATACTGATTTTTTGCATCGGAAAATACTGCTTCTCCATTGTCATTATTGGTCCTCCCTTTTCTACTAGATTTCTTGTCTTACATATTCTACATTTCTTTGTGTGTTCATCCACTGATCTGTATAGTCCTGCCCAATAATACTTTAGTCTTAATGCATCCAACATTTTGTCCCTTCCCATGTGCCCATTTTCTTCATGATACACTTTTAATAGTTGCTCTTTGTACACACTCTCATCTGTACCTCGTCCCCATCTCCTATATATTCCAATATTCCATCCTCGTCATCTATCATAAATTTCCTCCAATTTTCTGCCTTTCCTTTCTCTATGTCTCTTATTATTTTCCCTAACTCTCTATCTTTTTTCTGTTCTTGTTTTGTTATGTTTATTTCGTTCTGCGTTATATTACTTTCTTGTTCTTCCTCTTCTTCCGTAGTTATGCTGCCTTGTCTCACTCTGTTGGTATCTATGATGTTGATCTGGAATGTTCTATCATCCACGTCTGTCCCTGATTCATTCCGATCTAACTCCTCTTCTCCCTTACTCGGCATCCTTGATAACTAATCTGCACTGATATTTTTTGCTCCCTCTATATATTCCACTTTAGCTCCACTATTCTGCCATGTAAGAGAACATGTGTCTATTTTCCTGTTCTTAATGGGCGCTTCTAATATCGCTTTTAGTGGTTTATGGTCAGTTCTTATCACTATAACTTGTCCGTATATGTAAAAGTGGAGTTTCTGAATTGCATAATGAATTGCATATGCCTCCTTCTCTATGGTAGGCCATTTAATTTGTGTTCTATTCAGTTTGTGAGACAAAAAGTAAATTGGCCACTCCTCCACTCTACTAACTCCCAATGTCCTATCCACT
Source organism: Megaustenia siamemsis (assembly GCA_032433765.1). Classification (NCBI taxonomy): domain Eukaryota; kingdom Metazoa; phylum Mollusca; class Gastropoda; order Stylommatophora; family Ariophantidae; genus Megaustenia; species Megaustenia siamemsis. The sequence continues at coordinate 62,063,707 of JAVIAB010000125.1, read as the reverse complement.
TCCTTTTTCTCGCACACTAGGCATGCCCCTATCGCTACATCTGAAGCATCTGTGTATAAAATCATCCTTCCCTCCTTATTCGGGTGTGCCAATAATGGTACCTTCACTAAACTTTCTTTTAGTGTGTCAAATGCCTTCTGGCATCCTGTCGACCAATGAAATTTTCTAAACTTCTTTGTAAGTGTTGTCAATGGTTCTGCCACCTCTGCAAATCTTGGTATAAACCTTCTATAATAGCCACACATCCCTAAAAAGCTTCTCACCTCCCTCACTTTTGTTGGTGGTTGCATCTCTTTAATTACCTGTACCTTATCTGCATCTGGCAGTATTCCTTCCCTATTCACCACAAAGCCTAGATACCTCACTTCCTCTCTCATGAACTGACACTTATTCAGCTTGAGTTTTATCTCGTGTTGTCTGAGTCTCTCAATTACTGTCTTAATGTGTTGCATATGTTGTTCCTTGGTGCCTTTTGTAAAGATGACTATATCATCTACATACGCTTGCGCAAATTGTCCTAACCCTTGTAATACTTGATTCATTAGGTTCATGTATGTGGCCGAGGAACCTTTTAGCCCGAATGGTATAACATTCCACGTGAGTAGTAGACCAGGAGGGAAATGGTCTCGCTTTTTTAGTTGACCAAAGAGTAGGGTATACCCTACGAAGTCCAGTACCCTATGAGTACAAGAGTTATATAGTAGGATACCACCACTTTCCCATGGTGGAAGGTGGTGGAAGGTGGTGGAGCTTCTGTCATGATATATATGTATATATATATATGAATAGGGCTTGTATAGTGCATGAAGAGGGTTGGTGGTTGAGGGGGATAATTAATGAGTCATGTATTGGACATCAGTTTTTCCCGCCAAAGTGACTTCCAATAGGAGCTAGTGTGTGTATGTTGTCCGGCTATAGACCACGCCCACTCCGGAAGTGAAACTACCATATTAGGGAGTAGTGATACGTTAGTTATTTCATGGATATGGTGAGCATTTATACATATAATAGTAATAAGTTAATAGTTATTATATTTACGTGGACGTAAATGGGCCTCGTATTTAAGATAGGGACCATAAGTAGGTATATATACATACATATATTGGCAAATCTTGCTGGCGGTATGAACCGGCAGCTCAATATCTCCTACCGTGGCACATAATGACCCAATCAATAAACCGCTCGCGTGAGTTTATTGATTATTGTCTCCAGCGAGCGCGAAACGCCAACAGGTTATGTAAAAAAAGGCGCGTACACGATTTAATATATTCATTCGACTAGCGTCGGTCGGGCAGTCAGTCACGAGGTACCCACAGTGATAACACTGCTAGATACGTTTCCATATCTGTAAATCTACCACCAGAGCCTCACTGATATTATCCTACCAGAGCTGTAAATCTAACAGCAGATAACCACAGGTGTTATACTGAAACACCGTCGGAGAAGCTAGGAGAACCAGCCTTTAAAAACCAACATTATAAGAATACAGGTAAGTTGAAATTTTACTTAAAATACATAACAATGCGTGTTTATTATCATAGTTTTATTAATGGAAATAAATTACGTAACATATAGGAACGTGTTCGGTAAGTGTCGTAACGGTCACAGAGCAAAGCTGTTACGAAATAGAGTCCACATCGTCGTATCCTTTTCGTTAGAGAAGTCTTGGAACTTTTTCCAACCTCCGTTTTTTACAAGCCAGTCTCCGAATAATCCACCGATAAACATCCCTGCAAAGAAAGCGAAGCTCTTTTCCAGAGAAGATATATCTGTATCGGAATCGTAAAAGTCTTTGACATGGTTCTTAATTAGTCGATAAGCCAGCGTATAAATAACCACGAGGCGCCCACAGTTTAAAATTCCATCTGAAACCATATAAACCACAATGGTTACAAACGAGGCGTAAATATCCTTATCAACGACTCCCAAAGTTATACCAGCGAATAACGAGTCATATCTCTCTGATACCGTATAGACTAGTTTAGCCATTGACTTATAAAGCGGGGAAAGCTTCTTTTTAGTGTTATCGTAAGTGTGGATAATGTCAACAGCTAATACCACAATTTCGTTCGAAATTGTAGCCACACACATTTTACAATCAGAACTAGTCACTTTCGAATCCATATAAGATAAATTCAGAAGCGCGCGTGGTACGTGAAATCAATAATGTGAAACAGGTCTGGACATGTTCGGCTATACATTACGCGTGAGTCACACAAACTGAGCGATGTATTAAGTTCCATGAATCTTATAGTTTCAGTCGCGTTAGTACAAACACATATTGTAAAAGTGGTATGGTTACGATAGCGATATGAACATGATAGGGATAGAGACTCAAATATGTCGATAAAAGCTTTAGTAAACACCTAGATACCCGCTCACCGACAAAATATAATATTTAAAACTAACTGTTAATGGATGCGTGTTTTAGTTAAGTAATAAGTACGTAGATGTTGATAATGTGTTTTTGAGTGTAAAGATTAAAGTACTGATAAGGGAGAGCTAGAGCGCAAGAGAGAGAGAGAGAGAGAGAGAGATAGAAAGAAAAAAGAAATAAAGGTAGAGAGAAAGAAAGAAAGAAAGAAATAAAGGAAGAAATAATCGAAGCATACTGATACAGCATTGGCTGACGGTTAGAGGGAGTTATAATACGATCAGGAAGATGGGCTTTATAACATAACCGCTCACTGATAAAAATATAATTTTTAAAAGTAAGTGTTAATGGATGCATGTGTTATTTAATGAGAATTATGTTCGTTATGTGTTTTGAGTGGAAAGATTAAACTATTGATAAGGGAGAGCGAGAGAGAGAGAGAGAGAGAGAGAGAAAGAAAGAGAGAAAGAAAGAAAAGAAAAGAAAGAAAGAAAGATTTGAAACGGTCTGATATAGCGGTGGTAGACGCTGAGAGACAGTTATAATAAACTAGCGAAAGCGGAGGAATGAGGCATATCTGGCTATAGCGTTTATGATAGTAGGAGCGACGGATGAGTTGTACGAGGATGGTGTAAGACATGAGAGCCGGTGAGGTTAGGTGTGCTAACGAAGAGGTCGATAACTAATAACTGTCTAGTAACATATAGTATGTGTGCGTTCGTGTATGCGTTTGTGTGCGCGTGTATGTGTGCGCGCGTGCGTGTGCGAGCGCATGTTATATATGTATACTATTTCAATGTATTTTTGGTACGCACACTAAATGAGTGGTGTTATCTCGTTGACAGATGGCCTCACGTAACGAACTTGTAAGCAGACCACGCCACGTGTGTGAAACGTGTGGGAAAAGCTTCACACGTCGGGATGCTCTAGCCAGACACGTAGATAGTGCGCACGGCCAACAGAGATATCCGTGTCCTATATGCGGCTGCATCTTTACAAGATCCACAAATCTTACAAACCATGTGGCGAAGAAACACGCAGCATGTGCAACTATCTCATCGGCACCAGCACCGGCTACATCAAGGGCCCCGACAGTATTCTCTGCAACAGACAACAATGTGGCAGAGACCGGGGATGAAGAACACTCTAGAAAGAAACCCCGAGTAGATAACACTCGTGGGGGTGACCAGTCTAGAGACAGTACAGAACACATATCATCTGTACGCATTAATACTAAATACTCGTGTAAAGACTGCGGGAAAATATTTACTACCCAAAACCATCTAGATCGGCATATAGACACTGTTCACAATAAACAGACATACCAGTGTCCTATATGTGTATGCGAATTTAACAGACAGGACAATCTAAGAACACATATTAAAAACAAACACCAACTACCGATATCAACACGTACAAGCTCAGCATCCTCGACAAGACCATCAACCTCATCAGTATCAACCACCTCCACAACAGCAGTGTCAACCACCTCCACAACAGCAGTGTCAACCTCCTCCACCTCATCAGCATCAACCACCTCCGCCACCTCATCAGCTTCGATACCGACGACCTGTTCAAAGTCCAGAGCTGATCCAACAATTAAGAGGAAGCGGAATAATGAACAATCGATAGAGTGTCAACACAGCAAGAAGGCGCGAACGGATCTAGAATTAGACAGTTTAGCTAGTTTACCAGCAGATGTTAGACAGGTCTATTTCGACAACTGGTCTGCAATAAGGTCACATAGTAATAATAATAGGCATCTGTCAGTGCACGCGGTCTTCCATAATCCAAATTCAAAGCTACTGCCAAACTGGGCAAACATCCTAAATCCCATATTTAATAACCAAAAACGTAGATTTAAAATAAATTATTCTCACAATTTCATCCTGAGGAATAAAGAAAACAATGACCTTCGGTTAGTATAGTAGTTTCAATAATAGTTTAATTCTTTCAACTCCGATGGTTATCAATAACAGAGCAGATTTTGATAGGTTCCTCGCACAACTACAAGATAGCGACCCCTTAAACCACACAAATCATAATAGACCGAGCACTAAATATAGCGTCGAAACCCTTCCCAGCACTTCGTTCTATCTCTATCATTTCGTAGAATATCCTATCGGCTGTCTAACCACCGAACTCCCACAACACATTACAAACAATAAATTCATTTATACATTACAAACTAACACAAGGGAATCAGCCTATACTGATAATCTCTGTTTCTTTAGATGCGTAGCGTTATTTAGGAGCGCTAAACTTAATCACTTACACAGACCCACCAGCGATCTCCTGAAACAGTGGCAAGACCATCAGGGGCTAGATATAGACGACGAGTTCCCCGGTGTAACGCTAGCGCAGATTCCCTCTCTAGAGAAGTGTTTCAGTAATAACGTGGACGTCTTCGCTTTTGACAAAGACCAAGCCCTGTCCCCAATGCTAAGAGGTAGTACGACTTTTAGCGACACCTTACGAGTTCTATTTTACGAGGAACATTTTATGTATATAGCGGACATAGATAAGGCGGCCCATGCTTTTTCCTGTCCTAAATGTGGAAAATTGTGGAAAGAATGTTGGGATATGGGTAGACACGAGAAGACATGTACCGGAGATAAGCGAAAAGACAAGTATATCGGAGGAGTTTATAGGAACAAAGAGGGTATACTCGAAACGATAGCTAATAGGGGTATAGAAGTTCCTAATAATTACGTGTATCCCTACAGAGCGACGTACGATTATGAATGTTACTTTAGTAATGTACCGACGACAGATGGAAACACTAGTAGTGTGACCGAATATGTAGCCAGGCATATTCCAATGTCTTGTGCCGTAGCCAGTAATATTCCTGGTTATGAGAAACCGGTATGTTTTGTGAGCGAAGGTGATTGTCAAAAATTAGTGAGTAAAATGATAGATTATCTAGAGACATTAGCGAAACGGGCGTATATAATCTTACGCGGCAGTTTCAAACAGGTTTTTGACAGTTTAAGAGACAGGGGTGACTGTAGCGACCTCATAGGGAAACTCGAGGCATACTTGAAAGAGCTCCCCGTTATAGGGTTCAACTCTGGAAAGTATGACTTAAACGTTATCAAACCATATTTAATAAGACATTTCGTAGCTGCGGCGAACAAAGTAGAAAAAGCGAACGAAGAAGAAGATGAAGAAAAAGATGAAGAAGATGACGTTGAAGAAGATGACGATGAAGAAGATGATGACGATGAAGAAGAAGAAGAAGAAGAAGAAGAAGAAGGGCCGAAACAAAACAAAACTAAAAAAGGGGTGACCTCGCCCTTCAAGTTTATCGTTAAGCGCAATAATAATTTTATGTGCATCTCCACCAGTCGACTAAAGTTCTTAGATATTATAAATTATCTCGCCCCGGGGTTCTCTTATAGTAAATACTTGGTGGCGTACAAGATTAAAGAGACCAAAGGCGTATTTTGTTACGAGTATATTACCGATCTAAAAAAGTTAGACGAAACCTCTCTCCCCCCTCATGAGGCCTTCTTTTCGACACTTAAAAACTGTAATATTTCAAACGAAGAGTACGAGTATTGTAACAAGATATGGGCGGACAATAACATGTCCACTCTCAGAGATCTTCTTGTTTGGTATAACAACAAGGATGTCGGGCCCTTCCTACTCGCATTAGAGAAACAGATCGAATTTTACGCGGGCTTAGGTGTAGATATGTTTAAGGACGCCATTTCAGTCCCGGGTGTGACGTTAAGATACCTCTTCAACACCATACCTAAAAACGTAGTCTTTTCTTTATGCGGTAAACGCGAAGCGGAGCTTCATAAAACGCTTAGAGATAATATAGTGGGTGGCCCGAGCATAATCTTTCATCGCCACCACGAGAAGGACGAGACTCGAATCAGAGGTAATCCTGAAAACGTAGTAGAGAGTCTTAAAGGCTACGACGCAAACGCTCTGTATCTCTGGGCATTGATGCAGAAAATGCCCACTGACTTTCCAATTATACGAAAAGTTGAGGACGGGTTTAGACAACGTAAAGTTAATTATTACGATCAGCAGAGTAGAGAGTGGTTAACGTGGGTAGCTCACAAACACAACATTGAGTTGCGAACTCAATACAACGGGGGTGAGGTACCACTGGGACCTCGTAGGATTAGAGTGGATGGCTTCTGTCAAAAGAGTAACCTATCCGCTAATAATAAAGTCTGGCAGTATCATGGTTGTCTGACGCACGGCCATATCTGTCACCTCACTGAAAAACACAAAGGTGTTAACCCTATAAACAAAAAACCCTTGTCCGAGCTATACGACAAGACCCGGGAAATTCGCGAATATTTAACCAATGACGTTGGAGTTGACGTGGTTGAGATGTGGGAATGTGAGTGGCAAGAGCTAAAGAAAACCGACAGCACAATTATTCCGTTTCTTAAACAAGCCCTCCCCAGAGCAAAACCATCGTATGCCCGGGAAAAATTACCACTAACCGTCGCGCAGATCTTGAAAGCTGTTAAAGACGAAACGCTGTTTGGTCTGGTAGAATGCGATATTCATGTCCCCGACTCTCTCAAGGAATATTTTAGCGAAATGACACCCATATTTAAAAACGTAGACGTGTGTAGAGACGATATAGGAGAGCTTATGAAGGAATACGCTGTGAAAAATAAATTATTGACGACCCCTAGACGTACCCTGATAGGTAGTTATATCGGGAAGAAAATTCTTTTGGCCACCCCCTTATTAAAATGGTATTTGGATCACGGTCTAGAGGTAACCAACATCTACCAGGTGATCGAATACCACCCTGTTAGTTGTTTCAAACAATTTGGGGACACCGTATCCGACGCCAGACGAAAAGGGGATGTAGATGAGACGCAGTCCATTACGGGGGAGACCATGAAGTTGTTAGGGAATTCGGCGTACGGAAAAACTCTCACAGATAAAGCGAAACACTCGAACGTCGCGTACTGCGAGGGTGAGTCCGCTTCCAAGCTCGTTAACGACCCCCTATTTAAACATATGACAGATTTAGGAGTAGGGAATATATTCGAGGTGGAAATGTTAAAAAAGACGACGAGGTGGGACCTTCCGCTACAAATCGGCTACTTTGTATATCAATACGCCAAGCTACGGATGTTGCAATTTTATTACGATTTTTTAGACCGGTTCGTAGAGAGATCATACTTTCAGTTGTGTGAAATGGACACTGACAGTCTGTATTTGGCGTTAAGTAAACCTAGTTTAGCTGCCGCCGTTAGACCGCCTTTACTCGAAACTTTTTATAACAAGTACGATCAGTGGTTCCCCTCAGAGACCTGTAGCGTTCATCGGGAGGAGTTTGTTAGGAGTAAAGGTAAATTTAAGGTAGATTGTCGAGACTGCGAAAAAACAAAATTGTACCATAAACGTACCCCGGGTTTATTTAAGTTAGAGTACGAAGGGGATGGGATGGTGTCGTTATGTAGTAAAACATACCACTGTTTTGGAGATTACTCAAAAACTAGTACTAAGGGGCTTAGCAAACATCACAATAAACTAGACAAAGATATATTTATGAAGGTTCTCAAGACACAACAGGCGCAGGGAGGGAAAAATGTTGGTTTTAAATGATATAAATCGAGTGTCTATACATATACACAGCACAGAAATTCTCTCTCTTATTTCTACATCAAACGCCGTGTGCACAACGACAATGTGGCGACTTTTCCGTTAGGTATCTAGAGTATTTATATACAATGATACTTCTGTGATAGTTTTATGTCCAGTGATAATGAACATATGTTTGTGTCGTTGTCACGTTTATATTGTATTAAAATATATCATTTAAAAAAGTATGCAGTTTTTTTCTATTGTATATACATGTCACGTGGTACTGTCTCGTAAGAATAATATGGATACTCTCAGTGTCCTTGGTGTACTACCAGTATACCTGTGTGTAAAACAGAAAAAAAACGAGTTACAACATCTATGACTTTCACACCTATACAATCCATTATATACGTACACATAAATGACAAATAACACGAGGCATGTTTTGTAATTTATATATATTTTATTGATACAGCACAACACCGATACTGCGTATGCAGTACATCTAGACACGACATAAAAACACAACATCTAAATGTTCAGCCTCAGCCTCTTTCTTCTTCTAAGATGACCCGGGGCAATCGTTGTTATTGGTTGAATCTTTTCAACGTTGTCAGTATCGTACACGGGAGTCCTGTAAGAACCATTATTTATCGAATAAGGTTCGTTGCATGGTGATGTAGATACTGGAAGTCTATGATCTGCCGTGGTTGACGGCGCGTTCGAGGGAAGAGGCTGTAGTGTTGTTGTATTAGCCTCGAGACGAGCACACTCGGCCAATAACTCGTCCTGCATAGCCACGAGCTGTTCGTTTCTACTAAGATGACCCGGAGATAGTGCTGATACTGGCTGACTACTTTCGAAGTTGTCAGTATCGTAGAAAGGCGCCATGTAAAAGCCAGTATTTATGGAATATGGCTCGATACTCGGCGACGTGGATACTGGAAGTGTGTGATCTAGTCTGATGTCGGGTTCGTTCACTGTATGAGTCTCGAGTGTTGTTGCAATGGCTTCGAGACGCTCATACTCGGCCAATAACTCGTCCTGCATAGACACGAGGTGTTCAAATTCTGAACGATTCAACGTGATCCCATACTTGGTGGGATATTTTAAATTCGATGTCCCGAAAAATTTTCGAATATGGATCATAGTCGACCCTCTGTATGAAGACACGGACGCTACTTTCAGCCCTGTAGCCAATGGTTTGACCATTTCACGATCTGCTGTAACGTAGACCCAGCTAGTGGGTACATCGACAACTGGTGCAGCCTCGACGTTTGTCAGCATCTTCTGTATCTCAGCACTGAGCGATGTGTGACTGGCGCTTTCTCACCCGCGACTTTTATAGCATAGGTCAGATTATAGATCCGGTTTAGTCCGGATTTTTAAACACTAAAATTCGTGTCCAGACTTGTCTGCGATATTTTTAGGCACTGACGTCATTGCACTAGAAATTTTAAATTTTGCGCCATAAGCTTCGGTGCTAGTAGTCGATACACGATTCGATCGTTTATGTGTTGTCTGGTGGATGAGGTAAACGGCATTAAGACCCTTTGCATTGATCCTCCTCGTGTTTTAATCAGTAGAAAATACACAGAGTACAGTCCACACGCGTTACTAACAAGATCTTGTAACTGACGCGAGTTGTAGATGAGAGGTCTGTTCGAATTCCGCTCGATAAAATCGATGATCTCGGTATGTCTGGGAGAAAACCCGAAACTGTCGAAATACTCAAACTGCCCCATAGCGTTGTAGTAGAGGGCGACCCAGTGAGAGCCCGGTCTCCAACTAGGGTCGGTATTGATAACGAAGGCTGCTGTTTTAGTTGGATCGATATAGCGAGGTAACCGATTGCGAGCCACTACGCTAACAATGGAACACCGTCTCACAAAAATGTCAGACATAAGTACTTTGAGAATATCTCTCGTATTCATTGTCGAAGTGTTTACGCTGTGTAATCTGTAAGAATCTGTCTCGTTTTAGAGATCTCCAGCACGGAATCCAGTTCTGCGTAAACTAGGACCTGTATAGGATTAGGCGTGATCGTCGCAAATTTGAGCTCGATGGCGACGGGCCCTGATTTTGCCAGCTCAAATTGTTCGGCGTTCAAAAGACTAGGGCTGAGATCGAATGCAAAAAGAGTGTAGGCGTTCTTGAAGTCGTTATAATCTATTCCGTTACCAGCGTCTGTTCCCACAAGACCCAACGCCAGCATGGACTTGAAGTAGGCGCGAGCGTACTGACCGCGGTCAAATTCGGTAGATAGAGGTTTACCCCAAATATTATGACCGGCGACCGTGACGTTTAAGTAAGTAAGGCCAAAGTTTTTAAAATTGAAGGGGTTGGTGTCGTAACTTCCATTAAATGCAGCCGAGTCCAGTAAGCCGAGGACTAGTCGCGTTGGTGTTTGAGTCAGAAAAAGGTTGTCTTGGGAATGAGATAACATGCCTTTAGGAATGGCAAATGTTTTAATCATAACTCTCTTCATGGGGTATCGCGCATTGCCTCGTAAGAGAGCCTTTTCGTAAGCCAGCGAAATGGCCGGATTAACTGAGGCTTTCCTCACCAATAGGGCGGCGTAGGTGATGACACTTTTATAACCGATAGTTTTGTCGTGAGCTATGATGTTAAATACGTCCTTTGAGGGGGTCAACTTAATTTTCACGTCAACCCTGTTTAGCATGTAACGCTCCTGAGCAAAAATATCAGAGTGAAGTCGCCCTACCATATCCAGCTCATGGCTACCTCGGGCCAGATTTCGACGAGTTTTAAGACCCGTATTGGAGTCACCTTGGGTGTCATCCGCGTGTTTGGGAGTATCGGTGTAGTAGAGCGCGCTCGTGAGATAACTTTTCTTAGATTCCTTGCTATGGTTGAGAGTGGCTTCTAGGTATGCTCGAAAAGGGTAGGTGTTTTCAGAAGCTGAAATCAAAGTATCGTTGAGAGATACGTCGACTTGCGAGATTAGACTGTGCAGAAAATAGTTCACAGGCGCAACATCAACATCATTTGGTATATTGTCACCGTTGGACAGCGTAATTTTTGCTCTCATATGCAGATACGTGTTGAAAAAATCGATGTATTCGTCCGAATTTCCGCTGATGGAAAATTCTCCCCGATGCCAGAGACGCCAAGGGGGAAACTTCTACAAACTGGGCAGAATCAAGAGATGTCTGAGTCGGTGGAACGCTAAACAAATCTAGTCCAGAATGGAAACACTCGCAAGACTTGGGATGCACTAACGCCATATCGCTTAACCGAATATGTCCGAATAGTTTGTCCTCTTAGACTTCTTGGACGCGGAATGAGAGTGATCGCGTCGTTTCGTCGTTTTTATTCTTCTTGCCGGTATCCCAGGTGGAGCTGCTCGTCTTTTCCTTCTTCTACCGCTTCCGGTTTGTTGGCCTGTATCGCCCCCAGCCAGATGACTGATGGCTCCCTGAATTAAACGCTGACCGGATTCCTTAGCTCTTTCTTTAAACGACTCTCCAATGTTTCTTCCCGCCAATGCGTCTTGCGCGACTTGTAGTCCCGTGCCGACACCTTCTCTGAGTAATGCCTTACCTCCTGTTTTTAGCCACGGTAAAATTGCTCTTCCGTTGCCTCCGAAAAAACTTCCGATACCGCGCCCTCGCTGACTTCTACCTCCGACAAATACCGGGAGGCCGTGGCCGGCTTGATTAAAGCAACACTCTTCGTATAACTTAGCATTTCGATGAAGCGGCGTGTGTCTCACCATTATACCAGATCGAAGTGCTTCCGCGCTCTGAAATGTAACGTCAGTACCGACGTTCCGGATGTAAATGGGATCGCAACTCCCCTGTCGTTAGTTAAAAGAATTTCTAACCTGTCGAAGGAGAATCTGCTCAGGGGGACATAGTGCGGTTTGTCGTAGATGCAAAATATGGATGTGGTGGTTTTCTCCAAAACAGGAACTGCCCTCAGTATGGGTACCAGAACATCCCCCACCACTCTGGGTGACACTAGATCGCAATAGACGTACACGTTTCTGGTTTGCGTTTCCAAATTTATTTCTTTCTCGCCGTGCAGGGCCACGTTAGCGTCTGTCACGCGATTCGATGGGAGGTTTAAGATACTTTTCAATTCCTCGCTTATGGTAACCGAGTGTCCTTGGTCAAAGAGTTTAAGTATGGCCTTATTTTCGTGTTTTTTATTAAAAAATCTCATTTTGATGGGTGGTGATTTTTCCAAAATCACTTTATTTAAAGCATCGATAAAGTTATCCGCTGTCTTGTATAACCCCGGCGCCAGTTCCATTGTTACTGCTGTGTTACCGGAGGTTTCGTAACGGATCCAGATATCGCCGGGTAGGACGTTGAAATGAGTGTTTGGAAATTGTATCTCGGCCAAACCGACTTCGTAGTTTGCGTTCAGTTCGATAGTTTGAGGGAGTTTGACGAAAAAGTTTCCAGGACTATTTTCAGGATAAATTTGCATCGACGCGTTGCTGGGGGCTGTAATGTAAAAACTCATCTTCCTTGATTCACCGTCTCGTCTCTAGCTTGGGATTTGGAAGCATGTAACCCAGACAACTGCTCAGGAGCGCGATCCAAATCTTTCCGTCCTGACCCTCACCGTTTCCACCCGTCAGATTAAATAAAGCCACGCCGATTACGGCATATATAACGATCATTTGGCAGAGAAAAACGATTTCCATTCGCGGGAGCAGTTTACCGAAAACAGGCCAGAGTGAGGTTCTGCTATCGTGACTGGTCCCTTCGTCGTTCTTCGTTTCTTCTCGTTCAACTACTGCGCTCAGAAAAGTTTGCACGTGTTCATCCCCCTCCATTTCGTCAGTCTCTGTATCTCGATACTTGATCGCTCAAAATCCAATTGTTAAATGCCGAGCTGTAAGCGTACCATTTGACTAAGTACTGTTTTTTTCCATCAACTTTCCTCTCTTCTAAGATGTTTTCTATTCGATGCACCCGTTTTTCGCCGACTTTCTGAAGCTCTTCTGTATAAAACGACCCTTTCAACTCTTCACCAGAATCATCTTTCACAACGTAGGTTACCGGGTTAGTGTTTTTGTTTACACGACTGATTGTAAACAGTTCTTCCGTCCACGATGGTGTATACCCCTTTTTGAAATTAGCTCTGGCTTGAGCTATCCTAACTCGATCACCTTCTTTATAACGGTTATTGATCGCCACTGACTGCCTATTGTCTCTCCCCGATAGTTTATTATACAACATGTTCCAGACTTGTTCTTGATTGGCCGAATTTACGTGGACCGGCGCCATTTTAATGCTCCTGTGATACGAATTATTGTAGTTTCTGAGTAAGGCGGGTAACGCATCCACATATCTCAATTTGTTCGTTTTCGTAAAAAATTTCCACATTTTCTCTTTTAACGTTCGGTTAAATCGTTCTACGATCGCTGCCTTTATATCCTCGTTCTCCGTAGTGAAGAAATGGACTCCATTTTCCTTGAGAAACTTTAGGAAAGTTTTGTTGACGAATTCGGATCCTTTGTCCGTTTGAAGATGTATCGGTTTGCGCTCGGCAAATATTTCGCTCACGGCCTCCACTAGATTTTTTGCGGTTTTCGACCGTATCGGAACTGCCCAAGCATACTTCGCAAAAACGTCGATACACGTAACGAGATACGAGAACGCGTCGTTGTATCTTCTTAATTGTCTCAGATCGATCAGATCAGCCTGGAACTGCTGATTCATACCACCCACGATGATGGGTCGTCTCTTAAATTTTCTAACAACGGGTTTGTGTAGCGTATAAGCATCCTGTAGACTCAGTCATTCTTTAATTTTTGCAGAGCTTAGTTTTGTACTACGCTGTAAACCACCCACACCCCCGTAGGCACCCGGTCGATTCGGATCGTAGTAACGGGTTCTTAAAATCTTATCTTCTCGTTTGGCCATGACTCCCAGTTTGGTTTTGGAATTTTACTTTTTCTTCTTTTCCTGAGCCTGTACTTGCCCACAACTTCTTTGTGAGTGACCGCTTTCGTTTTCGACCTAGGCGCGCTTGGCGCTGACTGAGGAATTTTTTCGTCGACTTCGTCTTTAAGTACCGCAGTTGGTGGTGTTGTAATCGCGTCGGGGGATGGGGGTGCCTGTTTAATGTCCACTACGCCTAGAGGTTTGTGTCTGTACTGATCGAGACGTTGCAGATACCGTTGCAATGTCTGCTGATACAGTCTGGCTTTGTCGCGTGGTGACATGTCCTCTCTTTCCAGGACTCGTTGCATTTGCGTATCCAGATCTCCTAGGGTGTCTTTTAGTGACTCGGGTGGCGTATACGCGATTTGGTGGTGATTTACAGACTCTACCAGTCGAGGATCTATCAAAATCATTTTCTTGGCCATCGTTCACATGCCCAGAATACCGCTCAGGATACCCAGAACTGGTTTAATCAGAGCGCCGATAAAACCACCCTTTTGTAGAATCTGTTTTCTCTTTTTCACGGTCGTCTTTTTTCGTGCGAGAATCCTCAGGTCGTGTTTATGGCGCTGCAACCGTCTCTTCTGAGCCGGCGTGAGCCGAACGTTACCTTTTAACACGTTGTGGCAGCATTCGCACAGGGTTCTTATGAGATCAGGCGACGCTGTTTTCATCGCGGCCTTTACAACTGGTGGTTTAGCCGAGCACAGAAAACACAACATCTCTCCGTGTCTTTTGACCGATTCGCCCATGTTCCTTACTTTGGGATGTAGACTACCTGCTGTTCTTTAGGAAAAATATTTGTGCGCAGCCTTAGATGATCCGGCGTCTCTTGCCGAAGGTCAATTAATAAATACCCGTGTGGAGCCGATGTCGCGTCTTTAAAACTTTCTTGCACGTACGACACGCGCCCCGGGTACATTTGTTTGGCCAGATTCGTAATCTGAGACCCGTCTCTCGGGTTTTTAAACATAACTATGTAATGACTGTTGAGACTTATCGTCCGCTGTTCCTTGTTTTTGTTAAAGAGATTCTGTACTATATACACGACGCTTATATTTCTATGATGACTTCCCTTGGTAAATAGTTTCGTGACCCTATCGTCGGTTTCGTTCATCAGATCGTCTATGACCAACAGACGTGTCCTATCTCCTCGCCATTGGTCCATGTCGGGTAGCCCTTCGTTAAACTGAACACCCTTCATCGTATCGTACATCGATTGCCACTCGCCGTAACAGTAGATTATTTCCTCCGGAGCGGGTCTGATCATTTCTGACACGTGATCGATAAAGCGCCTAACAAACACACTTTTTCCGCATCCCGTCGGTCCTGCGACTAGCGCCGTAAACGGATGATTCCAGGTTGGATCCATACCTACGACTGTCGCGAGGTAGATGTATGTCGTTATTTTATAACTTACGAGCCTTATTTGATAACACTATACGCGTATCGAGACCATAAGTATTGTTATTAACCTATGTCTTATTGTCTGCTAACCGCGTACCGAGACAGATCGCTCATTAGTTTACACTTGTTGCCGTTCCGCGCTCGCTGGAGACAATAATCAATAAACTCGCGAGCGGTTTATTGATTGGGTCATTATGTGCCACGGTAGGAGATATTGAGCTGCCGGTTCATACCGCCAGCAAGATTTGCCAATATATGTATGTATATATACCTACTTATGGTCCCTATCTTAAATACGAGGCCCATTTACGTCCACGTAAATATAATAACTATTAACTTATTACTATTATATGTATAAATGCTCACCATATCCATGAAATAACTAACGTATCACTACTCCCTAATATGGTAGTTTCACTTCCGGAGTGGGCGTGGTCTATAGCCGGACAACATACACACACTAGCTCCTATTGGAAGTCACTTTGGCGGGAAAAACTGATGTCCAATACATGACTCATTAATTATCCCCCTCAACCACCAACCCTCTTCATGCACTATACAAGCCCTATTCATATATATATATATATATACATATATATCATGACAGAAGCTCCACCACCTTCCACCACCTTCCACCATGGGAAAGTGGTGGTATCCTACTATATAACTCTTGTACTCATAGGGTACTGGACTTCGTAGGGTATACCCTACTCTTTGGTCAACTAAAAAAGCGAGACCATTTCCCTCCTGGTCTACTACTCACGTGAACGTTCCCACGTGTGTGTTAAATGCAAGTTTCTCTTTGGTATTCTCTTTCACTTGGATGGCCCAATAGCCCGATTTACAGTCCAAAGTTGTATAGAAATTTGTGCCTTGGAACAGTGCCACTATATCCTCCACCCTCGGCATTTGGTAACTAATATCTTTTGTTACTTTGTTTAACGCCCTGTAGTCGCAACAAACTCTTTTTGACCCATCTTTCTTCTGTACAATCACCACCGGTGACGACCATTGGGACGTCGTTCTGGTAATTATTCCCGCTTTTAACATTTCCTCCACCGTTTTTTCCACTACCTCCCTATCCTTCAAGGGCGTCCGATATGTTCTGATATTTGTCGGTTGTGCCGTTCCCGTATCTATCTCTAGCTCTACTGTTTTTGTCTTTCCTAATTCGAAATCTGTTAGTGCAAACATGTCGTGATTGTTCAACACAAACCTTTGCACCTGCTCCCTATCACTCTCCTTTGTTTGTATCTGTTTTATTATCTGTTCTTTCCTCTCCCTTGTCAACTTAATCTTTGCTGTTCTTACACTCTCCTTTTCTCCTTTGTCCTTTCTCCTTTGTCCTGTTATCCTTTCATATTATTATTGAACCTTTTTCTTACCCATCGTAGGTATTCTTGTCTCTCTCTTTCTTTGTCTCTCTCCTCTGTTTGTATTTCCCTCTTTCCTTGATCTTTTATTTCTGTATGTACATTATTTATTTGCTCTCGTTTTATTTGTGCAATTACCTTTCCCTTTCCTATTCGTATCGTCTTCCCCGAATAGTTAATCAGCATCACTGGACAACTGTTTGACCTGCTTATCGTTACTATCCCATCAATCACTCTTATACTCAGCTCCTCCATTATCTCCTTTGCTTTCGTCGTTTCTACTGTCATACCGGGTTTCACATACCCATTCTGTTGTATTTTTGCTATTACAATGTGCACTGTGTGTGGTCTTAGTACTACTTCTTCCTTCACCCTGACTAAGGTTGAAATATGTATGTCGTCCTCCATCTGTATTTCTACCTTCCCTATTTTCAGCGTTTGTGTCTTGTAATTCACTATCACCTCATTTCTTCTCATCCAATCCCTTCCCAATACCATCACTCTGTTCATCCCCCTTACTATCACAAATCTTTGTTGCATTCTGCATTTCCCTATTTGTATTTCTATCCATGTTTCCCCTATTACCTGTAATAGCTGTCCACTTATGGATTCTAGCCTATTTGTTGTGTTGTATATTTTCCCTTCTCCTTTAAGCAATTTGTATGCACTTTCCTTAATGACGCTGACACTCGCTCCCGTGTCTATTATAGCCCACAATTTTTGCTTCTCTATTTGCACTATACACGAGCACGGGTCATCTCTTCTCCCATATCAACCAAACTGATCAGGCCTTCTCTGTGTACTCAAAATCGCCTGCCCTTTTGAGTACTTGCTCCGTTTCCCGTCATCTGATATCGTCCTCCTCTTCCTTGTCTATTTCCTACTTCTGTACAGTGCCGGATGATATGTCCTCTTCTTCCACACCCATAACACCTCCTCACCTCATGGACCACATTCACCACTCTTGCCTCTCTGTTGTTGGCCTAAGATGATCCACCTCCATGGCGATTTCTTGCCTATGTATCCTACTCGTTTCGTTTTGATGTTCTTGTTCTCCTTCAAATCTCTTTGTTAATCCTCTCCTCCTCTATTGCCGCATTTATTAACTGGGAGATCGTTGCTACTCTCTTTCTTGCCAGCATCAATTTTAGTCCTTTATCTCGGATCCCTGCTATGAACCTTGCTATCAATAATTTATTAACCTGTTCTGATTCTAATCCTGCTCAAAACCCTGTCTGTGCCATCTCTCTCACTCTTTCTCCATATTCCTGTATTGACTCGTTTTTTCCCTGTTGCGCTCCTGTCAAATTCATTAAGTGTGCTGTTCATCCTTATATTTCCCGTACCGTTTCGCCAAAAACCCCCTGAATTCTTGCCATGACTCATCTTGCATTTTTTCTATTCTTCTTCTCATACAATTTGCCACTCCCCCCTGGCTTGTAGCCACTGCTAACTCTTTCCATTCTGTTTGCCCTAAGTGTTTACTTCTACCCCAGAATTCAATGGTTTGAATCCATTCTTCATATTTTTCTGGGTCACCCCCGAACATAGGCACTCTTCTTGTTATCTCTTGCATTTGCAAGTTACTTCCTAACCTTTCTACCACTTCCCCCATCTTTTGCATAGTCTGCCACATATACGTCTCCTGTGTTATCCCCTCCATTCTGTTTGTCCTAGTGTTTTATCTGACCTCTTTTACACTACCTTGTTATCCACCTGCCTTAACTTCCTATCTTCTACCACAGTACTTTTAAATCCTTCCACCCTTTTTTTTTTTCTTTTCTTTTACCTTTATATCTGACACTCTGTGTTGAACTCAACTACTCTTACTCCCTATACTTCTGTGTCACTAGTCTTGATACCACTTGTTACTCCCTATCTATTCTTTGGAGCGTATTTTGTCACTCACTTGTATTAAACTATTCATTTACATATTACAACATTACCATACATTTGACTGCATTTCTTTCTTCACTTCTGTATATCCCTCACATTATCCCAGCCATGTGTGTCATTTGTTGATAATCCTATTTCACACTCTATTCTACCTCCTCTCCCTTATTCAAAGTGTCTTTTCCTTACTCTAACTAACAAAAATTGTGGGTTGACACACACGACTGTGATAACGAGGGCACCATTTTACAATATTATACATGTTAATTCCAACAAAAAAAAATTTATTCATTTCAATATTTACAACAACAATTAGTTCCAACCAGTGCACAATTTGAACATGTATCACCTACGTAACTCTAAATGCTTAATTAACTTAATTTTTCTTCCGTGTGTTCCCTGCTTCGTCTCTCGCTGCTGTTGTAACCGTTGTTTGTACGTGTCCTGCGCAGGTCGTGTGGCACCAAAAATGTACCAGCATTCTAGTACCCTGTATAATGTCTGACTTGTGGTACAGCTTTATAACAGTTCCTCTGCCTGACTGGCCTTCTGGCAGGCTACCCGGTAGCCGCGTTGAGTGCTCGTCTGCTCCTGGATTGGCCTGGTCAGCGCCCCGGTTTAGGCGCCGCCTCTTATCCCCTCAAGACTGCGACTACCCGAGACTTCTGCTCAGCACCTGTACGCTGCATTGGCCGTGTCGGTCCCTGACCATCCCTGCGTTGTGACCGCACTCTCGACTCCCCTGTGGTTCGTTCGTCGCCTGGACAACCCCTCCCAACTGTAGACAGCAATGAATACACCAGAACAACACCAACTCAATAATACAACAAGTTTAATGTCTCTTCGACCAGGTCCCTTGCTTGACCTGGTTCAACATCTTAAAGGCACAGTAATGCAAGTAGAATACAATTTATACACGTTCACCCACTCTGCACTCACAGCTTCCCCTTTTCTTGCTCACAGTCTAATACTCTTATTCTGCCTGTAAGCCAGGCTGATTCATACTTGATGATAGTTGTTAAGTCTGTTCACACCGATGATACTGGCTTCAATATGACGTCTCTTAATATGTTTAGATGTGCTTCCATTAACACAACCTACAATTCTAATAAATGTCTCTTCACACTACTAACAAATGTCCATTATATGTCACTAAGACGACTGGAGGTCAGCCATGTGTGCATGACCTCTACTGTGGAATAAAGTCTATTCACACCGATGATACTGGCTTCAATATGACGTTTCTTAATATGTTCAGATGTGCTTCCATTAACACCACCTACAATTCTAATAATTGTCTCTTCACACTACTAACAAATGTCCATAATATGTCACTAAGACGACTGGAGGTCAGCCATGTGTGCATGACCTCTACTGTGGAATAAAGTCTATTCACACCAATGATACTGGCTTCACTATGACGTTTCTTAATATGTTCAGATGTGCTTCCATTAACACAACCTACAATTCTAATAAATGTCTCTTCACACTACTAACAAATGTCCATAATATGTCACTAAGATGACTGGAGCTCTCGTCATAAGAGCTATTGTCACTTTGGCTAGCACTAAGCCTATTCATCTCTTCTAGCACTAATGATGGTCTCTTCATAAGAGCTATTACACTTTGGCTAACACTAAGCCTATTCCTCTCTTCTATCACTGGATGACCATCTCTTCATAAGAGCTATCACACTTGGCTAACACTAAGCCTATTCCTCTCTTCTATCACTGGATGACTATCTCTTCATAAGAGCTATCACACTTTGGCTAACACTAAGCCTATTCCTCTCTTCTATCACTGGATGACCATCTCTTCATAAGAGCTATCACACTTTGGCTAACACTAAGCCTATTCCTTTACTATCACTGACTGATTGTCTCCGTAACTATTTTCACACTGACCTGTTACATACGAAAACTTCACCACATCCCAGTCCCCGAGTTCCGTAGTGTCTCCCCACACACGCCTGGATAGGACTCTCGCATTCACTCGACTGACTATATTTTTCCAACCCTTTGTCTTCCTATTTCTAATCACCCGCCTTCACTTGCCCCGCACGCTTTCTTCATGAGTCTCAATCTGTCATTCTCTACCCGTTTTTCACGCAACCCTACTGCGCCCCCTACTCTCACATTTACTACCTCTGTTTATCTCCCCCTTGTTATATTCAATTCCACTATTATCTCCCTGTTTTACTCGAACTGAGAAGACAATAATTCTCCTGGTGTTTTGTCTTATTAGGTTATTTCCCCATTACGGCCACGCCTTTACCTAGTGAAAATTAATCATAGACCAGCAACTACGGTAATTTCTATTATTTAGGGGTTCACAATTTACAATTTTGACAAACATCAAAGAAATTCGCCGCTTTAAGAAAACTGCAGCTGTAAGATATTTGTTAAATATACATTTAAAGGGTCTTTTGCATTCTAATAACATTTGGAAAATTTCAACAGTTTTTAACAAACGGTTACTGAGTAATAGCGTTTTGAAGTTGGGCACGTGATTTGAAACGAGCTATAGACAAAACAACAGAACATTGAAGCCTTTGAAATTTTGATTTATGAAGAATTTAAATAAACAATTTTTTTTTATATTTATAGGAAGAATTGGATGAAAAGAAAAGAAAACAAACGATGAAGTCTTAAAACAACTAAATGAAAACAGAACTACTAAACACAATTAAAACAAGATAAATTAGTTTTTTGGAGTATGTTACTTACTAAAATAGTTGCCCATGTACTCACGGGCACAGCAGCTTACTAAAAGTAATCTTGGAAGGGAAAATGCAAGGTAGCAGAGGCAGACCAAAGTTAACGTGGACGAGTAGCATCAAAATATGGACAGGTCAGCCTATGACAACCTGCACCATCAAAGAAAGAGACAGAGTGGAATGGCGCTCCATGGTAGCCAACCTTCGATGCGAAGTTGGCACTCAATGATGATGATGAGGCAGTTATATCTATGTGCGAACAAATGTGTAATAAGATAAATTTCTGTTATTAACCACTGAAGAAAAAATATTGTCAAAATAAATTATTCAATCAACATTTACTAATACATATTTTCTAAAATCCTCTCTTTTTTTGTACTGGGAAAGTTTAAATATACAAAGAAATAATACAATTTCATAATCAAGTACTCATGATGTCTTGCTCTGTACAGTCATATTTGATCAAAGGTGAAGGTTACTTGTAAAAATTGACACTTTTGGTGTAGTCTTGCCTGTTGGCATATTTATACTAGTTGGATCAGTTATATGATCTGCTGGCATATCTATATTCTCACAAAAATGGAGAGTTCAAAGTGAACATGCTAGTCTTTGTTCTTTTTTAAAGACCCCAAAAATGTACTATCATAATGAACTTTGTAACCTTTTTCATCACAGAGTCATAATCAGTCCATATAATCTTCATCCTTTTTGATACTCTTAAGTATAAGTAATATCTTGTGTGTTCTAATATTTAAAAATCTTTAATAACATTTCTGACAGGGAGCATTGTGTTAGTCTGTCTAATGCATATTTATTTCACAATCACGCATTAAGCCATCTACCTAGGATTTACAGAAGACTAGTTTAAGATGTTTTAACTTTTGTTTCAAGCCGTCATCAACTAAACCGCATATGTCATCATACCAAAAACACCATTTAGACCAGGAGCAGTGTTGTGTGATGTTTTCAGTATTGTTCGAATGACATCGATTGTGATCGTGATATCTCCCAGCACCTTATCCTCACAGAGTGACCCCTATCTCCTCATTTTTACAGCCTCATTTCTTTGGTCAGTCTGCTCAATGTAGCGGGCAAGCAGCGCCTACCCTTTGCTCTCATCAGATTTGTGCCATATCTGTCCTGTGCTCTGGAAGTCTAATATGCCTTTGTGTTGTGTTGTGCCGCTCATGCTCTGATGAAGACGCCAGAATGTGCCCAGCGAATTTTCTGAGCACACTTTTTTACAGAAATCATCCCACTTGGCACCCTTAGCGCATAGTTTAAAGTGTATCATTTTATGGTTGACATCTTCTTTCAGACGCTTTAAGAGCTCATGTCTCTTGCATTCTTTGTGGCTTTCTGCCATGTTTTGGCCGTTTGCCTCTTGTTCCACCAAGCTTCCTTGACTTCTATGTTCCACCAGGGTGGCTGTGTCCATCTCTTCTGCCATCTGCGAGGGGCACCCTGTTTCCTATGTTTGATTTTGCTAATGACTTCCTGGTCTGTTGAATGTGTGAAGCTTGCTTTTCTGGCTTTTATTTCTGCCTTTCTCATTTAGGAGGACACATGAATAGTGATCACTTCCGTGGAATCCCAGTACACTCCACCTGCAAACCAGTGCGAAGGCGAAAGACACCAGTGCAAGGTCTATGACACTATCAGAGTCCCCTGTTCGAGTGGTCATTCTGGTTGCCCTTCCATCATTCAAGCACACTAAATCGACCGACACCAGTGCATGCTCTAGGTCTTCTCCCTGCTTGTTGGTTATGACGTTACTGGTTACTGGTTGCCTCTAGCATTAAAGTCTCTGCAGAAAATGACATTCTACTTGAAAGCAAAGAGATTCTGCCATTGTTGTGTGTCAACCTTCCCATTACAGACATTCACATTTACAACCACAAAAGGAACTGGGGTCTACATCCTAACCGCATGTACCTGCAATTCTGCACTGTCCCACGCAGACATAACCTCAGCTGCCACCATATTGTTTCGTACAAGGATGGCCTGCTCAAGGTGTCATCTATTGTAGAAACAGTGAAATCCAGGGGCACTAACTATCCTATCACCTAGAAGTGTTTCTTCCAAAATCATTATATCAGCATTGCACAGTAGTTTATCAAGAATGGGTCATCATTGATTTATGGAAACACAGTTCCAATACGTAACACGCACATACTTTAGGGCTTGTTTGAAGACACAGAAGAATAACAAATGAACACAACTTGAGTTGTCAGTATCCACACACTGAGGGACAATCTTGGGTGGAGATCACCTATGGGCATGTCCAGTGTGCAACTAGGATGATCCATAAACTAAACTAAACAAGTCAAGACCAAAGATTTGATTGACTATCAAGAACAGGATAATAAAATTCACTATGTTTTATTCACTGCGATTTATTTCATTAGTTGAAACTCACGGAAAACACATTGCTGAAGATTTACATCAAACCATTCGATGAATGGGCACCTTTTAGTATTAAATATAATAATATCTGTAATTGAGAGAAGACAAAACAGACACCTTATTAAAATTAAGTTCCTTTTCTTTTGATCTTGTCTAGGCAGCAAACCAGATGTGTAAACTATATAACTTGTTTTTAAAAGTAGATGCAACTCAAGTTGAAATTAATCCTTTTGGAGAAACCACTGATGGCAGAGGTAAGTTGTTATTGTTAATTATGTTATGTCTTTTGGTGCATTGTAAAGTAATAATACAAGTCCTTCCATTCTTAACAGAAAAAGGATTTCTCAAGTATGGCACCATAGTTCTCCACCTGCTTGTCCTTGGTCTGCATTTTTTTTTTATATCTTTCTTTCAGACTCCTATTACATGATTCTGTTGATTCTGTGATGATTTCTGTGTCTGTTCTGAAAACATGACCAACTCTTGTGTCTGCATCTTATCACTGTAGTTTCTCTTATTCCACTTAGTGAGCAGTTCCCCTGTTGCTGACTTTCTTTGATCAAAATATTTAAGAGATCATTCTAACGCAAGTTGTGAAAATGATGACACTTTCAATTTTTCATCTTCTGTTATTCCCCAAATGAGTTAAAAGAAATGTTAGACATTATAGTAAATAAAAGAAAGCAAAAATAAAGGACTCAGCCTTAATAGCAAAAAGACAGAAGTAATGGTAACGAAAAAGACATCACCTCAGTGCAAAATAAAGACAAGTGGAACAATATTAAAACAGGTAAATGAATTTAAATATTTGGGAACTTTGTTAACCTAAGATAAAAGGTGTACAACACTGGTGAGATGCAGAATTGCTCAGGCAAAAGCAGCTTTCCAAAAAATGAGGAAGATACTGTGCAATCTATTTTTGACAATAGAAACAAGAAAAAGAGTTCTTCAATGTTATATAGAACCAGTCTTATCATATGGATGTGAATCATGGATAATAGGACAACAGACAAGAAAATAACTGGAGTCTGTAGAAATGTGGTTTTACAGAAGAATGTTGAGGATACCATGGACAGCTAAGAAGAATAATGAAGACGTTCTGAAAAAGGACAAAGCACAAAGAGAGCTAATATCCAATATTAGGAAGAAACAATCATCATTTTTTGGCCACATAATGAGAATAGCACTTCTGGAATATATTGTAACAACTGGGAAAATTGAGGAATGAAGAGATAGAGGGAAGCAAAGAGAAAAGATACCAGACAGCTTAAGAGAGTGGTTTGGCAGAAGGTCAACAACAGAAATGATAAATAACTGTTGAGATTGAAAGTTGTGGAGAGACATGATCACCCATGCCAGCAGGCCCAGTACTTGATGATGATGTTGTTGTTCCCCAATACTCAGACTTCCTGTGGGGATGTATCATATATTCCAGATATATGAATATAATAGAGGTAAGTTATTTGCATTTATTTGGAGTGTGCCTTGTAATACTGCCCACAATTAGGTGTGTACATTTGTGTACTTTGTTTCTATATGTGCTCACACAATTTACATTTGCTCAAAGATTTTGAATCACATACTGAAAATAGTAAATAGTTATTAAAAATTTAGTTTTGTATAGTTAATCATTCACATGTACTAAACTAGAAACAAATAATAATAAATAAATATTATATAGGGAAACTTCCGAGGCGATAATAAGGAATCATAGAAGGAAGAGGTATGTGTTAGCACTCAGAAAAAATGACAAATAAACAACAGAAAAAAACAAAGAACAATATATGGTCCGAAGCAGGATCGAACCTGTACTCCATGGCACTGCTTCTTGCCACGAGAAGCCGAACGCTTGGTACACTGCCACTCAGCTAATTAAAAATTAGCTATTGTGAGCAGTCCAATAAATGTTTGTCTCCAACACAAGTATTCAGCCCTACTGGGAGATACTTGCCTTAATAGGAAAGTACAGAAATACAATTTATTTCCGATCTGTGATCGTAACCCTATGCTATAGTCATGAGAACGCCTTCGTGTAAGACACTGCTCACAATAGCTAATTTTTAATTAGCTGAGTGGCAGTGTACCAAGCGTTCGGCTTCTCATGGCAAGGTGCAGTGCCATGGAGTACGGGTTCGATCCTGCTTCGGACCATATATTGTTCTTTGTTTTTTTCTGTTGTTGTTTATTTGTCATTTTTTTCTGAGTGCTAACACATACCTCTTCCTTCTATGATTCCCTATTATCACCTCGGAAGTTTCCCTATATAATAATATTTATTTATTATTATTTGTCTCCAGTTTATAACCACTGGAAACTACTATTCGTGCAGTTTCGTCCAATAAATGTTTGTCTCCAACACAAGTATTCAGCCCTACTGGGAGATACTTGCCTTAATAGGAAAGTACAGAAATACAATTTATTTCCGATCTGTGATCGTAACCCTATGCTATAGTCATGAGAACACCTTCGTGTATTACACTGCTCACAATAGCTAATTTTTAATTAGCTGAGTGGCAGTGTACCAAGCGTTCGGATTCTCGTGGCAAGGCGCAGTGCCATGGAGTATAGGTTCGATCCTGCTTCAGACCATATATTGTTCTTTGTTTTTTTCTGTTGTTGTTTATTTGTCATTTTTTCTGAGTGCTAACACATACCTCTTCCTTCTATGGTTCCCTATTATCGCCTCGGAAGTTTCCCTATATAATAATATTTATTTTTATTTGCCTCCAGTTTATAACCACTGGAAACTATTATTCGTGCAGTTTCGTCCAATAAATGTTTGTCTCCAACACAAGTATTCAGCCCTACTGGGAGATACTTGCCTTAATAGGAAAGTACAGAAATACAATTTATTTCCGATCTGTGATCGTAACCCTATGCTATAGTCATGAGAACGCCTTCGTGTAAGACACTGCTCACAATAGCTAATTTTTAATTAGCTGAGTGGCAGTGTACCAAGCGTTCGGCTTCTCGTGGCAAGGAGCAGTTCCATGGAGTACGGGTTCGATCCTGCTTCGGACCATACATCTTTGTTTTTTTCTGTTGTTGTTTATTTGTCATTTTTTCTGAGTGCTAAC
Source organism: Megaustenia siamemsis (assembly GCA_032433765.1). Taxonomy (NCBI): domain Eukaryota; kingdom Metazoa; phylum Mollusca; class Gastropoda; order Stylommatophora; family Ariophantidae; genus Megaustenia; species Megaustenia siamemsis. Next base: position 62,036,966 of record JAVIAB010000125.1, on the reverse strand, counting down.
ACATACCTCTTCCTTCTATGATTCCCTACTAAACTAGAAGATTCATTAGCACAATGCAATTCTGTCGGGATTACAGTTTACACCTATCACCTAGTGAATTAAGAAGTCATCTTATGACAACATACACAATATATACCAACTAGATAACAAAATTGTAGAACTAGATGGTTTAACATCTGGCAGGTTCACATGTGGCACTTTCCCAGAGATAATTGAAGTTTCCCAAACTTACAGCAGTCAATGGAGCAAGAAATGATCATAAAAAATCTCTCTCTATGTAAGCTGTATGGTGCTAGATAGGCACCAGTTGTAACTATATCACTTTCAAAATTCGAAAGTTTAATATAAAAATCATGTTGATGTGAAATTTACTAACTATGATGTATGAGCAAGGGAAAAAAAAAGAACTGTTGGTTAAGTTGCCAAGTTGAACAGAGATGTATGTCATCTGAAAGCTACAAAATAATAACAGCTATGAAAAATAATATTATTTTCGGTTGTCCAATTTGTTTTAATTTCGGAGCATTGATTATGTGACAAAGGTGACTATAAAAATGTTTCTAACTGATATATAGGATTTTTAAGTTGTGGAAATGATTCTGTTTGTGAAGAAAGACAAGACCAGAAGTATTTCTTTTTTATGTAAACACCTAGAAAAGGACAATTAGGTCCTAAACTGATCATATGTGATACCCAGCAATTATAGGGGGAGGGGGGGTGTGTGGAAATATCTACCGGGATGTCCCCCACATGTGTTTTGTTTTTAAGTTAAGCCCTTAACCTATGACAAACTTAGCAGATCGGTAGGTGCCAAACATCTTATGCTGAGAGAAACTACAGAACACGCAGATAAGCTGCAAATATAAAGTAGCTAAAATCAACATATGCGGAATAAAGAAGTAGAACTTATTGAAGTTAGATATGGCCAAGAGGAAAATTAAAATACTAAGATTAGCTGACACCAGAGTAAAAAGTCAACAAGTAAAGAGAACACATATGAAATACATGATAATGTTCTCAGGAGTCAACATCATAGAAAGAGAAAAACACTGTGGGGCTTATCATTGACTCAGAACATGCAAAGAATATTCTAGGAATAAAATACTACTCAGAAAGAATAATCACAACCAGACTACCAGAATAAGATTGAAAAACAACCTACATACAAATTTATGCACCATGTAACAACAATGAGAAAGACAGTGAAGAATGCTATCAGTCACTAAATGAAATTGTCATCAAGACTGATAAAAATGATGACATATTAGTGATGGGAGACTAACAGAATGCTTGGGAAATACAACAGCAAGAACAGAGAAATCCTGGGACCCTCAGGTGATAAGACAACTGAAAGGAATTAAAATGGAAGCAGACTGCTAAGAAATATATTAACAAAACAATTTATTCATCACCAACAAAATATTCAAACACAGAGTTACAAATATTTGGACAAAAGATGAGCAGAGACTTCATGATAGCCACATGGCCTTAGTTTGGATTGGTGTCATTGCATCCTCATATCCGCTCTGCTGCCCATTTCAGCAACCATCTATCCACAAGAGACTTCTACAAAGTAGTAAAAGCAACGAGTGAAAAAAAAACTATGATCCCACTGAATTCATAAATGACAAAGAAGGGCAGCTAATATCAAATAACAAAGATATGCAGCAGAGATGGAAAGAATATTTCTAAGACCTATTGAACATGGTACCAACTACCAATAATTCAACCAAAACCACACAAGAATGCATCATGAAAGAAGAAATTGAAGAAGCAATAAAATATTCACCAGGAAATAAAACACAAGAGATAGACAAGACAACATACCACTAGAAATAATAGCAGCAGCAGGAGAAACAGGAGTTGATGGCTGCACAGAATATTCAATACAGCATGGCAATAACAGAAAGCCGTAGAAGACTTACAGCTGACAAGGGGCAATCATTGTACCAGAATGAAAAATGAAATGTAACAAGAGAGATTGCAATCAATAAAGAGATATATCCCTTCTCAGCCATGTGGGAAAGTTAAATGCCAAAATTATGGAAATGAGATCAATTATAGAACTACAAATCAGAGATTCTCAAATGAGGTTAAAAAAAAATAGAAAACGTACTGACACACTATTCACCCTAAAACAGCTAACAGAAAAAAACATCAGCGCACAGTCAAAATTTGTACGTAGCTTTCATAGACCAAGAAAAAACATTTGCCTGAGTATACAGAGAACAACTCTGAAAGATACTAACAACATACAGAGTAAGCCAACATGTAACCAACCTATGTAAAGGTCTCTACATTAACCGCAGCTGCACAGACAGAACAGCAGCAGGCTACACAGACCACTTTAAAGTTAGAACAGGAGTAAGACAAGGATATGTGCAGTCTCCCCTCTTGTTTACAACCTACATGGACTGCATATGTAAGTTAGCCAACCCATTGAAGATGGAGGAGATTATTGAGCTACTATTTGCAGGTGATCAGGCACTATCTATCTATCTATTAACCTTTCGAGCCGTAGCCGGCCCATAGGGTGTAGACCAAGATACTCCTTCTTTTATCTGAATTTTTGTTCTAGCAGTTTTCAATTCTTTTAAAGATATTTTATCAAATCTCGCCATTTGTCTCTGTTCTGTGCAAGCAGCTCTATCTCATTGAGGGAGCCGATTCCTGCTACTCTTGCCTCTCTCATCAATGTTCTTCTCAGTGTCTCTTTAGGTCTTCCTCTTTTCCTCTTACCTGTTGTTTCCCAAATGAGGACTTGCTTTGCTATTCGGTTATCTCTTCTCATCACATGTCCAACATATGACCATCGTCTTTTCTTTATTACTGAAGATATTTGTATCAGGTCTACGTTTCATTAACAAACTAGTTTTTACAAAAGCAGCTTGTTAAACCTCTGATCAACGGTTCTATACCAATCGGGAGAAAAATAATTCCTCCATTTTGGATACAACCAGAAACAATCAGGCACTAACACAGTAAAATAGAATACCTTCAAGAACACTTAGACTTAAGAGCACAGGCACTCAATACAACATAAAAATCTACATCAACAAAGCAGCAGTCATGATTATCACAAAAGATAAACAGAACATCAACATAAGGATAGACAGCAGACAATTAAAACAAGTGGAGGAATTTAAATATATAGGAAGTCCAGTAACACATGACAATTCACAAGCAGAAATAGACTCATAATGCAACAAAGCTTGTAAAATCATTGGACAACTATCACCACTATTTTCCAGTAAGAATTATAGTCAAATCAGGTACTCAACATCACAATCTTCATCCTAACGTTATGCTGTCATTGTTCTTCTTGAACAGTTACTTCAGAACAAACTACCAGATCAATCCATACAAACCTTCACAAACAATTCAATATACCAGGGAACAGGCAACTAATTGTAGTGCTGCTGTAAAGCTGGTAGCAAGGAGCCAGTAGTGGGGTGTGGTATACACTCCAAGGTATGGTGACAGCTTTACAAAAAAGGAACATAACAAAATACTGATGTTTCGAGACGTCTTCTGGCTGCAGGCCGAAATGTCAGTATTTTGTTGTTCCTTTTTTGTAAAGCTGTCACCATACCTTGGAGTGTATACCACACCCTGTAACCCATTGAGATGTTTTTTTACTTTTAACTTTTATTTATTTATTTAACATCCACCAACCTATGTCATGCTAATGCGCTGATTGTCATTCATGGGTTATGACTCAATACGAAATGCATCCCAACGTGTACTATTTTCGCCGACGATGATGTCGGCCGGCTTCCCTATCAGCTGTGCACTGAGCTCTCAACTTTCTCATGGCGATACAGTTACGACCAATGTCCTTGTATCGCCGTGCTAACTTAGGTATGAATGGAATTCTTGCCTCAGGGAGCTGACCCTGAGATTAACCGTGTTCAGTGATCGTTAGTACTTCTTATGGTGGTTATTATTTGTGCTGCAACAACTTCATGCTGTTTTGAGGTTCTCCCCTTAGGTCAGTTACGCTAGACTAGATCTGAAAAACTGTTGAACACACAAGACTTCACTTGTAAAAATATCACCGGCTTTATTACAGCCCACTTTCTGAGCGCCGAACTGCACAATTTACACAATATGCCGACCACACTGATGGACCAATGGTCATACTCACACGCTCGTAGCCCAGCAGCAATATCACTCGCCGCTGGGCTCTAGGTTCACATGCAAGCCTATCTAATCTACTGGGAACTGTCCCCCAATGACAGCTCCTTTCTTCTAATTATCTTCTATTTCTTATGCGGTCTCGCCGCTAGCTTCTACTAATTGAACTTCATTACAATCTTAATCACTGTCCTATCTGAAAAACTATTACTTAAGCTGGTGGTTGCTAGACCCAGGTAACTTCTACCTCCCTCTCGGCGGCTACTACCTAGACGTGTGTTTTCTTCCAAATGCCCTCTACTAATTGATTACTACTTGAAGATTTATCCTAATTCTAATGGGCCATGGGGCAGCCCCTATGGGCTGACCAACACGTGGTCGCCCGGCTTCAACCTAGACGTGTATTTTCTTCCAAATGCTCTCGATCCTTTGTGTTTGCTCTTTAAATATACAATCAACAATTATTTCCTCTATTTTCTATCCAATCCCCTTAAACTACGCGTCTATCTTCGCGTATCTCCACTCACTGTTCTCTGATCATGACTTTCACCCTTTCCACCTGAACTTCGTATTATCATCTCCTTGTTTACTAACCGGCTTTTCCATCATTTCCACCTTCCCCCGTTTACAACCCCACTACTGGCTCCAATTCAATATACCACCAATGAACTAGCAGTTATGTGTCATATGGAATGTAATAGAGCATTTTAATACTCAATTAGAGTCATATTTATGTACAGTATTATTTTAGACAGCTTCAAACAAACATACAGTCCTTTTCTAGATGGTCTTCTGGCATGGAGATATAGTCTTTCAACAAGAAAGGTAAAGATGAAAGGTCATTTGTTAGCTTGCCCTGAAAAATTTGTTTATAACTCCTTAAAATTTTGAGCAGACCTTTGAAAATCTGACTCCAGAGTGATGACAATAGATGGACTTACAATGCTCACTCAAAAAAGTTGACTGAAAAAAACATTTAAGGAGATGAATAAGTTATATGAAGTGAAAATTACATTATGTTTTGCAGTTGTCTGTTTTGATGCCAAAATCAACTTTGATGACAATGCCAAGTTTCGTCAGAAGGAAGTGTTTGCTTTAGACACAGTGACTGAGAGTGACCCAAGGGAGGTTGAAGCAGACAAGCATAATCTCAACTATATTGGCATGGATGGGAACATAGCTTGCCTAGGTATGTTTATATAAACATCTCAATTTTAATGGCATATTTGTTAATGTATATTTATCATTTTCTGGTAGTAAATTTGTTTCTTCAACATTGTTCACTTTTAAAGCTGCTTCTATTTCTTGATTATCATCAACCGAAGCTGTTTTTTAAATCCTTAATAGCTCTTTTCATTTGATTAGCAAGTTGCATTGTACTATTTTTGCACATTGTGGTCTGACGCATTCATCTTCAGCAATTATTTGGGACTGATTCTCTAGCCTTTTGTTTTTGTGACCAAAACCACAAGCCTGCATTGTCACCTTACAGTTTAACATCATGGCTCAACGTCAAGATAATGCGCATAGCTTCATTCTAAACTACAAGTTTCTAAACCTCTAAGTCTCTCGTTACTGGCTATGCCTATCTGGAGCAGTAATTACTTTTTGTCAAAATTGTTTCTATTAGGAAAGAGAAAAACTAAGTCGTTCTTTTGCAGATTTTTATCACTTTCTTTTTCTTAGATGGCCTGCTTGAACATTATGTTTCTCCTATGTGAATTTTGTTCTCCCTGGTTTTTATTTTAACAGAATGCTACATGCATTTTTATATAAGTTTTAGGACTCGAGTGGGCATGCTTTTGTATATGAAGCACCTATTGGTGTTTCTAAAATTTATGTTTTCCTTTCTGCAATCTTTTAATTTAATATCCTTCCAGTACTGTCAGATGTTACAATGGGCACTCAGTGTACCTCACCTATTCCAGGCAAGCTTTCCATTTCAGTAAGAGTCAGTGACTGCTGTCATTACCTCTCTTTTCAGTGTTTCTCTCAATACCTCTAAGGTCGACCTCTTTTTTATTTTCTTTCTATTTAGTTTCCCATTTTACTGATTGCAGACTACCGAGAAGTCATAACAAAAATTAAACACTATGGAGAACATGTGGCATAATACCAGCAAGGCAGTAAACTTAAAGTTACTAATGGCATGTATCTTCCCAATAGCAATATATGCATGTGAATCATGGACAATATTCCAAACATTAAGGAAGAAACTCACTTTATTCAAAACAAAATACTACAGAAAATTCATTAAGATACATTAGATGTTGAAAAAGAGCAATAAAGACATATTAAAAGATTTAAACATTAAAAAGCTAGCTTATAAACACCATTCTACAAAGGAAATTAAAATAGAATGGCCAGGTCAGAAAACACAGTCGGCAAGTACAATACTAGAAGGCATGGCTACTGGGACACCTCTGGCAAAGTCCCTATGTACTGGGAACTGAATTTTGCGTGTTAATCCGTTTATCCCTGGCAGCCGTGTCCACACGGGTTGTACAGGCAGGTAACTCTGACTTCGGAGGTACTCATATTTTTTCCATCGATGAGTAATTGACGTTTCAATAACATTGCCTATAAGAAAAAAGATATTCTGGTATTTGCTGATGGTTTTGATGAAGTTAATGAAAGCAACATTATAAAAGTTAATGGAACTAACAATTTGTATTAATAGCTTGTGGTTTTTAATAGGTTGATTAGTTTGTTGTTTTTTTTAATTGGTCTATTAGTATCTATATGTCTGTCTATCTTTCTATTGTCCTTTAAAGCCAAAGACGGCACATAGAGCAGGAATTTTAGACTCTTTGTGTCCAACAATCTCTGTTATCAAATGTCAGACCTGGCATTTACAAGTTGTTGAGTTATTTACAGGTCATTATCATTGCACTCCTAACATATCCATAGGTGCTAAGATCCTCAGCAAGTCCCACAGCATCTAGTGACTTATGACACATGTATTATGTTGGTTGATAAGTCCTATTATACACCCTCTAAGTCTCTCATTTCTGGCTATGCCCATCTTAACTCCCATCTCTGTCATCCGAAGTCTTGTATCCTTCCCGCATCTCAGAGGACATTGATGATGTCTGCCCAATCCATTAGTTGACCATCTTCAGTGCCAACATGGCTTGCCAACCTGTGTGCTCTTTCATTTTCCTGCACTCCCACATGTCCAGGAATGTAGACAAAGATGACTATATGTATTGTTGACTTCAGCAAAGACTTTATTCATGGTCTGCACAGAGACTACATCCACTTTTCTTATGCTCATCGAATCACTCAGTAAGCAGGCTTAGGTGTAGTCTTGTGACTCCAACCAGATGAATGCCCTGGTCACTGCCATTACCTCCATCATCATGCTACTCCTCATAACGTTTGCCCCACTGTATTCTTTGACTATTCTGCCTTCTGAGCGTGCTGTAAATGCCCATGCACTCCTTTGGTGTCATATTACAGATCCATCTGTATAGATGAATGTATCTTCCTTATCGGTGTTATCCCAGATGAGAGCATTGGCATCCGCTTTAACCACGACTGGATTTTTCTCCCTACATTACCTGTCAAGTGTGACAATGCATGAGAATGTGCCCCTGAATGATATAGGCACCTATATCCACTCCTCAAAAGTGTTGATATTGGTAAGTCCACAGACCTGTTTAATGACATTTTCTGCTCAGCCCACCCATGATTTGCCTCTTTTCGCCTGACACTTTTCCATGTGTTGAGTTCGTGGTGCAATGGATGCTCTTTATCTGCACTTATCTTCAGGCATGCTAGCGCTCTCCAGATCTTGATTCTATCATCCATTATTGGAAAATCAAGAAGATACCTCATTGCTACACAGGGAGTGTCCCTTGTACACCCCAAGATAGTGCGCATAGCTTCATTCTAAATTTTACTCCAGCCTGTCAATCTGCATTGTACTGACAGTAAGAATTGCTAGGGCATACTCAATTGGTGCAAGGAGCTGTTCCTGGAACAGAAGGGTAAGTAGACCCTGCTCAATGCTGGCAGCTACCATGACCTTCATGGTGGCTAATCCTTTTCAGGTTTTTGTTATAACATGGTCGATGTGGTCCTTAGAACACAGACTGCTATCAGACTTAACTCCTAGGTATGTTGTCAACCAGTCTCTGGTCGCATCATCAGCTCCCATTTATACCACCAGTGTTTGCATGTTAACAATATGATTGTTAAGGGAGAACCATGCAATTGATGCTTTATTAGGACTAAGCAAGGCATCCATCTGATGCTCCACACCAAGAAGAGATATGATCGATTTCATTTTGAATGCTTCAAAGACATCATAGACGAAGACTACCGCATTGAGCCATGTCTTTTTGTTATATCAAAGCAAATGTTTGTGAGTTATTGTTTTATTCCATCTAAAGGAATTTATCAGACCACAAGGAGGAAACACTCTCCTGATGTAATCAAGTGCCACACTTTTAAGAAGATGCTCAAGACTTTTCACAAGGATAAGCATATTGGTACTCCAACTCTGGTCTTAATTTCTCATTTATCATCACATTAAGTATTCTTCTAGGCCAAAAATTCTAGTCTAATTTCGTTTAAGCAATTGTGAATTTTCTTTTCTCCTTTGATCTCTCTCTCTCTCTCTCTCTCTCTCTCTCTCTCTCTCTCTCTCTCTCTCTCTCTCTCTCACTCACTCTCACTCTCTCTCTCTCTCTCTCTCACTCTCTCTCTCCTCTCTCCTCTCTCTCTCTCTCTCTCTCTGATCAAGTTTCAATCAGAGTAGGATTCCAGACTCTCTTATGAAGTCAGCTGCCTATCATTTTAATATCAATATTTGACACTGTTAGTCTGTTTTGGTCACAATAACTTCATAGAGTTATATTTTTTTTAAACTGCTATGGTTGAATGGTTTGTCCTTTTAAGAACTTCACAATGAAGGAAATTTTTTTCTCCTGACTGTTCTTGTTTCAGAAACCTAACAATATATCTGCCATCCACATCAGTAGTCTCATAGGCTCAAATGTTGGAATTCCTTGACGCAAGTTATTTCCATGTTACTTATCAATGTAAACTACTGCGTCAGTCGCAGTTTTATCTCTTTACGGAATTTGCACAGTGTTTTGTTCGTCTTAGGCTGCTTTTACTAGAGTAATCAGAAATCGAAAGGGAGCGAAATTGTGTGTATGACTTTTTTGTGTGCTACGTCATAATAATGGTTCATCGTATATCCCTAGACTCTAGACCGGACGACTCAATTCCAATTCTCTAGTAGGAAACCTATATCATGTTGTCACCAACAGAAGCTCAAATTTTATTTAGCATATGTCCGTAGCATCTAGAGAGATAGTTCTTCTCTAAAGTTCATCCATTTGGAATAGGATGTCTTGTATATCCAAAGATCGTCTGAAATATTGATTTTGCAATTTATTGAATGGAATATTTGATGGAACCATCCTCTGGCACATTTCTTTAGAAATATATGTTAGGTGATGATGTAGAGTAGGAATTAGTAGAATATCTGTCAAGCAACAAAGATTGTCTACCCACCTTTTCAGAATATTTCCTTATACATGTAACATGTTTAGAAGTGTTACAATGTTGTTGCACATTAAATCCTTTTTCTTCCCTAACTTTAATCACACACAGAGTACGTACAATATGTCTCCTTCAGTACTCAAAACTTTTTCATCAAATTCCTACACAAATTACCACAACTTTGCACTATTTGATTTACAAACTTTGTACATTGTAAGCAAAAAGGGCAATATACAAATCAATTTTTCTACCAACTCTGTGCTATCAGTCCAAGAATTGGACGCTGGACTCTAGAACAATAAGAAAGATAACGACCACTAAAATGAAATGTGTCAGAATGACAGGAAACAGCTTAAGGGACAGAGTAAGAAACACCGACCTGAGGAAGAAACTAGAAATTGAACCAGCCGTCGAATACATAAAGAAACAATAGGTAAATTGGTTCGGCCACATAACAAGACTAAAAGAACTAACAATGACTCAAAGAGCCATAAACAAACACTACGAAAATGCCAGATTAAGAGGAAGACCGAGAAAGAGATGGATAAAGGGAATACTAGAGTCACTAGGAGGGATAACACCAGAAGAGGCCAACAGAAGAGCAAAGAATCACAGATTGTATCTCCCCTCAACGCCAACAGCAATGGAGGAAGGATAGAAGAAGAGAAGAAGTGCATTGTAAAATGGCTGGTCTTATAATTAAATTACAAACAATATTATCCTTTTTTAAAGACAACTCATAGATGCAATCATATTAGAATAGCATAAAATGCAGAAAGATCAGGTGTTAGACAGGGTAGCGTACTATCCCCCCTACTGTTTATTATATACATGGACTGTATATGCAAGTTACCCAATCTATCAGAGACAGAGGAGATCAACAAGCTTCTATTTGCACACGATCAGGCACTAACAGCAGAAATATATTCAAGATGCAACAAAGCTTGTCAAATCATTGGACAACTATTGCCACTATTGCCTAACAAGGAAATATTACTTCTTCATGTGCCATACCGGTTGGCATAGGCGATCATGTCCTTCCACAATCTTCTATCTACAGTGCATCGTATCAGTTCTGTTGTTGACTGTTTTCCATTCCATGTCACCAAGCTATCCAGTATTTTTTCTCTTTGTTGTCTGCAATCTCTCTTTCCTTTTATTTTGCCAGTTGTAACCAAGTATTCCAACTTTCCTCTTCTCATGATGTGCCCGAAAAATGTTGATTGTTTCTTTCTGATGTTTTTTAGGAGCTGCCTTTATGAGAACTTCCTCATTGGTCTTTTTAGCTGTCCAGGGAACTTTCAACATTCTTCTGAGAAATCCATCTCTGTAGCCTCTAATCGTCTTTTCATTTGTTTGAAATAACTCTATAGAGGCAAAATAGGCACTACCATGCAATCTTCATCCCAACGTTGTGCTACCAATACTAATCTTGGACTCAAGGTGCAAAAACAATAAGAAAAACAACCTCTACGGAGATGAAATGTGTTAGACGAATGACAGAAAACAGCCTGAGAGGTAAGATCAGAAATGAAGAATTGAGGAAAAAGTTAGAAATAACCCCTGCCATAGAATATATAAAGAAACAACAGATAAAATGGTTTGACCATGTGACAAGGCAGAAAGATCATAACACAACAAGCTTTCAATAAATTTTGCGAGAACACCAGACCCAAGGGCTGACCATGAAAAAGATGGATTGAAAGATATCATGGTTGACACACTCCTATAAGTCAATACTACTCAATGGTCTGGATGACCGCTTTGAATCATTCACTCTTAGAAATATTAACACAATATACTTTCTAGCCATCTTTGGTTTGGTTATTTGGTTATGGAAGGCCCGGTATCACTGCAAACGAATTAAAATCCATAATTGCTCAACCGCTCGTGCCAGCGTAATCATCCGAATCTCATCTCCCAAACAAAGAAATGTAACTGTAGTCCCTATCATAGCAGTCTCAGCACACGCCAAAAGACATAAGGCGAAACTGCGCAGAAAGTGAACACAGCCAACTTTTCCCTGTCATACGATATCATCATTCATCGAAAGCAATTGGAATATCGAAACAGGATCAAAATGGATGAGACACACCGCTCACAGTGTGCACAGTGCACTTAACTCAGTAGCTCCTGCAACAAGCCGGACTTGGAATATGAGGAAACTGCAACAAGGAACACTTTTCATGCATAACCTTCAATTATTCCCGCCACCTATCCACCATATACCAGGAGTTCATATCCTCTTGAAAATGATGATCGTCATATTTTTTTTAATGTAGAGCGCTTGATGATGTTAGGCCATCATTTTTTACTCCAATTCCGAACATATAGATACACACAGTTAGTCATCAGATTATCCCCGTCGCACATCAAACAACTGACTGTAAGATTAGCGGTCGTCCGGTCTAGAGTCTAGGGATATACGATGAACCATTATTATGACGTAGCACACAAAAAAGTCATACACACAATTTTGCTCCCTTTCGATTTCTGATAACTCTAGTAAAAGCAGCAAAACTAAACATGCTGTTTTAACTTTTGATCTATACTGGTTGTTTACATCTTTTGCTTCCTTTGTACTGTAGCCCTTCCTGATGTAATCTCTCAGGTCTGTGTCAGTTCTAGATCCACATATGGGTGGATAGAGAGTGACCATTTGCAGAATGTCACAATATTTTAACATTTCTTTTCTCTATGCCCATACATACCAGTGCACATTCTTTGCTGACCTTGTCTATCTGCCCATACTGACTGGTCTTCCACCCTTGACCTATTTTGCTGTGAACTATTCTAAGTCCAGTGCATTTTAAATTTTTTCCTTCACTGTTACAGAGGTGCATCTCTCTGACTAACTTTTTTTCAGTTTTTGGACATATTTATTCTCCTTCAGTGTCTGCAATTATTTTTCACACCAATGGAGTGTCTGGCTGCATTGCCTCCACTTCAGTTAGTGAAACAGCTTGCAAAAGTTTCCTGTTAGAAAGTCTCACTTCAGAAAAAACTTTCTTGACAGCACTGTAACTGTTGCATGTTGCTGCTCAGTGCAGTGTTTTGACCACAGGTCTCTTTTTTATATTAACTTCAAACATTTATCCTGGCATATGGTAAATCAACTAAAAATTGTCTTTTTTTTCTTTCTTTTTCTTTCGTTCACCAGCTTTTACCTCTGATGAAGTCCCTAGAGACTAGGAACTGAATTTTGTTAATCCATTTTCCATGGCAGCCGTGTGCACAGGGGTCCCTCGCAGCACAGGCAGATAATTCCGTCTTTGGAGGTACTCATATTTTTTACGTCCAAGAGTAATTGACGTTTCAAGCCGAGCCTCGCTTTAGAGACCAGGGGTAGTTACTGCAGAGAGAAAACATAAATAAAAATCCCAGCCGGCATCTTGCCTCGAGACCAACCAGTCCTCAAAATGGTCTTTAATTTTCCAATCAAATATTTATTTTTAATTATGTTGTCTGAGTTATAGACACGTATTTCATGCCAAAGAGCATCAGCTCACCGACTTCTGGATCCATAACAACAACATAGACACATAATTATTCAGGCAAGTTTATGTGTTTCTGAGCAATAAAATTACAAAGCCAAATTTTTTTCTGCCTAATAAAGGGTAATCTAAATGAAAGTTTTATTGCACCTAAAATGATGACAAATATAACAAAAAATACACATTTATGCCCCCAATTTGATCAAAATAAACCTAAATTATGGTCAATATATGCATTTATATGACCAACAAAAACAGCTACGGAGTGTTCATATGGGCATGAAACATGTTAAAAGTAACTTGAATTTCAAAAATCTATCTATCTATTGACTTTTCGAGCCATAGCTGGCCCATAGGGAATAGAACCAGATACTCTTTCTCTTATCTAAGTTTTTATTCTAGCAGTTTTCAATAACAAAGATATTTTATCAAATCTCGCCATTTGTCTCTGTTCTGTGCAAACAACTCTATCTCATTGAGGGAGCTGATTCCTGCTGCTCTTTCAAAAATACATGTCAGGAAAGAATATGACATCATAAAAATCTGATCCCAACTGATCAGCCTCGCATGGCTGATTCTGCCAGTATTGGATTGACAGTTCTAAATGCTGGATGTCTAATTTAGTACACAGAACTCACAAAAGATGATTGATTTTTTGTTTCATAACTTGTTTGTATTATTTCAACAAGTAAATGGAGCTGGACTTGCCATGGCTACAATGGATATTATTCAGCTTCATGGAGGATTACCAGCAAACTTTCTTGATGTTGGAGGTACTGTAACAGAGGAACAGGTTTATAGTGCATTTAAACTTCTGACAGCAGATCCCCAGGTAAGTTTTTTTTTTTTTTTTTTCATTTTCCAGTTGAAATAAACTTTGCAAGCATAGAATTTTAAAAATATAAAATCAATCGGAGATAATAAATAAGGAAAAATTAACAAATGCAAAACTCAAAATTGGTTCCAAATTATTTTGAGATAAAGAAAGAAGAAAACACTACAACAGACAAAACCTGTTTCATATTAAAGTCTTTACAGAGATAACAAAAATTATTGATATAAATGTAGGATTCAAAAGCATAAAATGATGAAACGAAATATTTAACCCTTGATTACAATCACATCATTAAAAAATTATGATTTAAAATTAAAAATTCTTAGAGTTCAACAGTATACCATGCGCAATTGCTCTTACCCGCCATGTTCTTCTTAAATTGTTCACACCAGTGAAAAGTGATGTGTCATAACAATTGGCTTTTTTTTTGTGGTTTGTCATTAAAAATATGTTAGTATCATAAAAGTGTGACTTTTTTAATTAACAGTAAATGGAAGAGATTTTTCTTTATTTTTTGTTTTCACATGTTTCTTTCCTCACTCTTGAGGCGATAAAACCACTTTTTGCCTTACCTGGTTACAGCTTATCGATAGAGCCAACCAGAAAATCAAAATCTCAGCTTTCCTACTGTGAAACCCTCAGCTCCTTTTTGTCAGAAGATACCGACCACTGTACATGACAAGAATGTATGGGCCAAGAGGGGAAATGCAGATAAATTAATAAAGACAAAGACATGCCATTCGCTCACTGTGCTTACGTAATATTTTTTTGCTTTCTTTTTATTTTTTTTCCATTCGCCAGCTTTTATTACCTCTGACGAAATCCCTAGAGACTAGGAACTGAATTTTGCATGTTAATCCATTTTTCTCTGAAAGCCGTGTGCACAGGCTGATAACTCCGACTTCAGAAGTAACTCATATTTTTTCCGTCGATGAGTAATTGACATTTCACCGCCGGGTCTCGCTGCTGAGACAAGGGGTGGTTGCCGCAGAGAGAAATCATAAATAAAAATCTCAACCGGTGTAGCCGGGATTTGAACCCACTACCTATCTGGAGAAAAAATGTGTTCTCTGTGTCCTGCAAATTTGAGAAAAATTGAAACTTGTGTGTTTTTTTTTTCAAAAGTTATATGTTGTGCATATAATGTTAATGTTTGTCCTGGCTGTGCTCCTTAACTGCTTCAATTTTTTTTTTGCAACTGTAGTTCCTCTAAAGTGTAATTATTTTAAAAATTTGTACCAAAAGGTCAAATTGAAAATATTATTTATACAAATTAAACAGGGTTTTCATTGTGTAGTAAATTTTACAAGTTTCACAAAGATGTAACTTACAGAGAAGGTATCATAATCAAAGGTTAACACATATAAAGCTCAAATATAATTTTTTATGATTTAGCAAAAATATTTTCTTTTTTAAATGGAAATGTCTGTCTTGGTTCTGTGAACTATCAAATATTACCAAATTCAAAATT
This sequence comes from Megaustenia siamemsis, assembly GCA_032433765.1. Classification (NCBI taxonomy): domain Eukaryota; kingdom Metazoa; phylum Mollusca; class Gastropoda; order Stylommatophora; family Ariophantidae; genus Megaustenia; species Megaustenia siamemsis. Next base: position 62,021,512 of record JAVIAB010000125.1, on the reverse strand, counting down.
CTCTATAATTTATTCCTTTTTTATAATTTATCATATTTATACAAATTCAAAAGATAATTTTATTAAGTAACGATTGGGTAAAATTAAAAAAAGAGAGAGATCAAGTGCAAAAAGAACTCCAAATGTGATTTTTTTTTTCTCCCACCAAAGTAGAGTACAGTACAGTGAATTGGAATTCATGCCAGGAAGTTGTACGAATGTCAATTTGTATGAATACTAAATCAGTTTTTCACCAAAGGAATGGTGTAATTAATCTGTTTCAAACCAGACGATAGATGGTGCATTTGAATCTCTATAATAATACATGCACAGTACTAAATGCATAAAATCATACATAAAAAGATAAGAGAAGACAATTTTTACTCCTGTACCACCTGTACTAAACAGAGCTTATGACATATATGGAAGGTGGAGAAGAAAAGGAATGTCATTTTTTTGGAAGGTGTATCACCACTTTCCATAGAAACATCAAGCAATCCTTCTTGTGTTCTTTACCATTCTCTTTAATTTTTCTGTTTCTTTGCACTAGAACAGTGGTTCCCAAACTTTTTTTTTGCCCACCACCCCCTTTTGAGGGAACAAAATTGTTCATTGCCCCACAGGAAATCTACCTGCTTTAAGCAAACATTGAGTAAAATATAGTGACTTCATAGTTTGCAGTTCTATCATTTATGTATATATTTTTACCTATACAACATAGTAAAGAAAGCTTTTATATAACAGACATCTTCTGGCTTGAAATTATAAAATTATTTGTTAAAATGAACAATAGTAACATTCATATTGCACACACACAAAATTAAGATAATGATCATCATCAAGTATCGGGTCTGCTGGCATAGGTGATCATGTCGTTCCACAATTTTCGATTTTGGCAGTTATTTATCATTTCTGTTGTTGACCTTCTGCCAAGCCATTCTCTTAAGCTGTCTGGTATTTTTTCTCTTTGTTTTCCTCTATCTCTTCGTCCCTATCTCTTTTGGTCAGGTCGGGTAATTTTACCTGCTACTGTATGAAGTAACAGTACAACCTGTGACTGCCCTGCTGCCTTGCAGGTGAGTTCGGGAGAGTAAAAGGCTAAGGGAGGGTACCCCGAAGTAAAACAACCCCACTGCCTTGTGGGTGAGACTTTTTAGTCAAAGACTAGCGGAGCCAACTGTAAACAAACTGACAGAAGGCAACAGAAAACCACCGTCGTAACTTCTTTGTACAATCGTGAAGATAATGATAGTTAATATTAAAATAAAAATTTAAAAAATGATCCCATTCCAGCAACCAACACAGTGTTCACCCTGATCATTCAAACTGTTCTAGTGAATATGTTGCATTCTGAAAAAATGGTGCACTGCTCATGATGTACAATTCCAGCTCACTGTAACAGTCATCATAGTCAGCATGACCTTCATGTGCCTGTGCCAAATCTGTGTAGATTTCATGTCAGTGAGCTTGCCCCCAGAAGTTTGACTTTAGTTTATCTTTTTAGTTAACAGATTTGTGACCACACTGAATCCACATTCCACTCAAAATATTGAAGGAAATGCAATCAACAATTTTTGGGCTATTGTCCACATAATCCAGGATAAAGTTTTGGTATATGCTTTTGAAGCCAGAACTGTTGGTAGCTGTATTTGAATTTAAGTTCAGTTCCACATTTGTTGTTAACTGTTATTCTTGTATTTTAGAGATACTTGTATATTTGTACCTGAAAAGTGATCCAAAACCAAATATGTTCATTTTAAGAATATATTTAAATCATTGATTGAAATCCAAAACCATGCAAATACAAAACTATATATGTTAATTATAAGAATATATTCAAATCATTGATTTAAATCATAATGAAAAGACTTCATTTGCAAAATCGCCAAGCATGTCTTCATTATGTTTTTTTTTAAACTGTTAATAAACCAGGTGTGTGCCACATATTTACACCCCAGAAAGAAATACTGAATATAACAACATCATGTGCCGTCTGTGATATTAATGACCACAGGCCAGGAGCCTCCAGTATGATTGATACAACTGTTGCACCAAGCATTTCAGCAGCAGAGCCATATCTATGGAATGTTAATCTGACATTGTTCTTGAATGATATCCAAGTTAATGAGACATCAGAATCGTGTGGCGGTAGCTACAAGAAGGGAGCGGAGAACATCATCAATTTCTGCTGCTATAAAGGAGACTTGCCTTGCTATCCCAGAATTGCCTTAAATGGGATCACTGTAGTTGAAAACTTCTCCTCTTGTGTAAACAACACATTCACATCTAAGAGTGAATCAGTGAAGGTCACAAAATCATATTCTCTCTGTGGTTTTACTAACTACAGGTCATGTGGCTTCTGTTGGATTGGAAATGATAACTTACCACCACTGTGTGTCTATATGTTTGGAATTGAAGTCATCAATAACGGCCTAACATCATCAAGTGCTATGACGATCATCATTTTCGGGAGGACGTGAACTCCCATGGTATATGGTGGATAGGCGGCAGGAACCATTGAAGGCTATGTCTGAAAAGTGTTCCTTCTTGCAGTTTCCTCATATTCCAAGTCCGGCTTGTTGCAGGAGCTACTGAGTTAAGTGCTCTGTGCACACCGTGAGCTGTGTGTCTCATCCGTTTTGATCCTGCTTCGATATCCCGCTTGTTTACGATGAATGATGATATCGTATGACAGGGAACAGTTGGCTGTGTTCACTTTCTGCGCGGTTTCGCCTTATGTCTTTTGGCGTGTGCTGAGACTGCTACGATGGGGACTACAGTTACCTTTCTTTGTTTGGGAGATGAGTTAGTAATTCGGATGATTCCACTGGCACGGGCGGTTGAGCAATTATGGATTTTAATTCATTTGCAGTGATACCGGGGCCTTCCAAAACCAATAACCAATAACCAATAAATTTGGAAAATGGCTGAATTCCCCTCATGCTAAATTACTTTTGTACAGAAGAATTTTTGTGGAAATAACAGTTTTTGTTTTGATTAAATTTAAGCGCATTGCCTTGAAGCTGCAAATTCTCGATTCCTATTTCATTACATTTACTAAACAAGTCTGGCAAATAAGCTGCGTCAGTTCTGAAATCAATCACGTTGGTTCATAAAGCAACATCTCCATTTTCAAAGCACTCTAGCATTGAGTCAAAGTGTTTATAAAGCCAATCCAATGAGGCACTTTTTGATAGCCAATAAACTTCCGTATGAAGCCACATGCTATTGAATTTGTTATCATTTTCAATACAATGCTGTCCAAGCAGTCTTTCTTTTAATGAACTGCTTCTGATTTATTGATTGTGTTCATGTCATAAAATATTCTTCGGATGATGAAAATGGGAGTTAAGATGGGCACAGCCAGAAATGAGAAACTTAGTGGTCGTGTAAGAAGACTTATCCACCAACATAGAACTGGAGTCGTCAGTCGCTGAACACTGAGGGAATTGCTGAGGAGGGGATCTGAGCACCTATGGACATGTTCGTAGTGCAATGATGATGACCCGCAAATAACTCAATAACTCAATGTCATAAAATAATTACCTATGTCAACATAATTGTTAACACAAATTTTCCGCAAAGAAATGTTTACAATGACATACTTTGTGCACCACGAATACTTTTGGAATCCTTTTTTTAAACCCTTGTAGTGCCCTACCATCACTGAATCACCACTAGTAATGACAATCAGGACAGTATGTTACTCATAGAGATATATTTTTCTTTGCAAAATTCTTCTAAATATCAATTCTCCTTTAGTGTCAGTTAGAAAATTTTTAGCAAAAAATATTTCCTTGCAAAGTTGGCTCATCAAGCTGCACAGAGAACTGGAAGTTTTTAAATACTTAATGAATCTTCAACTTCGTGAACTATTTCATCAATTCCTTTTTACACTGTATTATTGCACCAAGGAAAGTTTCCTCTCTTGCAGCTGCTAGAATGAGTATTTCATATGCGTTTTCAAGATTTAGCAATCAGTAATGAAATATAAGAAGCACGCAACCCATCATTATCTTGTTTGAATGCTACTGAAAGTTTTGTCAATGTCAGGCTGTCTCACAAAATTTTCTTTTAGTGCCTGAAAATAAGATATATCCTTATTTATCTAATATTCTTATTATTTAGCATGAACTTTTGCCAAATGTTCTTGTAGTCTAGAAGGCTTCATAACCTCATTTTATAAAACTTTTTGGCAAATTAAGCACATTGGTATTGTAATATTTACAGGCAACTCAATAAAACCATATTTGAAATATTCAACACCACAATGTATATTGACTACATTTTCACTTAGATTCAGCAATGATATTACTGTGAAAAAAAATAGCAAAATTATGTTTTAATATATTATTATAAGATATCATCATCAACATCAAGTACCGGGCCTAGTGGCATAGGTGATCATGTCTCTCCACAACTTTAGATCTCGGCAGCTATTTATCATTTCTGTTGTTGACCTTCGCCAAGCCATTCTCTTAAGCTGTCTGTTATTTTTTCTCTTTGATTCCCTCTATCTCTTCATCCCTCAATTTTTCCAGTTGTTACAATATATTCAAGTTGTTCTCTTCTCATTACATGGCCAAAAAATGATGATTGTCTCTTCCTAACATTGGAAATTAGCTCTCTTTTTGCTTTGACCTCTCTCGGAACCTCTTCATTACTCTTCTTAGCTGTCCATGTACACAACATTCACTCAGTAAAACCACATTTCTACAGACTCCAGTGATTTTCTTGTCTGTTGTCCTATTGTCTATGACTCGCATCCGTATGTTAAGACTGGCTCTACGTAACATTTAAGAACTCTTTTTCTTGTTTCTATTGTCAAAAATGGATTGCATAGTATTTTCCTCATTTTTTGGAAAGCTGCTTTTGCCTGAGCCATTCTACATCTCACCTCTTTTGTACATCTTCCGTCTGAGGTTAACAAAGTTCCCAAATATTTAAATTCATTTACCTGTTTTAATATTGTTCCACTTGTCTTTATTTTGCACTGAGGTGATGTCTTTTTCTTTGTTGTTACCATTACCTCTGTCTTTTTGCTATTAAGGCTGAGTCCTTTATTTTTGCTTTCCTTCACTATAATGTTCAACATTTCTTGTAACTCATTTTCACTCTTAGCGATTAATACTGTATCATCAGCATACCTTAGATTATTTATATTATGACCTCCAATTGTTATTCCAGGCATGCCCCTTATGGATCTTAAAATAATCTCACTATAAATATTAAACAAATCTGGTGACAGCACACAACCTTGTCTAAAACCCTGTTTTATTTGTTGAAACATTCCCAATTGATTTCCAGTTCTTATGGCCGCTGTTTGTTGCCAGTACATGTTCTTTATTATTCTTAGATCTTTGCTGTCTATGGTTATGCTTTCTAAAATGTTGATTATTTCTTGGTGCATTACTTTGTCAAATGCCTTGGTGTAATCTATGAAACATAGGTATAGATCTGTTTTCACCTCTATGGCTCTTTCTACTAAAGATCTTATGATATAAATGGCATTGCTTGTTCCTTTATCTCTAACAAAACCACACTGTTCATCGCTAATTTCTGGACCACTTTTGTTTCGCACTCTTTATATGATGATTCTTAGTAATATCTTAGTCATATGACTCATAAGGCTTATTGTGCGATGATCATCGCATTCAATCGCACCTGATTTCTTTGGTAGGGCTATGAATATTGATTTGAGCATGTCGTCTGGTATATATCCACTGTTGTAGATATCATTCAATATTTTTGTTATTAATTCTATTCCAAAATCACCCATGGCTTCAATCTCTTCTTTAGTTATATTATCTGGTCTAGGAGCTTTACCTGCTTTCATATTGCGCAAGGCGTCTTCCACTTCTTCTCTTAGTATTATAAGATATACAGTTGTTGTAATGTTTTGGAGGTTTTGCCTACTTCTTAATCAGGCACAATCTCTTTAACCTGAGTTCTTGTAGGCTATATTAGGCCACAGCTGCTATCCAAAAATGAGAATACATATACAGTAACTAAAAGATAAAACAATTTATAATTGAAAAAGTGCCTATATGTATTCGGTATTCAGTTGCCAAATATCAACCTAAACTTATCAAGATTTCATCATCGTCAAGTACCGTGCCTGCTGGTGTAAGTGATTATGTCTCTCCACAACTTTTGATCTCAACAGTTATTTATCATTTCTGTTGTTGACCTTCTGCCGAGCCATTCTCTTAAACTGTCTGGTACCTTTTCTCTTTACTTCCCTCTATCTCTTCGTTCCTCAATTTTCCCAGTTGTTACAATATATTCCAGCTGTTCCCTTCTCACTACATGGCCAAAAATGATGATGAATATCAAGAATTAGTTCATTTAAAAAATAATCAATTTGTAAATAAAAATTACTCAATAGTTTACTTTGCCTTATTTAAATAATTTGTTTTCTAACACAAACACCTTATTTACAATTTAACATAGATGACTCGATAGAGAATATTTTAAAAAATTAAGTTAAAGAAAATGTATAAGAGTACTCATGTACAACCTGCTGTTTTATTGAAAACAATAATAATACAATTCACTTTGTACATGATCCGTAAAAATCAAAGGTGTCGAATATGAATTAATAATCGTAAATACTTATTGCACTCAATTGCTTGTCATACAATCAGAAACAATCTAAAATAGATTTCATATGTCGCCTTTTTATACCACAGTATTGTAATTCTGTCAACAAATTGTGCTTGTTAACACTTAGAAGTCGTTTAATGCTCTGTGCACACTGAGATCTGTGTTTTTCATCCGGATCATGTTTAAATATTCTGGTTGCTTCTGATAAATGATGATTTCATATAACGGACAGTTCGGTTGCATTCACTTTCGGTGCAGCAATGTCTTTTGGCATGTGCTGTGGCTGCTATGATGGGGATTGCAACGCCTTTCTTTGTTTGGGTCCTTCAGTGAGATGAAATGTTAATTCGGATGATTCCACTGACACGGGCGGTTGAGAAATTATGGATTTTAATTCATTTGCAGTGATACTGGGGCCTTTGACTTACTAAAGCTACAACTTCGACAAACTAGTGAAACTTATGAAGTAAATTGTATCCAAGATAATAGTATCCTAGACTGTTGTAAATATCAGTTAGAGAATTAATTCACATATCAACAGTTATACATGAGAAGTAACCTGGTAGGAACATCTGGTGTGTAGCTCCTAACTCCTGATTTTATAATGCACCGTTGGAATGTTAGTACTGCATGTTGTGTTTGAGTCTTGCAAGATATAAAATATTGTTGTAAACCATTTATTATATGTGGACACCTCAAAAATACTGCTTCACAAATCATGAAATGTCCTCACTCTGAATCCATTTTTTTAATAGAAATATTATCACAAAAATATGTTCACTTTGATAAACAGGGGCAGAGCCACCTGATGGCAACAAGAGCTGAAAGTTGTCAGTGATTTATAGTTGATGACTTGCGCCAGGATCTGTGAACCAAAACTATCCAGACCCTACTTCACCTCTTCACAGTACCCTTAGTAACAGACTAACTAGTCTTGTCTGGCCAAGTGAATAGGGGTTGAGAGGGAAGGCAATCAAGAAATACTTTTCTGAAGTCAGATGTGTTTGACCAAAAGGCGCAAATATCACAGCTCTACTGCAAACACAACACTTTTACACCCACTAAGTGTCCTTTTAAGAGCGGCTGATGAAGAGGTATAACCATTCCTTTAGTCATCGGGTGAATGCAAACAAACAACAAATAATTTTGATGAACATAAACATGTGCAGGCAGGAATGTGCCATATTGGTATGAAAAAGGAAGTCATGCAAAAGGCATTCATTCACAAGTTCTTTGATGGGTAAAAATATTTATTTTTAATTAATGGAGGTATTATGGTAATTGTGGAAAGTAAAAACATCTTTCCTAAATCATTTTCATGGTAAAAATTGACTATGCTGAGAGCATTGTTATGGAGTTAAAGAATTTAATATGGCACTGACAGTATTGTGGCTATATATTTTTGTTAACTAGGTGAAAGCAATTTTGGTGAATATTTTTGGAGGCATTGTCAACTGTGCTATTATTGCCAATGGAATCACTAGCGCTTGCAAGTCTATTAACCTCAAATTGCCACTGATTGTGAGACTAGAAGGTATGCCTTCTATCATAGTTATAATTTAATATGAACCAATGATTTAGTTTTAATACTCCTTTAAAATATTGGATTCATTCATATATGAGGTGAAATTATATTTATTAATAACTCAAATGTTATATTGATACAAGTGAACAATAATTACATAAATTGTATGACACAGCTTTATGGATATAAGATGTGACAGTAACAAACATTTTGACATATAAAGTCTTTATCAGTAAACAATTATTAGTGCTATCTTGCATGGTTATATATTTATATTTGTTCACTTATTTCATACCGTTTTTACAACTGCTCAACATGATTACTTATTTATATGCAATTACAAGCCTTTTCCTATATATTGAGACAATTTTAACATAGGACTGTGAGGTTCGAGCACTATACAAACAAGGACTGTTTTTCACATGTTAATTAAGGTTATTTCTTCTTCTTTCCTTCCTTATTTGCCTTTCAGTGTCAAGGGGAGATATAATTTGCGGTCTTTTGCTCTTCTGTTCGCCTCTGCTGCTGTTATGTTTCCTAGTGCTTCTAATATTGGGGGGTTAAGGCAAAGAAATGCAAATGAATGCATAAAAATGCGAAGCTGCAGTAAAGCTGAATTCGAGGAAAAATTGAAAAAAAATAAAAAATGGTATGTTAGAAGCTTTACGTGATTAGTAGACGACACAGATTCGAACGACATTTCGGCTCAATAGGCCTTCAGCAGGAACAAACAAACAACATACACACACAGATATGTGAATAAATAAAACTAATCCTACATAGCTAACTAGTAATGAAACATCAAAAACAAAATAATCGAAATATGTTGACTTCCCTGTGTGTCGTGGACTGTGGTCAGGCTAGGAAAAAGGAATTTCTCACGGGTGTAGCTGTAATTTATACCCTGTGGTCAGAGGTGAAGGGTTCTAAAAATACACGAGTCGGGGGAACGCTATCTAGGTACGTCGACTACAAAGGCACAGGCAATATCTGAAAGTATCTAAGGGCCCATAAATACATGTATACACACACACAGATACATGTATACATATGTACACGTGCAAGAGGAAGTGCACATACTAATACATATCAACATACACATACATATACACACACATACATGTGTATGCATACAAGCAAGAGCACATATACATGCATGTATATGCGTATACAATGGCCGCTCCGACGAAACATGCACAGGTCGCGAGCGAGATGGACAGATACGATCTAGATATTTTAGGATTAAGCGAAATGCGCTGGCCTGGAACAGGTAGGAGATCTATTGATAATAAAATAATAGTTTTTTCTGGAAGGGAAGATGGAAAACACCGTGAAGGAGTAGGCATAATGATGACAGACAAAGCTGCAAGAAGTTTATTAGAATGGGAACCGGTAAATAGCCGTCTGATACGAACACGATACAAAACAAAACATGGAAGACTTTCAATTATTCAATGTTATGCGCCTACTAACGAAGCTGATGATGAAGTTAAGGATGATTTTTATAACCAACTGCAACAACTTATAAACAAAATACCAAAACACGATCTTTTAATTGTAATGGGAGACTTCAACGCCAAAGTAGGACAAGATAACGCAGGAGTGGAACATGTGATGGGGAGAGAAGGCTGTAATACAACAAGTCAGAATGGAGAAAGATTAATAGAATTATGTTTAATAGAAAATTTAGTTATAGGTGGGACATTATTTCCACACAAAAATATCCACAAAACAACATGGATATCTCCTGATGATAGAACATCAAATCAAATTGACCACCTATGTATTAAACAACAATTCAGATCATCATTAATAGATGTAAGAGCATACAGAGGTGCTGATGTTAATAGTGACCACAACCTGTGCATTGGGAAAATAAGATTAAAATTTAGAAACCAACAGAAGAGGTCAATTACACATAAAATTGATAGTCATAAACTGAAAGATGAAGCCATAAAGGAAAAGTTTAACATAGAGCTAAGTAATTGTTATTCAGCACTTGGTGAAATAGACTTAGATATCAATGAAATGTGGGACTCACAGAGCAAAATACTAATGACAGCAGCAGAAGCAAGTGCTGGACTGAAGAAAATGGAAAAACGAGCTTGGATCTCAGACACCACATGGAAATACATCAAAGAAAGAAGAGAAGCGAAGAGAGCCATGACTAATGTAAAGACAGATCTTGGAAAGGTTCTGGCAAAAGCAACATACAAAGAATTAGACAACAAAGTGAAAAGTTCGGCAAGAAGAGATACAAGAGCTTATATAGACAACTTGGCAGAGAAAGCAGAGACAGCTGCAATTACAGGAGACAGCAGAACTCTTTATACTGTACAAAAGATGCTGACAAACACCTATACATCCAGTGGAACACCAATTCTAGACAAATCTGGATTAATGCTAACAACAAGCGCAGACATAAAAGCCCGTTGGGCGGAACACTTCAAAGAAATTCTTAACCGTCCACTACCTCACAGTTTAATAGATTTTGAAGCTGAAACACCAGCAGCAGAATTAGATGTAAATTTAGATGACTTCACCTTGAGTGAAATAGAAACCACCTTAAAGCTAATGACCAATAACAAGGCTGCTGGAGAGGATAAGTTAACAGCTGAGATCCTCAAGGCAATTGATAGCCATAATTTAATACATCTCCAAAAAATGTTCAACATCATTTGGAAAACAGAGAAGACGCCTCATAAATGGAAAAAAGGAATCATTGTTAAGATCCCAAAAAGGGCAATCTTAGAGATTGTAACAATTGGAGAGGCGTGACACTTTTGTCAGTTGCCTCAAAATTATTCTGTAAAATCATCCTAAATAGAATAAAGGATTCAATAGATACAGTAATGCGTGAAGAACAGGCTGGGTTTAGAAAAGGGAGAAGCTGTCTTGACCACATTTTCACTCTACGACTTATATTGGAGGAACACATTGAAAAGCAAAAACCTTTTGTACTTAACTTCATCGACTTCAAAAAAGCATTTGATAGTATTCATAGAGATTCTTTGTGGAAAATTCTGAAGCAATATGGCTTACCATCAAAAATCATAAATATTATCAAAGACATGTATGATGGTTACATATGTGCAGTTCGAACAGAGGAAGGACTGAGCGAATGTTTCCCAATAGAAACTGGGGTTAAACAAGGATGTATTTTATCGCCCTTGTTATTTGGAATTGTTATGGACTTCATAATGAAGAAATGCTGCACTGGTAATAAAGGCATCGAATGGATACAAGGAGACCATTTGGAGGACCTCGACTTTGCTGATGACATAGTTCTCATCAGCAGTCAGATAAAAACGATGCAGGAAAACACAAATGAATTATCATCAATAGCCAGCAAAATTGGGCTTGAGGTCAATCATGAAAAGACTAAAGTCATGAAAAGTTTAATTCCAACAAGTGACAAAATATACATGGAAAACAAACCAGTAGAAGAGATCGATCACTTTATCTATCTTGGAAGTCACATTGATCGAGAAGGGGATACGAGCAAAGAAATTAGAATCAGACTGGCTAAAGCAGCAATGTCTTTCAGAAGCCTTGAAAAGTTGTGGAAATCAAAACTCATTAGCACAAACACAAAACTTAGGCTATTCAAATCAAATGTACTATCAACCCTTACGTATGCGTGTGAAAGCTGGAAAACAACAAGAGATATAGAAACAAAGTTGAACGCATTCGAAAATAAATGTCTAAGGAAAATACTTGGTATAGAATGGAACGAATTCAAAACAAACGAGGAAATTAGAGAAATCGCCAATCAACCACTAATATCTTCAGTAATAAAGAAAAGACGATGGTCATACGTTGGACATGTGATGAGAAGAGATAATAATCGAATAGCAAAGCAAGCCCTCATATGGGAAACAACAGGTAAAAGAAAAAGAGGAAGACCCAGGGAGACACTGAGAAGAACATTGATGAGAGAGGCAAGAGCAGCAGGAATCGGCTCCCTCAATGAGATAGAACTGCTTGCACAGAACAGAGACAGATGGCGAGATTTGATAAAATATCTTTAAAAGAAAACTGCTAGAACAAAAATTCATATAGGAGAAGGTGTATCTTGGTCTACGCCCTATGGGCCGGTTACGGCTCGAAAGGTCAATAGATAGATAGATAGATATGCGTATACATATATATACCAATACCCGTGCCTATGGACACATACATGCATGTGCACGTCCATATGGGGACAATCGTATGTGTGGAAGGGTTCACACCGGGGTCAGTGTGCCAACTCGAAGGAGAAAGAATAGAACAGTGGAATGACAGGTACTCAAAAGACGGAAAGAGTGAGATGTATGAGGGTGGGGTGCAATAAAAACCTATGAGGGGTAAGTAGCGCAGAAAAAAGGTATATAGAAGAACACCGAAGTGCCTCAACGGGGACTAGTGGAGAAGAATTAAGAATAGCGTGGCATAGTAGATAGACTAAAGAGCCACCACATGGGTGGTAGAGAGGGCTATGCAGGAGGGAAGGAGCAGCCGAAAGGAAACTATGTGTATGAGTGTGATACATTCATGCCTCGTGGGGTCAGCGAGCCATACTGGACTATGAGGCGATTTTCCAAAGTATAGCGGCTGCGGTCGCCAGAGTGACAGAGGACAATACCAGTGACACGGATGTCGTCTTTGCCCTTGTGATCTGGGGAGTTGAAATGGGAAGACACTGGAGTGCCAGTATTCTGTTGGACATCACGTAGATGTTCACAAAATCTTTCCGCTAATCTTCTACCAGACTCGCCTATATAGGTCATGTGGCATCGTTGGCATATAATGGCATAAATGATGTTGCGGGACACACATGTGAAGCCATGCTTGATCTCGAACCGTCCATTAGGGAATAAGACCGAGTCAGTAGGGAGCACATAGGCACATTCTTCTAATATTCATTGCTTCTAATATTCCATCAACCCATCTTTTTCATGGTCGACCCTTGGGTCTGGTGTTCTCACAACGTTTGTTGAAAGCTTGTTGTGTTGTGTTTTGTTCTTTCTGCCTTGTCATGTGGCCAAACCATTTTATCTGTTGTTTCCTTATATACTCTATGGCGGGGGCTATTCCTAGCTTTTTTCTCAGTTCTTCATTTCTGATCTTATCTCTCAGACTGTTTCCTGTCATTCATCTAACACATTTCATCTTTGTAGAGGTTATTTTTCTTATTGTTCTTGCATCTTGGGTCCAGGTCTGGCATTGGTAGCACAACGTTGGGATGAAGATTGTGTTGTATAGTGCTCATTTTGCCTCCAGAGTTATTTCCTTGTTGGACAATAGTGGTGATAACTGTCCGATGATTTGACAAGCTTTGTTGCATCTTGATTCTATCTCTGCCGTTTGAGAATTATCGTTTGTCATTAGACTTCCTAGGTATTTGAATTCCTCTACTTGTTTTAGTTGTCTGCCTTCTATAGTTATGTTGATGTTCTGTTTATTTTTGGCGACATTCATGACTTCTGTTTTGTTGATGTTGATTTTCATGTTGTATTTTGTGCCTGAGATGTTGAGTTTGTTTAAGTGTTCTTGTAGGTATTCTATTGTTCTTCTATTGTATTGTTAAAGAAGACAATGGTGCATACATTATGACCATGAGTTGCATGATGATGGAGTAATGGCAGTGACCAGGGCATTCATCTGGTTAGAGTCACAAGACTACACCCACGCCTGCATACTAAGTGATTTGATGAGCGTTATAAGAAAAGTGGAGGCGGGCTCTGCACGCAGGCAATGGGTTGAGACATTGCAGAAGTAACAAATATGCAGGGTCACCTTTGTCTGCGTCCCTGGACATACGGGAGTACGGGGAAATGAAGGAGCAGACAGGTTGAATAGCTGTGCTGTACACTAATAACTTGTACCGATGGGCACAACCAGAAATGAGAAACTTAGTGGGCATATAAGAAGACTTATCAAGAACAAGAAACAAACGACCAAGACATGGCACAAAGCCAGAAAGAATGGAAGAACACAACCTGAGCTCTTGAAGTGTCAGAAAGAAGAGATCAACCACAAAATTATGCAATTTAAATTATGTGCTAAGCTGGCTATGGATGCCAAATGAGATGATTTCTGTAAACAAGTGTGCTCAGAAAAATTGCTAGCCACATTCTGATGCCTTCATCAGAGCATGAATGGCACAACACGACACACAGGGATACCAGATTTCCAGAGCACAGGTCAAATATGGCACAAATCTGATGAGAGCAAAGGCTTGCCTGCTACATTGAGCAGTCTGACTAAAGAAATATGGCTGTAAGAATGAGGATATGGGATTCGCTCTCAGAATTGTGTGAGGATGTAGTGCTGGGAGAAGATCTCACAATCACAACCGATACCATTCTATCTATTGACCTTTCGAGCCGTAGCCGGCCCATAGGGCGTAGACCAAGATACACCTTCTCCTATATGAATTTTTGTTCTAGCAGTTTTCTTTTAAAGATATTTTATCAAATCTCGCCATCTGTCTCTGTTCTGTGCAAGCAGCTCTATCTCATTGAGGGAGCCGAATCCTGCTGCTCTTGCCTCTCTCATCAATGTTCTTCTCAGTGTCTCCCTGGGTCTTCCTCTTTTTCTCTTACCTGTTGTTTCCCATATGAGGGCTTGCTTTGCTATTCGGTTATTATCTCTTCTCATCACATGTCCAACATATGACCACATCATCTTTTCTTTATTACTGAAGATATTAGTGGTTGATTGGCGATTTCTCTAATTTCCTCGTTTGTTTTGAATTCATTCCACGCTATACCAAGTATTTTCCTTAGACATTTATTTTTGAATGCGTTCAACTTTGTTTCTATATCTCTTGTCGTTTTCCAGCTTTCACATGCATATGTAAGGGTTGATAGTGCATTTGATTTGAGTAGTCTTAAGTTTTGTGTTTGTGCTGATTAGTTTTGATTTCCACAACTTTTCAAGGCTTCTGAAAGACATTGCTGCTTTAGCCATTCTGATTCTAATTTCTTTACTTACCATTGGCACAACACTAAAAAGATCACACAACACTGTTCCTGGTACAGATGGCGTTCAGTACGATGACATACGCGATTTAGCTGACAATGACTTGAAAAAGCTGGCCAAAGAGTTTAATGCCAGCATTCAGAGTGGCCAGATTAAGGAGGAGTGGCTACATAGCTACTTACTACTGTTACCAAAGCCAAACAAGAACCATCTCTGATCAATGCCTACAGAATCATCACGATGCAGAACACTGCTGGCAAGCTACTGGAGAAAATAGTTCCCCGTATACTTACCTGTCACCTTGAACAGATTCACGCATTCCCACCCACACTCTGAGATTATAGAATTTACAAATAGACATGGCTCAATGTGGCAGTCTTCACCTATGACATCTTCAAAGGCTTCCATAGATGAAAGGAGACATGTGCTGCTGCTATAGAACTGGAGGATGCATACAACAGAGTACCATTTGAATACCTCATGCACATGCTTCTCAAATAGCCAAGTGCACCCCTTCCTCATCAGATGGATTGCTGCAGTACTATTTCAGAGGAAGGTGATACTTAGATGTTGAAGTTGGTCATCCGAGCCAACATCAATTTGTCCAGGGCTACCACATGGCTCACCATTGTCAGTTAGCCTAGTTGGCAGTGTTCTTTAGATTTTGGCTTTTCATGGCAAGGTGCTGTGCCAAGGAGTATAGGTTCGATCCTGCTTAGGACTATATATTGTTCTTTGTTTTTTTTCTGTTGTTGCTTATTTGTCATTTTTTTCCGAGTGCTGTAAACACTCTTCCTCTGAATTGATTCGCTGATTATCACCTCGGTAGTTTCCCTCTATAATAATATTCATTTATTATTATTTGTCATAAAATTTCTGGAGAAAATACTGAATGAAGCTATGTGCATTATCTTGGGATATATAAGGTACACTCCCTTTGTAAAAAAAAGTAAAGTACCCCCGTCACGCCAAGTGGTGTATAGAGAATATGGTGTTAGTGACCATAAATATTGCAGACCTTCGGCACATGATTTTTGGGGTAATGTTGTCAATATTACGCCCATGCCGCTTTACTTTCCCAGAAAAAAATCAGGTACCCATTAAAGGCTGGGTGAACTCGGAAGCCGTCAGTTGGGATCGAACCCTACCTCTTGTCCTTTGTAGTCCAGTTCACTAACCACTGAGTTATCATGGCTCCCTACTCTCTGTGTAGCAATGAGGTATCTTCTTGACTTTCCAACCATGGATTACAGGATCAAGATTTGGAGGGCACGAACATCCCTGAAAATAAATGCAGATAAAGAGCATCCATTACACCACGAACTCAACACAGGAAAAGGTGTCAGGCTAAAAAGAAGGCAAATCATGAGAGTCTTAAGATGAAATTGTGCATTCAATAAATCAATGTGATGAAGATTTATCATTGTTTCTGTAGAGAGAAAAAAATAGGCTATTCGTTATTTTTCTATATCAGACCACCTTGGATCCACAATTACGCAAACCATCTCTCTTGAAGAAATGAACTGTCGAATTGGTAAGGCAGCTACGACCTTCGGCAAACTCACAGATAGGGCCTGGAACAACACGAAACTAACACTGAAGACTAAACACTTTTAATAAATCAAACTTGTGTGCTTAGCACATTATTATATGGATCTGAAACCTGGACAACATACTCAAACCAGGAAAAAAGACCAAATGTCTTCCACATGCGATGTCTCCGCAAAATAATGTACATCAAATGGCAGGACAAAATAACCAACTTACCTGTCCTGCGACATGCTAAGACCCCAACAATCATGTCGATGCTCAGATGTTGAAGACTAAGATGGCTGGGGCATGTCCAACGAATGGAAGAAAAGCGCATTCCTAGGCAAATACTATATGGTGAACTAATACACGGAAAAAGACAAATCGGCAGACCTAAACTATGATAGAGATATCTGCAAATCATCTCTGAAAGACTTCTCCATATGTGAAAATGACTGGGATTATCTGGCAAGTGATCACACATCATGGAGAGCATGTATACGGAACGGAATAACATCATTTGAGACTGTGCTAAGGCAAAACTTAGAAGAGAAAAGACTCATGAAAAAGGATGGTAAACCCTGTGGATCAGTGAGCCTGACTTGTTCATTCTGTGACCGTGTGTGTTTGTCAAACATTGGTAGAATTAGTCACGAGAGAAGCTGTTCGACAAAAACAAAACCTAAAAAAAATACATAATAGCCTCCACTAGACCGTCTGACAAGACGAAAAGGGCCATATATATATATATATATATATATATATATAGACCACCTAGAGAATTCACATATAACGCTAGGCAGGGGAAGGTCGCCAAAAACGTTTGACTTAACAATGAGGTGAGTACAATCTGTCATCATCTGCAAACTTTGCTTACTGGATCAGTCGATTAGCTCAGACGCAGAAAATTACACCGTAGAGCCGATGCTAATCAGTTCCCTAAGTTCCTTAGTTAGGTGAGTGGCAGTGTTCCCTAGCGTTTGGCTTTTCGTGGCAAGGCGCTGTGCCACTGAGTACAGGTTCAATCCTGCTTTGGTCCATATTTTTTTCTGTTGTTGATTATTTGTCAGTTTTTCAGAGTGCTGTAAACATACCTCTTCCTCTGAATTGATTCACTGATTTTCGCCTCGGAAGTTTCCCTCTGTAATAATATTCATTTATTATTATTTGTCTTCAGTTCCCTAATGTAACTTCTGCAGCGGTCCAACGGACGTTACCTCATTCCACCATGTTTGGAAATGAAAGTCCAACTAATAACTACATCAAGCTTAGGCAGATGGTGCTCGTAAGCCTGGGAGGGCCGACCATCTAAGGGCAGAATCCCCCTACAGAAAAGACAATCTGCTGCCTTGCAGGAAGATTGGGGACAATCAAAGGCTAAGGAAAGCAAACCTGAATAAAATGCTGGCTGAAATTGGATGCACTGGGCCACTGGCGCAGAACACAGTGCAACATTATGACAGGTATTCAATCAGAATGGATCTAACAGACTCTAATTATGATGTCTGTCTGTGGAGTACCCCCAGGCAGGTGGAATGCAGATGAGGTAAAATACATCATAAGATCTTTAGTAGAAAGAGCCATAGAGGTGAAAACAGATATATATCTATGTTTCATAGATTATACCAAAGCATTTGACAAAGTAAAGCACCAAGAAATAATCAAAATTCTAGAAGGCATAAATGTAGACATCAAAGATCTTAGAATAATAAAGAACATGTACTGACAACAAACAGTGTCCATAAGAACTGGAAATCAATTGGGAATATTTCAACAAATAAAACAGGGTGTTAGGCAAGGTTGTGTGTTGTCACCAGATTTGTTTAATTTGTATAGTGAAATTATTTTAAGATCCATAAGGGGCATGCCTGGAATCAGAGGTCATAATATAAATAAACAGGTATGCTGATGATATAGTCTTAATTGCTAAATGTGAAAATGAGTTACAAGAAATGTTAGACATTACAGTGAAAGAAAGCAAAAATAAAGGACTCAGCCTAAATAGCAAAAAGACAGAAGTAATGGTAACAACAAAGAAAAAGACATCACCTCAGTGCAAAATAAAGACAAGTGGAACAATATTAAAACAGGTAAATGAATTTAAATATTTGGGAACTTTGTTAACCTCAGACGGAAGATGTACAAAAGAGATGAGATGCAGAATGGCTCAGGCGAAAGCAGCTTTCCAAAAAATGAGGAAGATACTATGCAATCCATTTTTGACAATCGAAACAAGAAAAAGAGGACTTCCGTTGCAAGATGGTGGGATCTAGGTCACGTTTTCTTGATCGCTGCAGTAAGTGCATTCGGGATCTGGTTGATTTCGGTTCTCCGTTGTATTTTTCTGCATTAAAGTAAAAGTGATGATCTTCTTGTAACATCTGCACCGCTAAAGCGATGTTGTACGCCGGCAACAGTCCCTTTTTGACAAATCAAGTGTTGTGAATGTGATCTTCCAACATCTAGACTTGATCTGTGCTTTACGTCACATTGGTGCTGTTCATGGCCGTTGTTGGAATTCCTTGACGCAAGTTATTTCCATATTACTTATCAATGTAAACTACTTCGTCAGCCGCAGTTTTATCTCTTTGTTTATGATCATAGTTTTAGTCTTTTTGATATTCATATCTAGTCCATATTTTTTGCTTGTCATCTTTATTTTAGTAAGTAATTGTTGTAGATCGTTAGGATTTTCTGCTAGTAGTACAGTATTGTCAGCATATCTGAGGTTATTGATTATCCTTCCATTAATTTGTAGGCCTGGCATCTCTGTGATGTTTTTAAAGATTTGTTCATTGTATAGATTGAACAAGCTTGGTGATTGGATGCATCCCTGTCTTACACCTCTTTTTATATCAATGGGTCTAGCGTTCTCTTTGTTATATTTTATTATTGCTGTTTGCTCCCAGTATAGATTACATATTAGTTGTATGTCCATGTCATCTAGATGTATCTCTTTTTTTTTTAAGAGTTCTACAAGTTGTTTGTGGTGTACTCTATCAAAAGCTTTGGTGTAATCTATGAAGCAGGCATATATTGGTTTGTTTACTTCTGTGTACTTTTTGATTAATGTTCTCATGCAGAATATGGCTTCTTTTGTCCCGCTATTTTTCCTAAATCCAAATTGCTGCTCATCTAATTCAGTATTGATTTTATTTTGAATCCTTCCTTGTATATCTTTTAGCAAGATTTTTGTAACATGGCCCATTAGGCTTATTGTTCTAAAGTCACTGCATTCAACTGTACCATTCTTTTTAGGCAATGCAATGAAAGTTGTTGTTTTTAGTTCATTTGGTATGTATCCTGTGTGGTATATGTCGTTGCATATGTCTGTAATCACTTCAATGCCAAAATCCTCTAGTGCCTGTATCATCTCTATCTGTATGCTGTCAGGTACTGCTGCTTTTCCCTTTTTCATTGTTTTTATAGCTTTTTCCACCTCAGATTTTAAGATTTTATAACCCGATGTACATTTTATAATTGGTTTTTTTGTCCCTTTGATCATGAAATGCTTGCTTGCAAGCGATCATTAAATAGTTCTGTTATATATTCCTGCTATCTATCTATTATATTTTTATTGTCTGTTAGCATTTTTCCTTTCTTGTCTGCAGTGCATCCACTTCTCTTTATTTCTGTGTGCATTCCTCTTAAGTCTTGTTTGCTTTACATAGTTTGACCACCATTATCACCAGAAAAGCAGGAACTCAATTTTACTTTTTTTTTTCTTCATCCTGTAAGCCTGGGGGTCATTGGGTCACCACTAACAGAGGGACTTCTGGTCAATATGGCAGATAGTTAATATATAATATATATATAATATATATATAATGGCAGATAGTCAATATGGTTTATAGTACTTCGTCAGCCACAGTTTTATCTCTTTATGGAATTTACACAGTGTTTTGTTCGTCTTAGGCTGCTTTTACTAGAGTAATCAGAAATCGAAAGGGAGCGAATTTGTGTGTACGATATTTTTTGTGTGCTACGTCATCGTAATGGTTCATCGAACATCCCTAGACTCTAGACCGGCCGTACGCTAATCTTACGGTCGGTTGTTTGATGTGCGACGGGGATAATCTGACGACTAAATGTGTGTCTATATGTTCGGAATTGGAGTCATCAACGATGGCCTAACATCATCAAGTTACATCTACATTTTAGTAAAAATATGACGATCATCATTTTCAAGAGGACGTGAACTTCCGGTATATGGTGGATAGGTGGCGGGAACAATTGAAGGCTATGCGTGAAAAGTGTTCCTTGTTGCAGTTTCCTCATATTCCAAGTCCGGCTTGTTGCAGGAGCTACTGAGTTAAGTGCTCTGTGCACACCGTGAGCTGTGTGTCTCATCCATTTTGATCATGTTTCGATATTCCAATTGCTTTCGATGAATGATGATATCGTATGACAGGGAACAGTTGGCTGTGTTCACTTTCTGCGCGGTTTCGCATTATGTCTTCTGGCGTGTGCTGAGACTGCTATGATGGGGACTACAGTTACCTTTCTTTGTTTGGGAGATGAGATTCGGATGATTACGCTGGCACTGGCGGTTGAGCAATTATGGATTTTAATTCGTTTGCAGTGATACCGGGGCCTTCCATAACCATATGGCAGATAGATGGCAGGAACCATTCTACAAACAAATTGCTTTCAAAGCAATGATAGAAAAGAAAATTCCATGTCTTATTAAACGATCCTTCCGGTGTGTGACTATGCTGGCAACACGATACAATTTTCGATGAAAGTCAAATTTAAGATATAAGTGAATTTCAATGCCTGTAGTAAAAGAAATTCAAGCGTTTTTGTGTTATTTCGAACGGATTTATTTGTGGTATATTCTTACTATTTAGAGGCCCTCGACTTTGCTGATGACATAGTTCTCATCAGCAGTCAGACAAAAACGATGCAGGAAAACACAAATGAACTATCATCAATAGCCAGCAAAATTGGGCTTGAGGTCAATCATGAAAAGACTAAAGTCATGAAAAGTTTAATTCCAACAAGTGACAAAATATACATGGAAAACAAACCAGTAGAAGAGATCGATCACTTTATCTATCTTGGAAGTCACATTGATCGAGAAGGAGATACGAGCAAAGAAATTAGAATCAGAATGGCTAAAGCAGCAATGTCTTTCAGAAGCCTTGAAAAGTTGTGGAAATCAAAACTCATCAGCACAAACACAAAACTTAGGCTATTCAAATCAAATGTACTATCAACCCTTACGTATGCGTGTGAAAGCTGGAAAACAACAAGAGATATAGAAACAAAGTTGAACGCATTCGAAAATAAATGTCTAAGGAAAATACTTGGTATAGAATGGAACGAATTCAAAACAAACGAGGAAATTAGAGAAATCGCCAATCAACCACTAATATCTTCAGTAATAAAGAAAAGACGATGGTCATACATTGGACATGTGATGAGAAGAGATAATAATCGAATAGCAAAGCAAGCTCTCATATGGGAAACAACAGGTAAAAGAAAAAGAGGAAGATCCAGGGAGACACTGAGAAGAACACTGATGAGAGAGGCAAGAGCAGCAGGAATCGGCTCCCTCAATGAGATGGAACTGCTTGCACAGAACAGAGACAGATGGCGAGATTTGATAAAATATCTTTAAAAGACAAATTGCTAGAACAAAAATTCATATAGGAGAAGGTGTATCTTGGTCTACGCCCTATGGGCCGGTTACGGCTCGAAAGGTCAATAGATAGATAGATATTCTTACAGTTTGTGCGAATAAGTACAATTACCATCCATTGTACTATTACGATCACGAAAATGTCAGAAAGCGGGAAAACTACAACAACACAAAGCAAACAAATCAGAACGTTTAATAGCTACTTGGAACATCTGCGGATTAGGTGGTAAAAACACAGAAATAGTTGAATTTATGAAGAAAAGGAATATAAAAATCATAGGATTAGCGGACACAAGAAAGAGAGGTAAAATCATTAAAGAAATACACCATAGCTACACACTCATCACAAGCGGAATTAACAACATGGCAGAAGTAAACAAACACGGGGTCGGTTTTATTATTGAAAGCAAAACTGCCAGAAACATAATAGAAATAGATTACATCTCGGAAAGAATTATAAGTATCAAATTAGCAGAAAAAGGAGGAAATACCACATATATTAAAACATATGCTCCATGCAACAACACATATAGTGAGGACAGCAAACAAGAATATTTTGATGAACTCTCAGCCACAATAAATAAAGTCAAGGACGCAGAGAAATTGTTTGTACTAGGAGATTTCAACGGTAGAGTAGGACAAAGGAGAACACCATGGGAATTATACCTAGGACCATTTAGTGACATTAGAACAGAGTGTAATAGTAACGGTGAACACCTACTAAATATTTGTGCAGAACATGATCTTTATATAATAAACATGTTTAATCAGCACAATTGTAACCAAATACTTACTTGGTATAAATGGAATGACACTGACAAGGCCTCCCAAATCGATTTTATTTTGACTAGAAGACATCAAAGGAGGGACATAACAGACTCAAGATCTATACAAAATGCAATATTAGATACTGACCATAAGCTTATTTTATTATGGCTGAAAAAAAATGGGTTAGGAAACAACAGATTGCAAGACCTCAGGCACAAAGAATAGATCTAAAAGCAATAAAGAATGTAAACGTACAAAAAGAAATAGAAGAATCCGTAACCAACAAATTCCTAACCCAAATACAACCTACAAACATAGAGGAAGCATGGAAACAGTTTAAAGAAAGTCTAATAGAGTCAACACAAGAGATATGCGGTCAGAAAAATATAGGAAAGAGCAGAAAGAAACTTACAAGATGGTGGAATGAAGTAGTAAAATCAGCAGTGAAACACAAGAAAGAAAAGTATAAAACGTGGCAGAAGACAAAAACAACAGAAGACTACAATCACTATAGACAAGCCAGAAATGATAGCAAAAAGATCCTAGAACAAACAAAGCAGATTCTTGGAAAGCATTTGGTGAGGAATTAGCAAAAACATGTAGTGAAGAACCAAGAGAATTTTTCAAAAGTGTAAAAGCAATGAGAGTAAGAAATAATGATTATAACCCAACCACTATAATAAACGACAAGAACGGTAGACCAATCAGTAGCAGGAAAAACATAATAATCAGATGGAGAGAATACTTTAAGGAACTATTAAATCAGGGAAATTGAGTTATTGAGTTATTTGCGGGTCATCATCATTGCACTCCGAACATGTCCATAGGTGCTCAGATCCCCTCCTCAGCAATTCCCTCAGTGTCCAGCGACTGACGACTCCAGTTCTATGTTGGTTGATAAGTCTTCTTACACGGCCACTAAGTGTCTCATTTCTGGCTGTGCCCAACTTAACTCCCATTTCCATCATCCGAAGAAGTGACGTGGATCTGTGTTTGTCGAAGTCCAGTGCTCTTCCCACATCTCGGAGGGCATTGATGATGTCCGCCCGATCCATTGGTTGCCCGTCCTCAACGACAGCGCAGCTAGCCAACCTGTCCGCCCTTTCATTTCCCCGTACTCCCGCATGTCCAGGGACATAGACAAAGGTGACCTTACGTATTTTGGATTTCTGCAACGACTCTACCCATTGCATGCGTACAGAGCCCGCCTCCACTTTTTTTATCATGCTCATCGAATCACTCAGTATACATGCGTGGGTGTAGTCTTGTGACTCTAACCATTTGAATGCCTTGGTCACTGCCATCACCTCCATTGTCATGCTACTCGTGGTCACGACGTATGCACCACTGTCTTCGTAGACTATTCTGCCTGCCGAGCGTGCTGTAAATGCCCATGAACTTCTTTGGTGTCGTCTTACAGATCCGTCTGTATAGATGACTGCATCTTTCTCATCTGTGTTATCGCAGATGATTTATGATGTTCTGTCTGTGGGGTCGATCAATTCACTTAAACAGGCAGCTGTCTTCATGTGAGAGTCTGGAATCCTACTCTGATTGAGTCTTGATCGCAGAGAGAGAGATAACATCATCATCATCATCATGTACCCTGCCGGTTGGCGTAGGCGATCATGTCCCTCCACAATCTTCTATCTACAGTGCATCGTATCAGTTCTGTTGTTGACTGTTTTCCATGCCATGACACCAAGCTATCCAGTATTTTCTCTCTTTGTCGTCCACGATCTCTCTTTCCTTTTATTTTGCCAGTTGTAACCAAGTATTCCAACTTGAAGAGGAATCTTCTCATGATGTGCCCGAAAAATGTTGATTGCTTGTATCTGATGTTTTTTAAGAGCTCCCTTTTTGTGTTGGCCTCTTTGAGAACTTCCTCATTGGTCTTTTTATCTGTCCAGGGAACTTTCAACATTCTTCTGAGAAATCCCATCTCTGTGGCCTCTAATCGTCTTTTCATTTGTTTGTCTACTGTCCATGATTCGCTTCCATAGGTCAGAATTGGTTCTATATAGCACCGATGTACTCTCTTTCTCATTTTTATTGACATAGATTTGTTGCATGAGATATTTTTTTTCATTTTCTGAAATGCTATTTTGGCCTGAGCTATTCTGCTTTTTATTTCTGTGGTGCGTCTCCCGTCTGATGTAATTATTAAGAGATAACATCGAGGTAGAAAACTCCAACATCAACGAGCTACTCTTCGCAGATGACCAATGCCTAATATATGAGGATGAAAACCTGCTACAACAGTATTTAACATCTCTAGATAAAAGCTGCACAAACTACAGTATGAAAATTAACAAAGCAAAAACAGAGGCTATAAGAATAAGCAAATTAAGACACCCATTAAACATTAAGATCAAAGATAAAGAAATAAAACAAGTAGAGGAATTAAAATATGTAGGCACAATGTTCACAGAAGATGGAAATCTAGACAGAGAAATTGACATGAGAATACAAGAAGCAAATGCTGTCACATACCAGCTTTCACCATTGCTAAGACATCCAAACATTTCTATGCCAACTAAACAACAAATGATAAATAGCATTTTCATACCAACTTTGTGCTATGAAAGTCAAACATGGACCCTTTCTAAATCACATTTAAGAAAGATCAATACATGTGAGATGCGATGCTTGAGAAAAGTAACAAACAACACAAGAAGAGATAGAATACCAAATGAAACCATAAGAAAAATAGTAGGAACAAAACCCTGCCAAGAATATATAGAACAACAACAACTTAAACAGTTTGGCCACCTGGTCAGAATGAATCCATATCAATCACCATCAAGGGCATTCTTTTCGAGAATGCATGGAAAAAGACCAAGAGGAAGACCCAGAAGAAGATGGATAGATGCAGTGACAGAGACATGTAACAACAAAGGAAAGTCACTAATTCAGACAGTTCGAGCAGCTCAAGAAGGACAAATGATATAAACCACGACACCTTTTAGGTATCAGTGAAAAGAGAAAAGAAGAAGAAGAAGATTAAACAATCCATAAATATCATAATAAGATACCATGTCTTATTATGTGATCCCATATTGTGTCCATCTTATATACTTGCAAAACATTAATCTTGCAGTATTTCAATCCAAAACTCAAGTACTTGAGTTGAGATGCTTTCATAATATCCTGGTCATCTCTTACTAAGACCACAAAACTAACAAATAGCAAAATAGGTCCAACATGATATATAACATACTCATCATGTCGGGAAAAAAAATATTGTTTGAGGAACTGTGAAAGGAATAGATGAAGATGCAGATAAAGAAAAAGCTAAAGTGGTAATAAAAAAGAACTGAAAGCAAAAAGTTGCACTTTTGATAATAGCAATACAAAATCATCAATAATAGCATACAATATCATCAGCTTTACAGCAGCTTCGCATCTCTACGCATCTTGGTGCATCTTGATGCCTTTAGCTCTACCTGCACTTTTGATAATTTTTTCTGTGACTCATCAGTCATGATATAGGAAAGGAAGGCAAAGATAGTGCTCACATCACATCATGTGAATTAATCTGAGTATACATCTTTCAAGATTTTTAGTTTTTATATTTAGAGTTTAATGTTTTTGTTTGTAGCTGTCTTTGACCATAAGCATTGGCCACCAGTTGCACTTTACTTCTATTCACTTAACATAAAGAATATTTATAGATTTTAAGTTCTGTGTTTCATTGTTCTGTTTAATAA
The DNA here is from genome assembly GCA_032433765.1 of Megaustenia siamemsis. Taxonomy (NCBI): domain Eukaryota; kingdom Metazoa; phylum Mollusca; class Gastropoda; order Stylommatophora; family Ariophantidae; genus Megaustenia; species Megaustenia siamemsis. The sequence continues at coordinate 61,994,784 of JAVIAB010000125.1, read as the reverse complement.
CATCTTAGCATACTTTTAAGATTTTTTCGTTCTTTTTAATTAGAAATTGTGTTAATTAATGTTGAATTCATATGTATGAATTGTTGATAAATCTGTTGTTTTATTAAAATGTTTTACCACAGAGGTGAATCATACATTTCACTTTGAAATCAAGTCCAACTTTCAGGTACAATATTTTTCCTCAGACTTCTTAAAATAATACTAGTTTGTTTTATTCAGTAAATCATTTACTGTTGATTCAGGTACAAATGTGGAAGAAGCAAAGAAGATTTTGGAGAAAAGTAATTTACCTATAACATCAGCTGCAGACTTAGATGATGCTGCTAAGAAAGCAGTCTCAAGTCTCTCATGAGTACACCATGCTAGGGTGAGTTGGGGAATACTAACTCAAAATAATTATTATTTCAGATAAAGCACACTTGATGCACACACATACACGCACCAGTGAACACACACACAATTAGTCTTATATACCTTCCTTCTTGTATTGCATTTTCATAATTTGTGTTAAATTTATTTTAAAACCTGGAAATTTAATATGTAAGCTCTTGCAAGCCATTTGTACAGGGAATTATACTGTTTGTATGACTGAGACAAAATACAAACTATAAAATAACTCATCAGCTAAATAACTTTTATATAAATTTACGAAAACAGCTAAGTTTTTACATTGCTGTCTGTGCAAAATGTAACTGGAGGACATGGGCTTGGAGAGACAAATGACAGAGAAGAGAGATTGATAGATTGTGCAAAGACACATAAAATGATTATAGGTAATACCTGGTTCAAGCAACACCCTAGAAGACTATCTATCTATCTATTGTCCTTTCGAGCCGAAGACGGCACATAGGGCAGAACCACAATCTCAAAAACAGAAACCTTGCGGGCCAAAGTGGCACATATTGCAGGGATCACTGCTCTAAAATATATGGCGCTGTTTCCATAACAGTACTTTTTACAATGACAGCTTGTCAAGCCATCGATCAACCTCCTTAGTCGCCTCTTACGACATGCCTGGAAGGTCGCAGTGTCACTATTAGAAGACTATAGACACGGTAAAACCCAGACAACAAAATGCACAATCAAATTGATTTTATATTGGTACAGAGAAGATTTAGGAATGGGCTAACATCTGTTAAAAAAAGGCCAGGAGCAGATTGCAATAGTGGCCATGTACCAGTAGTTGGAGGAATAAGAATAACAGAATATGTAGAAATCCCCAAGAAATATGAAATTAGAACTAGATGTGTTTAGAGTAGATAGACAGATGAGTGATAAGTACAGTATAGTACAAAATAGATATAATGCTATTGAGGTAATACAGAACATCAAGGAGCAATGGGAAATGCTCAAACAATCGATTCAGCAAACATCAAAAGAGATAATACCAGTGACTAAAAGAACCAACTAAATGAAATGGATGATAGAAGAAATACTAAAATTAATGGATGAAAACACAAGAAAGAAGAACAGACATATACAAAATATTGCACAAAGAGATCCAAAACAAATGCAGAGAAGCAAAAGAAGGATGGTTAAAGCAGAAATATGAAGAAATTGAAAACAACAAAAGAAAGACTCAAAATTTACACATAATCAGTTAAATGAATTAACAGGAAGAAAAGAAGTCAAAAGTTTCAGGATATGTTAAATCAAAGGTAGGAAATATAATAATGGGACAGGAGAAGATAATGGAAAGATGGACAGAATGATTATGGTTATGGAAGGCCCCGGTATCACTGCAAACAAATTAAAATCCATAATTTCTCAACCATGGACAGAATATATCAGTCAACATTTTGGTGATGAAAGACCAGAGCTAAACAATTCAAACAAAGACACATGACCACCAATAATGCAGAGTGAAGTGGAGGAAGCAATTCAACACATTGAGTTATTGAGTTATTTGCGGGTCATCATCATTGCACTCCGAACATGTCCATAGGTGCTCAGATCCCCTCCTCAGCAATTCTCTCAGTGTCCATCAACTGACGACTCCAGTTCTATGTTGGTTGATAAGTCTTCTTACACGGCCACTAAGTGTCTCATTTCTGGCTGCGCCCAACTTAACTCCCATTTCCATCATCCAAAGAAGTGACGTGGATCTGTGTTTGTCGAAGTCCTGTGCTTTTCCCACATCTCGGAGAGCATTGATGATGTCCGCTCGATCCATTGGTTGCCCGTCCTCAACGACAGCGCAGCTAGCCAACCTGTCCGCCCTTTCATTTCCCCGTACTCCCGCATGTCCAGGGACATAGACAAAGGTGACCTTACGTATTTTGGATTTCTACGACTCTGCCCTATGCATGCGTACAGAGCCCGCCTCCACTTTTTTTATCATGCTCATCGAATCACTCAGTATACATGCGTGGGTGTAGTCTTGTGACTAACCATTTGAATGCCTTGGTCACTGCCATCGCCTCCATTGTCATTCTACTCGTGGTCACGATGTATGCACCACTGTCTTTGTAGACTATTCTGCCTTCCGAGCATGCTGTAAATGCCCATGAACTTCTTTGGTGTCGTCTTACAGATCCGTCTGTATAGATGACTGCATCTTTCTCATTGGTGTTATCGCAGATGAGACTGTTGACCTCAGCATTAACCACGACCGGGTTCTGTTCCCTACTTTTCCTGTTGAGTGTGACAATACACGAGAAAATCCCCTTGAATGACGTAGGCACCGGTATCCACTCCTCACCAACGCTGATATTGGTAAGCCCACAGACCTGTTTGATGACATCTTCTGCTCGGCCCACCCATGATTTGCCTCTTTTTAGCCTGTCACCTTTCTCTGTGTTGAGCACGTGGTGCAATGGATGCACTTTATCTGTACTATTCTTCAGGTATGCTCGTGCTCTCCAGATCTTGATTCTGTCATCCATGGTTGGAACTCATTGCTACACAGGGAGGTGTCCCTCGTACATTACAGGCTAATGCGCATGGCTTCATTTTGTATTTTCTCCAGCCTATCAATTCAACACATGTAAAGAGGAAGCTCCAGGTCCTGACAATATAACAGTCGAAGAGATAAATGCATTAGGAAAGCTGGGAGTACAAGTCATAACAAAACTACTCAATGACATATATAACACTGGACACATACCCGAAGATCTACTAAAATCTATCTTTGTAGTCGTCCCACAAAAGTCAGGTGCCACTGATTGTGAAGACCATCGCACTTTTAGTCTCATGAGCCATATTATGAAAATATTACTAAGAATCATCATGACATGTGTAAGGAACAATATATAACCAGAAATAAGTGAGGAACAATGTGGATTTGTTGAAGGAAAGGGCACCAATAATGCAATATATATCATGAAAACATTGATAGAACGAGCTATGGAGGTAAAGAAAGATCTATATATGTACTTTATAGACTACACAAAAGCATTTGACCAAGCATTTAGCATGTGGAAATAATCAATATGCAGGAGAAATTAAATATTGATGGCAAGGATCTGCGAATCATAAAAAAACATACTGCAATAAACAGCAGCCATAAGAATTATCTTTCCTGTGTGTTACCGGGGCCTCATTATGAGTAAAGAATAGTGACACTGTATCCTTCCAAGCATGTCGTAAGAGGCGACTAAGGAGGTTGATCGATGGCTTGACAAGCTGTCATTGTAAAAAGTATTGTTATGGAAACAGAACCATAGATTTTAGAAGCAGTGATCTCTGCAATATGTGCCATTTTGGCACACAAGGTTTCTGTTTTTGAGATTGTGGTTCTGCCCTATGTGCCGTCTTCGGCTCGAAAGGACAATAGATAGATAAGAATTAGCAACCAAACAGGATAGTTCCAATATATAAAACAAGGAGATAGACAAGGCTGTCGCCGGATTTGTTTTCACTTTACAGCAAAAATATTATGAGATCAATAGTAGATATAAAAGAAGTTGAGGTCAACGGTCACAATATAAACAATTTGCGATGTACGACTGAGACAGTTTTAATAGCAAAGAGAGAATGAATTACATGAAATGATAGACATAATAGTAAAAGAAAACAACAAGAACGGTCTCAGTCTAAATAGTAAGAAAATAGAAGTAATGGCCATATCGAAGAAAAATCATCACCATCATGCAGAATAAAAATAAACAGGACAAATCTGTAACAAGTACAACGCATCAAATACTTGGGCATAATTATAACATCAGATGGAAGATGCACCACAGAAATAAAAAGCAGAATAGCTCAAGGTAAGAGAAGGAGTATCTTGGTCTACGCCCATGGGCCGGCTACGGCTCGAAAGGTCAATAGATAGATAGATAGCTCAAGCCAAAATAGCATTTCAGAAAATTTAAAACGTCTTATGCAACAAATCTATGTCAATAGAAGTGAGAATGAGAGTTCATCAGTGCTATATAGAGCCAATTCTGACCTATGGAAGCGAATCATAGACAGTAAACAAACAAATGAAAAGACTATTATGAAAAGCCACAGAGATTGGATTTCTCAGAAGAATGTTGAAAGTTCTCTGGACAGCTAAAAAGACCAACGAGGAAATTCTCAAAGAGGCCAACACAAAGATGGATCTTTTAAAAAACATCAGAAAGAAACAATCAACATTTTTCAGGCACATCATGAGAAGAGGAAAGTTGGAATACTTGGTTACAACTGGCAAAATACAGGGAAAGAGAGAAAATACTAGATAGCTTTGTGTCATGGTATGGAAAACAGTCAACAACAGAACTGATACGATGCACTGTAGATAGAAGATTGTGGAAGGACATGATTGGCTACGCCAACTGGTATGGCACATGATGATCCCAGAGGATACAATATTTAATTTTCCAAATTATACAGTAGAATCCACTGTATAAACAAGACTATATATAGACTTATAATGCTATTACCCAGCCTTCAAATCGGTTATGATGCATTTTGTGAAATTAGCCCTGCCAAAAAAAAAAAACTGTCAATTGTGTGTACTTTCTTGTCTCTGTGTAAATTGTTTGGCTAAGCAGTAAACGTGACTAAATTATGCACTCAGATGTGTTTTCCATCTTCTATAGCTGAATATACAAATTGTCTTATGATTATCAACTAGTCTTCGTCTGCCCCTGGCAACTGCAGTAGAACTAGATTTCATCTATCCATCTCACTTGCTACCTGGGCCAATTTTGTTTGTGAGACCATTCTTTTAGCAGTTCATAAACTAATTTGTAACGCTGACTATTCTCAACAAGTTTTTTTTTTTAAATTAAAATTATTGCTATTGACTCATTAACCCTGGAATTATTTTGTTGCTTTGGACAGAATTATCTTACTTTAATTTATGAACTATCTAATGTTACCAAATTTAAACTTATGCATAATATTTGTTTAAAAAAAACATACATCATATATCAAATTAAACAGAAAATATTGCAAAACATGGAAACAATATTTTTATACCACAAACTCATTAGAACAAGCATTTAAAAAGTGAAGAAAGTATAAAATAACAGCCAAAATATTAAACTTAACTCACCAAATTGTAATTCAAGATAACATTTGCAATAAGATCAGATGCAAACATAATTTCAATGTGTGACTTTTTTCAAAGCATTTTAATTTATATCTTTGAAAGTTGAATATCCCATTCAGAATATCCAATATAATATCGGAATTCATATTTGATGTAGACACAGTATAAGATAAAAAAAGTAGAAAAATTGTATATCCTATCCTTACCATTCGACAGACTGCATATTCACAATGCATGCAAACTATATTTTTTGTCATCCCCATCATCATGTGCCAAACAGGTTGGCGTAGGCAATCATGTCCTTCCACAATCCATCGTATCAATTCTGATACGACCAATGAGAAAGTTCTCAAAGAGGCCAACACAAAAAGGGAGCTCTTAAAAAACATCAGAAAGAAGCAATCAACATTTTTTGGGCACATCATGAGAAGAGGAAAGTTGGAATACTTGGTTACAACTGGCAAAATAAAAGGAAAGAGAGATCGCGGACGACAAAGAGAGAAAATACTGGATAGCTTGGTGTCATGGCATGGAAAACAGTCAACAACAGAAATCATACGATGCACTGTGGATAGAAGATTGCGGAAGGTCATGATCGCCAACACCAACCGGTACAGCACATCATGATGATTTTCAGCCAAGTATATAGTTTTTTCCTGTATGTTGCCGGGGCCTCATTATGAGGGAAGTAAAGAATAGTGACACTGTGACCTTCCAGGCATGTCGTAAGAGGCGACTAAGGAGGTTGATCGATGGCTTGACAAGCTGTCATTGTAAAAAGTATTGTTATGGAAACAGCGCCATATATTTTAGAGCAGTGATCTCTGCAATATGTGCCACTTTGGCATGCAAGGTTTCTGTTTTTGAGATTGTGGTTCTGCCCTATGTGCCGTCTTCGGCTCGAAAGGACAATAGACAGGTAGATGTAGTTTTTACATTGCAGGATCACATTTTGCTAATTTTATCCTGTCTACAAAAAAATTTCTTATTTGATACATTACTGAATGTAATTATGCTTCTGATGTAAAGTTGTTTTTTTTTTCTCCCTTGTTTTTTTACAGATGTATATTATTGTGGACGTAAATCACAAATCATTGTAATCAGAACAGGTGCCATTTTCACACTGAGGTTGGCTTTAAAATGTATCTATTTTTTTTAATGTGTATGTTTTGCTATAATGGTTGTGCACTGTGTTTACTTTTCCATCTATTGTGAATTATAACTGTGTGTTTATTTTTATTTTTTTTATTTTAGTAATTTTTGTCTTCTTCATTAGTATTAATTTTTTCACTTTAAATATTTATATTTTTACTCATATTTTGTTTATTTGTTAACCCTAAAAAGGGAACATGTTTAATTCTGTTGAGGTTTTCAATGAAGCTCTGATATGTGCACTATCCAGCCAATCACATTTCAATTTCATCACTACGTTTGTTGTTTGTTTTACCTCTTTAATCTATATATAACTTTAGGCATTTAGAAGTACCCAGTTTCTAGGACCATTATGTGGAGTTAGAGTAGACTTTTCATCAACACTAATTTACTAAGGGAGCTGCGATAGCTCAGTGGTTAGTGAACTGGACTACAAAGGACAAGGGGTAGGGTTTGATCCAAACCGACGGCTTCCGGGTTCACCCAGCCTTAAATGGGTACCGGATTTTTTTTCTGGGAAAGTAAAGCAGCATGGGCGTAATACTGACCACATTACCCCAAAAATCATGTGCTGAAGGTCTGTAAAATATAGGGTCACTAACACCATATTTCCCTATACGCCACTTGGCATGACGAGGGTACTTTACTTTTTTTTTTTTTTACTAATTTACTAACCCTGTTGGCAGGAAATCATAAGAGAAAGAGTCAAAATGTTACTGATCCTGAACTACATACAGAAACAACAAATAAAATAGTTTGCCCATCTAGTAAGAATACCACATGATTAATTACCATTCAAAGCATATGTTAAAGAGGAGAAGGGAGAAGAGCAAGAGTAAGATCAACAAAAATCAAAGAAAGCTACAATGCCAACTTTTAATGGTTGAAACTGCCAAAAGGGCAAGAACCAGAACTTTGTATCTCCCTGACACCAAAATTGGGTACAAGAGGAAGTAAGAAGAAGATGCCAGGAGTCAGGTCTGAGTCACTAAATTATGTCAGCTCAATTGCTTATTCATGTTTTTCAGTTATTTGTTCATTGTACAATATATTGGTGAAGAATTTGTATAATGTTTATGCTAAATATTTAATAAATAGATTATTTAATAAACATCTCTATACATTTTTCTGTGAAGTTTTAGTATATGCCAATGTTAAATTAACCCTTGCACTTTGCCAAATTGTACTTCTATGTGAAGCTTTACTTCAAGGAGATGTTGATTGTATATTGTCAATCTCAAGAGCAATTGAATTTGGTGCTTATATGGGGGAGAGATTGCTTTTTCATCCATCATGTACATGTAGGACAGCATCAACATCCTGTCTCAGTTTAAGTTCATCTATGTTTAGGATAACATTAACCTGACTTCAATTGGACTTGATTTTCTAGCAAGCTTTTTCCAGTCAGTAGTGTTCATATCAAGGTCCTTTATGTCACAGACACCTTTTGTAGAAGGGTTTTCCTGTTTTTTTTTTTGTTGGAGGATGTCGCTCCAAGGAGGATGATTTTGAGAGTCTGCCTAATCTGACTTGGCATGGATGTTCCAGCCATCTTAAACAATGTTACCAGAGTAAAGTGAACATGCTTCGCATCCCAGCTTAATTTTTTTTTTTTTCAATCTATCCAAGAAATCCATCTATGGCTGTCCATTGTTAAATGCTTTGATTCTTTTTTTCTTACATATATGTAGACCTGCATTCACTGACGAGTGACATGTAGTAGAGTGAATGTTTTGTATTCAACAACTGCATTTTTTTCTACACTCTCCATTAGCACTATTGGGTTGCTCAGTCTAAATTTACTCTTTTCTGAAGCTGTATATAAAGTTTATTATTGGTAATGATGGATCCAACAAGGTAGTTAAATCTGTTTACATAGTTCAGTTTATAGTGGCATGTGACAATGTTAGAAGTTTGGTGCTTTGAGCATCACATTTGTCTTTTGTAAGTTGATGGTGTTTTCAAAGAAATTTCAGGATGCAGTAATCTACTAGAGTTTAAGGTAAAAAAGTCTCCCATCAGACCTTGTGTAAGAATAGACACTTTTCATTGATGCTTTAAAGACATATTTTATCAACATGTTGATATCAAATAGGGTTAGGGTTCATTCCTGTTTGATTTTGCAGTTGAAATGGAAGGTTTTGGATTATACAGTTGATTGTAATGACCATCTAACAACAGATAGAATTAAATTGTTCATGTCAATAAAGCAACAAAAAAGCATTTTGTTTTTTCTCTGCATCTTCTTACAGTTGTCTCAGTGAAAATACTATGCCAATAGCTATCAAGATAGAGGCTAAAAAACTATTTAAATTGGCAGCAATAAAAAAAAGGCTTCTGTATTTTTTGCTTTGAAACATTTGAAATCATTAAGGACAATAAAATGTTTTCTAGTTCAGTGTAGGCTTTAACTACAACAAAATAGAAAGAAGCACATATAAAACTATAGTTCATGTAAAGAACTGTGTATGGATATATTTTTATGATTTAATAAAAATCAAATTGTAATTGTTATTGTTGGTAAGTCTTTGTTTCTTCATGGAATTATTTGCTTTAACTTATCTAATCATTTGGAATGTATAACGGTCTTATCATCATCTTCGCAATCATTTACAAGGTTGACAAATATATACTTTCTAAACATTCTTATGAAAAATAGTCGTTCATTTCCATACATATCGAAACATGATAAATGGCTTATGGTGAAAAATAGCAGTTGCAAATATTTGTGATACTAATGATTGTGATTATGAACATGAACTACCTCTACTTCCTGTCACAACAGTGTCAAGTTGCTGCTGCTCATTACTGTTATTGATATGCAGATAAGGATTTGAGTAAATTGAGTGTCCAGTTGTTCTGATCATGCAGTCAAGGGTGCAGAAATGAACTCACGACTGTTAAATAAAAACTTTATATAATTTAAAGTAAATGATATTGCTTACTTGGCACTCATTTTACTCTTTAAAAAGTTTTTTTTTTCCTAAATTGGATACACAATAATTAGTTGCTATTGTTGAAGTTAATCGTTTAAAAAAAATGTCATACACTTTTTGCTATACTTCTTTTCCTCTCTAAAATTAGTTGTCATCTTTTATTCTTTTTCTTTTATTTAACTAAGCATATGGTGTATTCACTGCTGGCTATAATTTTTGCTTTAAGTCTGTTGTTGCAGATCCATGACCTGATCAGCATATTTAACTAGTTTAATGTATATTTGATGCTGTTAATTTCTGTACTTAAATGGCAAAGCCAAATTCAGATTATATGTGTCAGTGATTATGTGTGCAGTATTGTACTATAACTCTCATATGTAGAGTAGCCAACAAACCTTGGAGTAAGACTAGATAGAAGACCTACATGGCACCTACAAACACTGAAAAGAAGGTAGTCTGGAAACTTGTCAGAGGAAAAAGTTGGCTGGAACCACCTTGAGAATCAAGATATAGGTCCTTAAACTTAAAGCAACATACTTGGGTACCATATGACCCACACTCGAATATAGCATGACAGTTTCAGCCACTGTCAATCAATGACAACAGGCCTATCAGGAGTACAAAACTGAGGGATAACATAACTGTAGGGTGAAAAACACACTAATTCAAGAACTGTAAAGACATATTAAAGTCCAATCTCAGAACAAGAAACATGCAGAGAAAGTGATACTACTTAACAAAAAAATCATGCATATGAAGACCTACACATGCGCAAGAGAAAACTAGAACCTCCGAAAATAGACTGAAAAGATGTCAACCATGTGTCCAGAAAGCTACAAAGACTTTCTTTTCACTGACACAAACTACTACTACTACTTCTATGAGTGGCACTGTTTCTGTATAAAAGACATGTGTCCCAGTGCGCAACACAATGTGATTAATTCGCAACTCCAAATATTCTGAACAACACTTGTGTTCAACACTTCATGTCTCAAGACATAGTTTTAGATCTTGTACAAAAGTTTATTCACACAGTTCTTTAGTTACGCTTCCTAACTCATCTAGATAAATATCTGGATTGCTTATAAAAGTCATTACACATGATTGGTTATGGCCATCTAAACAATCAATCAAACTATATCATTAGTGGAAATTGTATATGTGTCAAGGCTTATGCCTGTTTTATGACACTCCCCTGGTTCTGTAATTAAATCAACATAACTTATTTTACCTAGCGTAAATCACACATATGATAACATAACTTCTGTACATAATTTGTATTAAAAACTACTCCTATAAAGTCTGTATATGCTTACCCTTGATCTCCTACATGAACCTTGATCTCTTTATAGATCCAAAATATCAACATATAGATAAACATCTTCCTTTGAAATAAGTCTTTCTGAAAAACCTCTCACTAAAACATCCCTAGATCAGCCTTCTCTGAATGTTATCAAAGTCTACTCTAAGTCTCAAAACTCAAGTCTATAAAGCTAACAACAGTTTCTTTAAATCTAGCACCCAAAAAGGGGTGGTTAACTTCCACATTTACCAATCCTTTATCTTATCTCACTGCTGAGAGACTATCTTCTACTCCCTTGTATTTTGCTTGCAGCTTTATCAGCAAACGCGTATCAATACCAAATTTTTCATTTGTTAGTGTGGCACCCTTCTATACAAAGTGTGCACGAGAAAATGTTTTTGTCTGTTGTTTATTCCAAGACAATGTTATTGCCAATTGTATTAATTCTCAGAATGTTGGTCTTATCTCTATTAATCTTCAGTCCTAGCTGTTATGATCTCTCATCAAGTATGCTCATTTTATCCTGCATCTGTTGATGGCTGTGTGAGAGCTATCATCAGCAAAGTCTAAATCAAGTTGTTTGGTTGACCACTGGATTCCATTTCTGTTGTTTTGAGTTATTTTCATAATCCAATCTATGGCCAGTAGAAAGAGAAATGGAGACAGAAGGCCTTACTCTTGTTCTTATTATTTCAAATGCTTCTGTAATCTGTCCTTCATGCACCACACTACATTTCGTTCCTTCATACATTGTTTTTATCAGGTTAATAAACTTTATGGGGATTCCGTAATGATTCAGCAACTTCCAAAGCATTCTTCTGTCTAAACTATCAAATGCCTTTTCGTAATCTATGAATGGGGGATTTTAGTTCTAAAATTTGCTCAACTATTATATGTAAAGTAGTTCATACGAGTATGTGTAGTAGATCACCACATGATCTGTTCTTCCTAAAACCTGCTTGTTCATCTCTCAAATGTTTCTCTATGGTCTCTTTTAGTCTCTCCAGAATGATTCTGCTTAATATTTTTCCTGACACTGATAGTAGCATAATTCCCCTATATTTGTGCACTCCTGTAAACTTCCTTTCTTTGGTAGTTTGATCATATAACATTCTTTCCAGTCTTTAGGTATTTCTTCCCTCTCCCAAATTTTATCTAATAGATTATGTAGCATCTTGGTAGAGGTGTTAATATATGCTTTGATGGCTTCCGAAGGAATTTCATCTGGTCCTGTGGCTTTACCATTTTTTAATAGTTTGATGGCTTTCATTATTTCTTCTTTGCTTGGTTTTCCACAGTTAACGTGTAACTCTTCTTCTGCTGGTAGTATATCTGGAGGATTATTTGAGCCGGGTCTATTCAAAAGTTCTTCAAAGTGCTCTTTCCATCTCTCCCCTTTCCATTTGTTCCCTTATATTACTAAGCAGATTTCCTTTCTTTTCTTGCGTAAGCATCCTCACCCAGTGTTCCCTTGGGCCTGGCGTGGTGGCCCTTCCCAGTCGTTGTTCTTCGCTAGGCACAGACAAGTACAGATCGTATTCTAGGAAGCAAGGAAAACAACGTAAACACACACTCGAGGTTTAATGATGAAAGTTAACCTCCCACACAATTTCTTTGTGCTGTTGTACAGTTCTTTCATATTCCCTTTATTTGCTGCTTCTTCTGCCTCTTTAGCTAGTTCATCTATATATTTCCTCTGCTTGGAATATATATATATATATATATATACTTATATATATTATCCCTTTTAATGCATCTTCTCACTTCTTTGTTCACCTCTGTGTAAGCTTCCTGTGTCTTGGCTTTATTACTTCTCGTTTTGCTTTTATTTATGTCTGCTTTCTTGTTCTTTCTTTCTTTAATTTTGTCCAGGGTCTCTGCTGTCATCTATGCCTTATTCTGGCGTTCTCTTTTCCCTAGTGTTTCTTCACATGTCTCTTTTCATATATCTTTTACCTGTTTCCAATGATCTTCTATATTTATTGTATTTTCTAGTTGTTGGAGGACTTGGTATTTGTTTGATATTGTGACTGCGAATTTATCTTCCTTGTTCTTTAAGGAACACTACTTTGAAATACTTTCTACCTTTATTCGTTGTAGTATACCTTTTTAGTTTAATTTTAAGTTTATCTATCAGAAGATGATGATCAGTAGCTATATATATCCCTTCTATATACTTTTACATCCTGTAAGGATGACTTATTATTAATACATATGTGATCAATTTGATTTTCCGTTCTATGATCTGGTGACACCCATGTAGCTTTATGTATTCTTTTATGTTGGAATATTGTTCATCCTAAGCTCACTTGATTAAGGTCACAGAAATTCACAAATATCTCTCCATTCTCGTTTATATCTCAAAGTCCATGTTTTCCCATAATCTCTTCGAAGCCTCTATTGTCTGATCCTACTTTAGCATTTAGGTCTCCCATCAAGATTATAATATCCTTGGCTAGTCTTGTATCCATCTGACATTGTAGCTGTTTATAGAAATCATCTTTAACTAAATCATCCTTATCGTTGGCATTGGATAATGTGTAATTTTTATTTTGTTTTTGGTTGTTTTAAATGTTGCTCTCATTAGTCTTGGTCCTACTACTTCCCATTCTATTAGTGTCTTCTGTGCATTCCTTGATAGCATTATAGCTACCCCTTCACTATGTTGTGCTCCAGGTTCCTGGTGTCCTGATGATAAAATCATCTCTCCTGTATTTAGTTTTATTTTACCCGTTTCTAGCCATCTTGTTTCACACATTCCCAGAATAACTATCTTGTAGTTTGACATTTCTGCTGCTACCTGTGCAGCTTTTCCTTGTTTAGAGAAATTATATAAAAATTATTTGTTAAACGCAACTCGCCTTTCACCCCCAAGGGTTCTTGAGACTTTGTTTTTTTCTTCGTAATTAAATACGGCTGGAAGATATATCCAAGTAATGTGATGCCATGCTGAAAGAAAGCTTTGGATACTTTTGGTGGCTCGCCTTCGGATGAGATCCACGATTATGAAACCAGTTTCACAACCTAGTAGTGGTGTACTGTATGTGTTATTGTTAATAGAGAAGTGGTGTACTGGAAGTTAATTAACCTTTTTGAGTACTCTCACTTATCTTTCCGTTTCTAAAATGGCGGATCTAGTCCACGATCGCTGCAGAAAGTGCATTCGATGTCTGATTAATTTCGGTGCTAATTTGCACTCCTATGCGTTAAAATCAAGATGATGATCTACTTATTACATCTGCGCCGATAAAACAATGTCGTACGCCGGCAATATTTCATTTTCGACAAATCAAGTATTGTGAATGCGACCTTCCATCATCTAGGCTTAGTCTGCGCTTTACGTCACACTGGTGCTGTTCATGACCGTTGTTGGAATTCTTTGACGCAAGTTATTTCCATGTTACACATGTAAACTACTACGTCAGCCGCAGTTTTGTCTCTTTGGGGAAGTTGCTTCGTGTTTTGTTCGTCGTGGGCTGCTTACACTAGAGCAATCAGACAGAAATCTAAAGGGAGCGAGATAGAGGTATAGCCAGGATGTTTACATTGTAGGCATTTTCCGGATTTTTTCTCACATAAAGGACAGACACTGAGCAAGACCTGGAGCAGTCATGTCCATAGATCCCATGTGAACAGTTGCCGTGACACGTACCGATGATGACGTTGCAGCCTTTGCTACACCAACTACACACACAACGACCTAGAATGCCCGTCCAGACAATAGGTGTCTGTAAATGTTGGCACAGGTGACAGTGAGCTAGACGGCTTTCGCAGATGTCATGCTTAATGATGAGTTAATGACTATTGTAATGTGAAGTTTAGAAGCAACGAACAGTTAGGTGACAGTGTGCGAAACAGCTATCGCCGAGTTACTGCTCAGCAATGAGTATGATAGGAGAGTTGTGAATTCAAAGCAACGACTCATTCAGATGAAAGCGAGACAGCGATCGCCGACTAATGCTCAAAAAAGTGGGTTTTTAGAGTTAGTGCCTATTAGAGGCACGAACAACCTTGGGAGATTTCTCAGCATAGATCAGGGGCAAATAGCTGTCGGGAAGATTCCTGCGCAGTGTCTTCAAGAGTCCGACTGAGGTAGTCTGCTCCTATGAGAGGTCACCAAAGTGCAGGGTGGCTTGAATAGCATGGGTTACGCATCGTGGTTACCATGAGAAGTGCCACTGACAAACATGCTGATGTGGTTATTGTGTAAATTGTTGTGCGAGGTTGAATCAATAACTTTGAGTGTGTATTTTGGTAAATCGAGTGTGTATATGGGTATAGAATGCAATCTGTATATGTCTGTGCCTAGCGAAGAGCAAAAACTGGGAGGGGCCATCAAGCACAGGCCCATTGACGCAGAGGCGGTCGTAACAACGAAACAGCGCGAAGTCCCTCATTTACACGATCACGACAGACGGACAGTGTTCGAGCTATGGATGAGTAAGCAGACAGATAAGCGGCTACAGAATCCCGAGTTCAATCCAGCACACTCGGTCCAGGGCTGATACGTGGTCAGGACGAGCTGTCCAGTGCAAGCCGCCTCCAGGCAATCTACGTGCCCACAAGGCGTCGAGGAAATCGTTCCAATAAGCGTGTTCAGGTCGGTCATTAAGTGTTCTGTTAGGAATGAGAAACCGCCACGATATCTTTCTCTTCTCCCTTCTCCCATACACTTCTACTCGACATTGCCTAGCATATGCCCTATCCGATCGCACCTATATCACCTCCTTGTCATTTGAATGGCATATACCGCCCGCCTATAACTCCGTTCTCCGTTCCTACAAATGAAATGATCTACTCCCATGGGGCTCTCTTGCCCACTTTGCCTATTTACTTCTTCTCTACCCTGCCCCTGAACTTCTTCAAATCTTTTAGTAATGCTTTCCACTTCTATCGCCGCATTTAGGACTTGAGATAGTCGTGAGGTAGTGCTCTTCTTGCTTTATCAGCAATTCATTCCCGTTATAAATGTCGCAACCAATAACCTACTTATCTGTTCTGTATCTACCCCGTCCAAAACCTTGCTCCGCCATGTCAAGCATCTTTTCCCCTTCATCTGTTGTAGTGCCCTCAATTTAATGATGCAATAATATTAATTCGGATGATTACGCTGGCATATCTTAAGATCCAATCTACTGGAAAATTCTCAAACAACTTTAAAGCAGAAACTGAGGCCATCAGAGATGCTGCAACACTGGCTACTCAACTCAAAAATAACATGCACAAATAAATTGGTGATTTTGTCAGTACTATGATTTCTAAAAAGCCCCAAGAACAATGAACTAGATGACGAGAACTACCCTGGACCAACTATGCAATTCAGTGGATACCTGCACACTGTACGAGCACGTACGAACACACGGGACGAACGCGCAGACAAATTAACTAAAGAGGGAGGGAGATTACCACAAGAGAACCATCCGCTCAGTTATGATGAAGCCAAATCCATCCTCAAGGGTCAGTTCCATTAAAAATGGAAACGAGAACACACAAAGCATAACGAGAGTGACGGATACCACCAACTATAAAGGTAAATCATACTTCGCCTATGCACTGGCCACAATAGAATGAGAAATCACATGTTCACCAAATTCAAAATAGGTACAACCAGCCTATGCCACTGTACACTGCACAATATGACTACAAAACATGTACTACAGGACTGAACCCATTACTGAGAAGAGAAATGTGGTCTACACCCACCTCCCTGAAGAAAAACTATATGGGGCATTCGATTCGCTTAAACAGACAGCTTTCATGAGAGAGTCTGGAATCCTACTCTGAGTTTTGATCGCAGAGAGAGATGAGACCGTTGACTTCCGCATTAACCACGACCGAGTTCTGTTTCCTACTTTTCCTGTCGAGTGTGACAATACACGAGAAAGTCCCCATGAATAACGTAGGTTATCCACTCCTCGCTAACGTTGATATTGGTAAGCCCACAAAACTGTCTGAAAAAAATCTTCTGCTCGGCCCACCCATGATTTGCCTCTTTTTAGCCTTGCACCTTTCACTGTGTTGAGCACGTGGTGCAATGGGTGCTCGGTATTTTTCGAGCCAATCAATTTGACAGTAAGAATTGCCAGGGCATATTCGATTGGTGCGAGGACTAATCCCTGGAACAGAAGAGTAAGTAGCCTCTGCTCGATGTTGGCAGCTGCCATGACCTTCAAGACGGCTAATCCTTTGCGGGATTTTGTTATGACATGATCGATGTGGTCCCGAAAAAACAGGCTCCGAGGTATGTCATCAACTTGTCCCTGGTCACCTCATCAGCTCCCATTCGTACTACCGGTGTGTCCGTAATTAACGATTGTTAATTAAACTGATGCTTTATTTAACCAAGGCACACCTGAAACCCCACACCAGGAAGAAATGCGATCGAGTTCGTCTTGCATTGTGGAGGCGATTCCCCGTCTGTCTCTTCCCTGTCGATATACCAGAATATCATCAGCAAAAGTCATAGTTCTTCACCTCCCATCCAGCATTCCGTGATCGTTATTGTGTACACGTTAAATAGAACTGGTGACAATGGTGAGACTTGTGGCAGCCCTGGACAAATGGATATTGGCACGGAAGACCAACTTCCACATCTGAGTATCACCTTCCTCTGAAACAGTGCCGCGTGTCATCTAAATGAGGAAAGGGTGCACCGCCAGTTTGACGAGCATATGCATGAGATATTCAAATGGTAACTTATTGTATGCATCCTCCAGATCTATAGCAGCAGCATATGTCTCCTCTCGTCTGTGGAACCTTCGAAGGCAAAGACTTCCGCATTGAGCCATGTCTCTTTGTTCAATATCTATAACCTCCGAGTATGGGTGGGAATGCATGTTTCTGTTCAAGGTGACAGGTGAGGACACGGGCAACTATTTTCTCCAGCAGCTTGCCCGCAGTGTTCTGCATTGTGATGATTCTGTAGGCACTGATCTGAGAATGGTCTTTGTTTGGCTTCGGTAGCGGTAGGTAGTAGCTGTGTAGCCAACCAATCTGGCCACTCCGAATACTGGCATTAAACTCATTGGCCAGTTTTGTCAGCTAAATCGCCTATGTCGTCGTACCGAACACCATCTGGACCAGGAGCGGTGTTGTGTGACCTTTTAAGTGTCGTGCGAATGGTATCGGTTGTGATTGTGAGATCACTTCCAGCACTACATCCTTACACAATGTTGAACAATGTTTCCTTTGCTCTCATCAGATTTGTGCCATATCCTCTGCTCTGAAAGTCTGGTATTCCTGTGTGTCGTGTTGTGCCATTCATGCTCTAATGAAGCCGCCAGAATGTGGCGAGCGATTTTTCTGAGCACACTTTTTTACAGAAGTCATCCCATTTAGCATCCTTAGCCTGCTTAGCGCATAGTTTAAAGTGCATCATTTTTTGGTCGACCTCTATTTTGAGACGCTTCAAGAACTCAGATTGTGTTCTTCCATTCCTTCTGGCTTTCTGCCATTGTCTTGGCCGTTTGTCTCTTGCTCCGCCAAGCTTTCTTCGACAACTACGTTCCACCAGGGTGGTTGCGTCCATCTCTCCTGAGAGCCTCCTATGAGGGGCGCTCTGTTTCCTGTCCTGGTCTGTTTTCTCGTGGTTGAATGTGTGGAGCTTTCTTTTCTGGCTTCTATTTCTGCTTTTATCAATTAGGATCCGGACACATGAAAAGTGATCACTTCCGTGGAACCCCAGTGCACTCCACCTGCAAAACCGGTGCGAAGGTGGATGACACCAGTGCCAGGTCTATGACACCCTGTTCGAGTGGCCATTCTTGTTGCTCTTCCACCATTTATGCACACTAAATCGAACGACACCAGTGCGTTCTCTAGGTCTTCTCCCTGCTTGTTGGTTATGATGTTACCCCACTGGTTTCCTCTAGCATTAGTCTCCGCAGAAAATGTCGTTCTCTTCATCGAACTCGAAGAGAGTCTGCCATTGTTGTGTGTTCACCTTCACATCACGAAATGAACTGGGGTCTGCACCCTAACCGCATGTACCTGCAATTCTGCATTGTTCCACCCAGACATATCAACCTCAGCTGCCACCATATTCTTGCGCAAAGGATGGCCTGCCCAAGGTGTCGTCTGTTGTAAAAACAATATACGACATGGTTTCATGGTTCTCCCTTAACAATCATATCTTTAATACGACCATACCGGTGGTACGAATGGGAGCTGATGAGGTGACCAGGGACAAGTTAATGACATACCTCGGAGAAGTTTAATCGCAGTCTGTGTTTTTTGGGGACCACGTCGACCATGTGATAGCGCCAACATCGAGCAGAGGCTACTTACTCTTCTGTTCCAGTGATTGTTCCACCAATCGAGTATGCCCTGGCAATTCTTAATGTCAGTACGACTCAAACTGATAGGCTGGAGAAAATACAAAATGAAGCCATGCGCATTATCCTCGGATGTACGAGGGACACCAATGTACCAATGAGGTATCTTCTTGAATTTCCAACCATGAATGACAGAATCAACATCTGGAGAGCACGAGCATACCTGAAGATTAGTACAGATACAGAGCATCCATTGCACCACGTGCTCAACACAGATAAAGGTGACAGGCTAAAAAGAGGCAAATCATGGGTGGGCCGAGCAGAAGATGTCATCAAACAGTGCTTGGGGCTTACCAATATCAGCGTTGGTGAGGAGTGGATACCGGTGCCTACGTCATCCAAGGGGAATTTCTCGTGTATTGGTGACAATAAACTCGACAGTAACAGAACCCGGTCGTGGTTAATGCTGAGGTTAACGGTCTGCGATAACACCGATGAGAAAGATGCAGTCATCTGTAGACGGATCTATAATACACCAAAGAAGTGCTTGGGCATTTACAGCACGCTCGGCAGGCAGAATAGTCTACGAAGACAGTGGTGCATAGGTCATGATCACGAGTAGCATGACAATGGAGGTGATGGCAGTGACCATGGCATTCAAATGGTTAGAGTCACAAGACTACACCCATGCATATGATTCGATGAGTATGATTAAAAAAGTGGAGGCGGGCTCTGTGCGCATGCAATGGGTAGAGTCGTTGCAGAAATTCAAAATACGCAAGACAACCTTTGTGACATGGGCATGGGGGAGTACGGGGAAATGAAATAGTAGACAGGTTGGCTAGCTGCGCTGTCGTTGGGGACGGTCAACCAATGGATCGGGCGGACATCATCAATGCCCTCCGAGATGTGAGAAGAGCACGGGACGTCGACAGATCCACGTCACTTCTTCGGATGATTGAAATGGGAGTTAAGATGGGCACAGCCAGAAATGAGAACTTAGTGGTCGTGTAAGAAGACTTATCAACCAACATAGAACTGGAGTTAATCGCTGGATACTGAGGAGGGAATTGCTGAGGAGGGGATCTATGGACATGTTCGGAGTGCAATGATGGTGACCCGCAAAAAACTCAATATCAACCTCAGCTGCCACCATATTGTTGCGCACAAGGATGGCATGCCCAAGGTGTCGTCTATTGTCGAAACAATCCAAGAGTACTTACTGTCATCAAGAAGAGTTTCTTGCAAAATCATTATATCGGCACCGCAGCCGCTTCGTTGATTTTATGGACCCACAATTCCAATATGTAACGCGCACATACTTTTAGGCCTCTCACACTTCGACAATTTAACTCTTTTTTATTTGCCGTGTTTTCCTTCTTCGATGTTGTCGTTTGGGCTGCACTGACGCGTACGGTCCAGAATCCATTTCCTCGTTAAAAACGGGATAACTCTGCAGCACGCGGATACACTGAGCCTTTTACAAATTAAATGTTGTGTTTGCCAGCTTTCAACTCTGACGAAGTCCCTAGAGACTAGGAACTGAATTTTGCGTGTTAATCCATTTTTCCCTGGCAGCCGTGTGCACCGGCTATACATATAAACACACAGTTTATAAACTGCAACAGACCGTAAGATTAGCGTAACGCCGGTCTAGGGATTTTACGATGAGCCATTACGATGACGTAACACACATAATAATGTCGCAAGCACACCAATGACGCGCCCTTTAGATTCTTGATTACTCTAGTGATTGTAGCCTACGACGATCAAAAATGAGCTGGTGAATGTCGGGGGGCAACGATAGAACCAGAGAGATAAAGGCCGCTTGGTCAAAGCAGTCGATACGTGTGTGACTAAGGATTTTTATTCCACACCCACCCCACCCCCCCCCCACCCCCGGTGATAAAAAATCATTTCTGTCGACCGCGGGCTTCGAACACCGTACGTCAGCTTTTCAGACAGCGGAACAGTGGTTTTAGCCGCACTGCCACGTGCACCTCATAAAAGTGAAAAACCCTTTCAAAGTGAAAACAGGACAAAATTGGAGATGCAAGAAATGACTACCCTGCGGGGTGGCGCAGAAAAGGTAACAAATCAAAACAGATCTTGGGTTGTCAGGTCACACTGAGAGACTGAGAGAAGATGTGCACAATGGATGTGAGCAATGTGCAATAAGGATGTTCACTCGACCAAAACTAAACTATAAGGTGCAGAACAATGTACTTCATGTGATCATTTGAGATTTGGTGTATGGTCATTTTCACCAGTCTAACATTACTAACATAGACATGCACACAAAGATATGAGATATGACCAACATAGCCATGCACACACAGGGATATGAGATATGACCAACATAAACATGCACACAAAGATATGAGATATCACTAAAACATACATGCACACACAAAGATATGACACATGACTAACACAGATACACATAAAAATATGAGACATGATTAACACGGACACACCAAGATATGAGATATGACTAACATGACACACACCGATATGAGCCATGGCCAGCACACACACAAGCTAACATATGAGCCATGGCTAGCACAGAAACACATCAAGAAATGAACCATGTCCAGCACAGAAACATTATGGTATCCATATGCTTTATTGCAGTCGGCAGACTCTTCTTAACGTGGGAATCATCGACATACGAGACGCGGGCTCACTTAATTTGTACACTTCTTTCAGGCTAGAGTATAAATGATCCGCCCGATCCATTGGTTGACCGTCTTTGTTAAATTACATCGCTGTTAGCCAACCTGTCCGCTCTTATATTTCCCGCATTCTCTGACTTTCTCTTTCTTTGTCAATGGCTTTCTCTGGCAATGGCTATAAAATTGATACTGGAACACTACATCCAAATATTTATGTGAACACAATTGTAGTCACCACACAAGCGTCAATGGCACACATTAAAATTGACTTCTCACCGACCATTTCGCAGGCCGACAGTGCACTGACGGTGTGTGAGGTGCAAACATTTACAGACACTTATTGTCTGGACGGGCATTCTTGGTCGTTTTGTGCCGTGTGTTTTGGGTGTTGCAAAGGCTGCAACGTCATCATCGGTACATGTCACGGCAACTGTTCACATGGGATATATGGACAAGACTGCTCCGGGTCTTGTCTTAGTGTCGGTCCTTTATGTGAGGAAAAATCCGGAAAATGTAAACATCCTGGCTACACCTGTAGTGGCACTTGTCCCGATGGTAATTTTGGGCTACAGTGCAAACAGACGTGTTCTAAGGGCTGTGACATATGTGACCCGGAAAGTACAGACTGTACGTTCAAGGAAACGTACTACGGGTCAGACTGCACTCTCAAATGTCCGGACAACTGTTTCAATGACATCTGTGAACAGTCAACCGGGAACTGTACATGCGGAACGTTCTACGGGTCAGACTGCACTCTCAAATCTCCGAACAACTGTTTGAACGAAACCTGTGAACAGTTAATTGGGGCCTGCGTCTCGTATGTCGATGATTTCCACGTTAAGAAGAGTCTGCCGACAATAACAATATTTGCTGATATATCTCTACACCTTAATGTGTTTATGTACTGGACATGGCTCATTTCTTGGTGTTCATTTCCCTTGAAGCCATGGCTCATATCTTGGTGTGTGTCGTGTTAGTCATATCTCATATCTTGGTGTGGAGGCGAAGGCGCCCCCCCCCCCCCCAGCACCAGAGCTGGAAGTTGTCAGTGACTCACAACTGATGGCTTGCGCCAGGATCGGTGAACCAGAACCATCCAGACCCTGCTACACCTCTTCGTGGTGCCTCTAGAAACAGACTAACCTATCTAGTCTGGCCAAGCGAGCAGGGATCGAAGTGGGAAGACGAACCCGGTACACAAAAAAAACGTCGGCTGAAATCGGATGTGTTGGGCCGAAAGGCGCAGATATCACAGTGCTACACTGCAAACTTCAACACAACGTAACTACGTCCACTTAACGTCCTTTTAAGGGCGGATGACGAGGAGGAAGTCTACGGTTCGTATCCGTTAGAATACCTCAAATCATCGGGCGAACCCACCATCATCATCATCATCATCATCATCATCATATCTTGGTGTGTATCTGTGTCATCTAATTGTGATGTTCTGTCTGTGGAGGCGACCAACACACTTAACCTGACAGCTGACTTCATATGAGAGTCTGGAATCTGATCGCAGAGAGAGAGATTTCCCGCATGTTGTCCAGGGACGTATATAAAGGTGACCTTGTGTATTTTCGACTTCTGTAATATCTCTACTCATTGCATGCGTACAGAGACCACCACATTTTCTTTATCATGCTTATTCATTCACTCTGTGTAGACGCATGTGAGTCTTGTGACCAGATGAATGCCCTGGTCACAGCATTCACCGACATCGTCATGCTGCTCGTGAAATATGCACCACTGTCTTCCTTTACTACTCTGCCTGCCAAGCGTGCTGTAAATGCACATGCACACCTTTTGTATCGTATTACAGATCCGTCTGTATGGATTGCATCTTTCACACATTTCAGTGTTATCTAGGATGAGACTGTTGACCCTGTATTGTCCACGACTGAGTTCTGTTCCCCCCTACATTTCCTGTCGAGTGTGACAATACACGAGAATGTCCCTCTGAAAGACATAGGCACCGGTATCCACTCCTCATCAGCGTTGATTAGTGCACAGACCCGTTAAAATTACTTTTTGCCATTCCTATTCTTTTGTTTATTTCAGTTTTACATTTTCCATCACTGGTTATAGTATGCCCAAGGTAGTTTTAGTTCTTTAGTTTTAGTTCCCAGGTCTATTCCTTCAATTTTGATATCCACTTGTGGGTTTTGAGTCTTTTTGATATTCATATTTAGTCAATATTTTTTGCTTGTTATGTTTATTTCATTAAGTAATTGTTGTAGATCGTTAGGATTTTCTGTTAGTAGTACAGTATCATCTATCTATCTATCTATTGGCCTTTCGAGCCTTAGCCGGCCCATAGGGCGTAGACCAAGATACTCTTTCTCTTATCTGAATTTTTGTTCTAGCAGTTTTCCTTTTAAAAATATTTTATCAAATCTCACCATTTGTTTCTTATTGGTTATTGGTTATGGAAGGCCTCGGCATCACTGCAAACGAATTAAAATCCATAATTGCTCAACCGCCCGTGCCAGTGGAATCATCCGAATTACTAACACATCTCCCAAACAAGTAGCAGTCTCAGCACACGCCAAAAGACATAAGGCGAAACCGCGCAGAAAGTGAACACAGCCAACTGTTCCCTGTCATACGATATTATCATTCATCGTAAACAGGATCAAAACGGATGAGACACACAGCTCACGGTGTGCGCAGAGCACTAAACTCAGTAGCTCCTGCAACAAGCCGGACTTGGAATATGAGGAAACTGCAAGAAGGAACACTTTTCAGACATAGCCTTCAATGGTTCCTGCCGTCTATCCACCATATACCATGGAAGTTCGCGTCCTCCCGAAAATGATGATCGTCGTAGCACTCGATGATGTTAGGCCATCGCTGATGACTCCAATTCCAAACATATAGACACAAAGTGGTGGTAAGTTATCATTTCCAATCCAACATAAGCACCTGACCTGTAAGTAAAATCACAGAGAAAATATGATTTTGTGACCTTCACTGATTCACTCTTGGATGTGAATGTGTAGTTTACACAAGAGGAGAAGTTTTCAACTTCCAGTGATCCCATTTAAGGCAATTCTGTCTGCTCCCTTCTTGTAGCTGCTGCCACACGATTCTGATGTCTCATTAACTTGGACATCATTCAAGAACAATGTCAGATTCCATAGATGAAGTATGACTTAAGATATGACTCTGCTGATGAAGTGCTTGGTGCAACAGTTGTATCAATCATACAGGGGGCTCCTGGTTTGTGGTCATTAATATCACAGACGGCATATGATGTTGTTATATTCAGTATTTCTTTCTGGGGTGCAAATATGTGGCACACACATGGAGAGTGGTTTGTGTTCACGGTAATCCCATTAAAGGCAATTCTAGGGTAGCATGGCATAGCTGTTTGAGAACAGCACAATCCTATGATGTTTTCTGTGTTCGCTATAAAGCTTCTGCTGCTACACAATCCTGACCAATTGTAGGTGTGGACATTATTCACTTGCAATGACAAAACTGCTTTGTTTACATCATAAACCCCTGGAAGCGAATCATTTATGGGACTAATATTACAATTTATTCTTCCATCGGGGATATCTTCCTTGAGTCCCCCCCCCCCCAAAAAAAAAAGGTCTTTGGTTAAAAAGCACATATGCTTTTGAGTTAAACACAAAATGAGCCCACTTCAAAAATTCAAAATATGAAAATGATCCTTGCCAATGCCATCCGATGGTCCTTAGCTACCAACGTCATATACGAAGCCATCAAATTAAAGATTTTATCTACAGCGAAGGTTAACGAACTGTTTTGTTCAAACCCTTGAATACATTTCATACTCATTATATTTGAATATATCAAAAATCTGCCCTCGCTGCAATAACAGATATCATGGTGTTCAAAGTAAACATTGCTTAGTCCTTGGCTCGAATATAAATCAAGTATATTAAATAAAGTATAATATAAATAACATAAATTGGTGATTTTGTCATTACTGTGAGCTCTAAAAATCCACAAGAACAATGAACTAGATTGACTTGAGAACTACCCTGGACCAACTATACAATAGTCATTCAGTGACAAGCTCAGTTATGATGAAGCCAAATCCATCCTCAAGGATGTTCCATGAAAACGAGAACACCCAAAGCATAACGAAAGTAACGGATACCACCAACTATCAAGGTAAATCATACTTCGCCTACACACTGGCCACAATAGAATCAGGAATGACATGTTCATCAAATTCAAAATAGGTACAACCAGCCTATACCCTGACTACAAAACATGTTCTACAGAATTGCCCAAGTACACAGACCTAAGAAGAAAAGCTATATGGGGCAATCGATTCGCTTAAACAGACAGCTGACTGTCATGAGAGAGTCTGGAGATCTGATGGATCGCAGGGAGAGAGAAAGATGAGACCGTTGAATTCCGCATTACGACAAGGTTCTGTTCCCTGCCGTGTGTAACAATACACGAGAAAGTCCACTTGAATGACATAGGTACCGGTATCCACTCCTCGCTAACGTTGTTGTACACAAACCTGTTTGATCGTGACTCGGCCCACCCATGATTTGCCTGGCACCTTTCACTGTGTTGATCACGTGGTGCAATGGGTGCTCTTTATGCACTAATCTTCAGGTATGCTCGTGCTCTCACTAAGATATCTCATTGCTTTCCTTGCACATCCCAAGATAATCCGCATGGCTTCATTGTGTATTTTCTCCAGCCTATCAATTTGAGTCGTACTGACAGTAAGAATTGCACACTCGATTGGTACGAGGACTAATATCTGGAACAGAAGCGTAAGTAGCCTCTGCTCGATGTTGGCAGCAGTCATGGCCTTTGCGGGATTTTGTTATCAACAATAGAGGCAACTATTTTCCAGCAGCTAGTGTTCTGCATTGTGATGATTCTGTTAGGCACTAATCTGAGAATGGTCCTTGTTTGGCTTTGGTAGCAGTAGTAAGTAGCTGTGTAATCCACTCCTCCTTAATCTGGCCACTCCGAATGCTGACATTGTCAAGTTTTATTGTCAAGTCGTCGTTAGCTAAATCGCCTATGTTGTCGTTCCGAACACCATCTGAACCAGGAGCAGTGTTGAGAACTTGTGATTGTGAGATCTTCTTCCAGCCCTACATCCTTACACCTTTGACAGAGGTCGCCGTATCCTCATTCTTACAGCCTCATTTCTTTGGTCCGTCTTCCCTTTTGCTCTCATCAGATTTGTGCCATATTCGGCCTGTGCTCTGAAAGTCTGGTATGTCTCTGTGTCGTGTTGCATTCATGCTCTGATGAAGGCGCCAGAATGTGGCTAGTGATTTTTCTGAGCACATTTTTTTTTACTGAAGTCATCCTTAGTCTGATTTACACATAGTTACCTTAGATTATTTATGTTATGACCTCCAACCAGGAAAGGCATGCCACATGGATCTTAAAATTATAAATATTAAACAAATCTGGGGACAGCACACAACCTTGTCTGTTTTATTTGTTTGATACATTCCCAATTGATTTCCAGTGCTTATGGCCGCTGTTTGTTGCCAGTACATGTTCTTTATTATTCTTAGATCTTTGCTGTCTAAAATTTTGATGATTTCTTGGTGCTTTACTTTGTCAAATGCCTTGGTGTAATCTATAAAACATAGGTATACATCTGTTTCACCTCTATGGCTCATTCTACTAAAGATCTTTTATATCATTTATATAATGGCATTGCTTGTTCCTTTATCTCTAACAAAGCCACACTGTTTCCATTACTAATTTCTGGACTGATTTTGTTTCGCACTCTTCGCATGATGATTCTTAGTAATATGCATGTCTCAGGATTTTGTTTCGCACTCTTCGCATGAATATTCTTAGTAATATGCAATGTCTCAGGAACAGAGGACGTGAACTCACGGTATATGGTGGATAGGCGGCGGGAACAATTGAAGGCCATGCATGAAAAGTGTTCCTTGTTGCAGTTTCCTCATTGTGTGTCTCATTCGTTTTTATCATGTTTCGATGAATCATGACAGGGAAAAGTTGGCTTTCACTTTCTGCGCGGTTTCGCTTTATGTCTTTTGGCGTGTGCTTAGGCTGCTATGATGGGGACTACAGTTACCTTTCTTTGTTTGGGAGATGTGATTCGGACCTCATCTACCAAACAAAGCTGGCACGGGCGGTTGAGTAATTATAGATTTTAATTCGTTTGATACCGGGGCCTTCCATAACCAAATAACCAAATCTCCCCTGATCCGGTGTATCTCAATTTCGCAAAGTCCCAGTAATTGTAAACCCATTCTTTTCATTTCTTCTTGTATGATGTTTTCAAGGAGCCAGTGGTGTGAGCCACTAAACACTCCAAAGTATAGTGACAGCCTTACAAGGAAGAAACACATAATAATGATGTTTCGGCCGGTGGCCTTCTTCAGAATACAAGGACAAAGACAACAAACGGTGAAGCGCAATTTTCTATAACTACATGTTAGATGATCAAGTGGAGGGCGAGGAAAGTAGGATGTTGAAATAAGAAAGGACAGGGAAGAGAGAAATGAATACTTCATGAGGAGAGGTAGGATGGGCTTTAAGATATATAAAATAGAAAATGAAAAATATTTTTTAAAATGAGAAAAATGTATAATAAAATGCACTGCTTAAAACAGCAAGTCTACCCTCCTTACTGGAACACATCAGAATTACTTGGAGTTTTAAGTATGTGTCTAGAAAGTAACACGTGAGTGAAACACGTATGATGTTTTCTAGTTTACCCTTCTGCATGAGTGTTCTCACATTCCAAATACCTATCTTTAGAGTTTGTTTTATTTTTATTTTGCTTACGCATCATCGCTTGATCGGGTATCACCTGTAGCGCATGATGTCCCCTACTGAAAGAGGGGTTTCCATTAATCTCGTTGTTGTCGTAATTTCTATTGTTGTGGCGATTCTGTACAAATAAGTTACGACGGTGGTTTTATATTGCCTTCCGTCGGTTTGTTTACGGTTGGCTCCGCTAGCCTTTGACTAAAAAGTCTCACCCACAAGGCAGTGGGGTTGTTTTACTTCGGGGTACCCTCCCTTAGCCTTTTACTCTCCCGAGCGAGGCAGCAGGGCAGCTACATGTTGTACTGTTTACTGCATACACTAGCGGGTAAAATTACCCGACCTGACATTTTCAGAATACATAAAATCATAATCATGGTTAATTTCTAATTCTTCTGGCACGTGATACAATATGATGCACTTCTCTTGAATTATTTTCTTTAATTCTGGTCGTTAAGAGGTCAACCACCGATGATTATCGAACAGTCCATAAGTGCATATTATATATATTACGTACTTACTTATAATATATTTGAGCTTGGAAACTCAAAACACTTTCACAACTAAATTCATATGTTCTAATTTGACATCGTAATGGACATTCCACCAAGAATACACTCAGCAATATGCGCAGATGAGCTGGCATTATGGGCTCGCGAGGATGTCGGTAAGATGCCTCAAGTTAACTTGAAAAATGGACGAACAATCAACGAAAAAAAACTACATTTACAATTTTCAGCCTATTAAGAACACACTCTCTGCAAACTTGAAGATAAAAGACCACTCCATATTGACCAAGACCTAACATATTGGCGTCACCAGGAATCGCAGAATGACTAGGAAAAATCAGATAGACAGAGCAAGGATAAAAAGCCAGAAAACATCCAGCTATAAAATTATAAAATCTGAAGTAGAAATTTGTACATTTCAGTTGTACATTTTCCATTACTGGTATGACCAAGGTAGATGTAGTTCTGAACTGTCTCCAGGTCTATTCCTTCTATTTTGATATCCACTTGTGGGTTTTGAGTATCTTCTTTGTTTATGATCATAGTTTTAGTCTTTTTCGTCTTTCATATCTAGTCAATATTTTTTGCTTGTCATGTTTATTGTTATACTTATACTGTTATATTGTTATACTGTTGTAATGTATATATTTAAGTAATTGTTATAGATCTTTAGGATTTTCTGCTAGTAGTACCGTCAGCATATTTTTGGTTATTGATTATCTTTCCATTAATTTGTAGGCCTGACATCTCTATGATGTTTTTAAAAATTTGCTCAGTGTATAGATTTGAACAAGCTTGGTGATGCTTCTCTGTACCTCTTTTTATATCAATGGGTGTAGAGTTCTCTTAGTTATATTTTATCTGTTTGTTCCCAGTATAGATTATTAGTCGTATGTCCATGTCATCTAGATGTATATCTTTTAGGCAACCTATAAGTTGTTTGTGGTGTACTCTATCAAAAGCTTTGGTGTAGGCATATATTGGTTTGTTTACTTCTGTGTATTTTTAATGTTCTCATGCTATTTTTCCTAAATCCAAATTACTGCTTATCTAATACAGTATTGATTTTATTCTGAATCCTTCCTTGTATAACTTTTTTTACAAGATTTTTGTAACATGGCTTATTGTTCTAAAGTTATTACATTCAACTGTACCAATCTTTTTAGACAATGCAGTGAAAGTTGCTTTTAGCTCATTTTCCCGTGTGGTATATCGTTGCATATCTTGTATTCTTCAATTTCAAAATCCTCTAGTGCCTGTATCATCTCTATCTGTATGCTGTCAGGTCTGCTTTTCCCCTTTTTCATTGTAGCTTTTTCCACCAATGATTTAACAATTTTATAGCCTGATGTACATTTTATGATTGGTTTCTTGTCCCTTTGATCATGAAATGCTTGCTTGCAAGCGATCATGAAATAGTTCTAATATATGTTGTTGTGTTCGCCACTCTGACGGAAGTTCTTAGAGACTACGAACTGAATTTTGCGTGTTAATCCATTTTTCCTTGGCAGCCACGTGCACGGGCTATACATATAAACACACAGTTAGTGAACAGATTATATCCGTCGCACATCAAACAAAAGAGCGTAAGATTAGCGTAACGCCGGTCTAGGGATTTCCGATGAGCTATTGCGATGACGTAACACACATAATAATGTCGCAAGCACACCAAAGACGCGTCCTTTAGATTCTTGATTACTCTAGTGAATGTAGCCTACGACGAACAGAACACGGTGCAAATTCGCTAAAGAGATAAAACTGGCTGACGAAGCATTTCACATTAATAAGTATCATGGAAATAACTTGCGTCAAGCAAATCCAACAACGGTCATGAACAGCACCAATGTCTCTCTCTCTCTGCGATCAGGACTCAATCAGAGTAGGATTCCAAACTCTCAAATGAAGTCAGCTGTCAGGTTAAGTGAATTGATCGACCCCACAGACGGAACATCACATTGAGAGTCTGCCAGATCCACTCTGATTGAACACCCGTTAAAAACGTTGCACTTTGTTCTGCGCCAGTGCATCCGATTTCAGCCAGCATTTTATTCAGGTTTGCTTTCCATAGAGCCGCGATAGCAGTGGTTAGTGAACTGGACTACAAAGGAAAAGGGGTAGGGTTCGATCCCAACCGACGGCTTCCGGGTTCACCCAGCCTTAAATGGGTACTGGATTTTTTTCTAGGAAAGTAAAGGGCGTAATACCGATTACATTACCCCAAAAATCATGTGCTGAAGGTCTGTAAAATATAGGGTCACTAACACCATATTTCCCTATACGCCACTTGACGTGACGGGGGTACTTTACTTTTTACTTTTTTTTGCTTTCCTTTAGCCTTTGATTGTCCCCAATCTTCCTGCAAAGCAGCAGATGATCTTTTCTGCAGGGGGATTCTCCCCTTAGATGGTCGACCCTCCCAGGTTTACGAGCACCATCTGCCCGAGCCACCAGAGGTGACTAACACATACATGCACACAAAGATATGAGCTGTGAATAACACAGACATGTACACAGCGATACGAGACATGACTAACACCTTACACACACAAAGATATAAGATATGACTAACATAGGCATACACAAAGATAATGGGATATCCCAAACCCAGACATGCACACACGAAGATATGACACATAACTAACACAGATACACAATTAGATATGAGATATTACTAAACTCAGACGCACATAAAGATATGAGACACGAATAACACGGACACACCAAGATATGAGATATGACTAACATGACACACACCAAGATATGAGCCATGGCTAGCACACGCATACACACAAGCCAAGATTTGAGCCACGGCTAGCACAAAAACACACCAAGATATGTGCCATGACTAGCACAGAAACACATATGAGCCATTGTTTCAAAGAAAAACACAAAGAAATGAACCATGTCTAGCACATAAACACATTGAAGTATCCATATGCTTGGGTTTGTTGTAGTCTGCAGACTCTTCTTAACATTTACTGCGGCCTCTGGTCCACATCCATCTCCTGTATAACAAACATTAAATGTGTGGGCCTGGTTTGTTTTCTGTTTGAGAGCCACATTCCGACCCCCCGACAATGGAGATGAGGCAGATATTTGCAACTATCGTCCCTTTAATCCATCACTTGTTGATCAGACAGAGCAAAAGTCATCAATCTCGTGCTGAATCATTGCAAAACCATCATGATGCAAAACCATTTAGTTTTACCGTGAAACAGTCCGGAACTGTTATTCACATAAATCCTAAACCAGGAGAACAGCAAAAATTAAAGTATAGCGTATATGTTTTTCTGCTACGTGTTTTCTTTATGTGTCTGATTGGGTGCCTTTTTTCATGATTCCTGTTATGTTTTCCTAAAGTTCTGGTATTTTATGTTTTCCATGAGGAGATATATCAGATGGGCTCAAGGGTTTCGATATTGTTTGGGAAAAAACTGGGTCTCCAGTAGTTAGTTCATTGGCAATTGCAGCGAAGTTGCTCCTCTTTAGTCGTACAATTCCGGGACCAGATATTCTTTGGTGCATGGGGTGGCTAAGGAGCCTTCTATATTTCTCCGCCTGTTGCAATACTTTAGTGACCCGTCTGTCATCAAAGGGTGGTAAACCTGTTACTGTTTCTAGAGTCTTGATAGGTGTAGATTTCATCGCACCAGTGATGATACGGGCAGCTGTATTCGGTTCTGTATTCTGTTAATTTTGCTAAGGTGTGATTTGGAAGCCATAGCCCAGGCTGACTCCATATTCTAGAACTGGTCTGACTCCATATTCTAGAACTGGTCTGACTCCATATTCTAGAACTGGTCTGACTCTTCCTACGTATAGCCTTTTCAAAATATTGCTGTCTGCCCCCCAGTCCGTTCCTGCCAATTTCTTCATAATATTTGTTCGTTTTCTGGCTTTTATCCTTGCTCTATCTATCTATAGAGACACCAAGATATGTTGGGTTGTGGTCAATAGGGAGTGTATGATCCTTTAACTTAAATTTGCAGAGAGTGTTTTTCTTGATAGGAAAATTGTGTATGAAGTTTTCTTTTCGTTGATTGGTAAGAACGGGTCCGTCCACTTTTCATGTTCACCCAGGGCATCTTGCATCCTGGGTTCAGCTGCCGACATACTTTCCTATCGAGCCCATAACGCCAGATCATCTGCGTATATTGCTTAGTGTATTCTGGATGGAATGTCCATTACGATGTCATTTAAAGAGTGTTGGGGACGAGACTCCGCCTTCTGGGACACCTTGCACGATAGAGACCTTCTTACTTAGTTGACCTTGCACTTGTACTCTGGCCGTTCTATCCTGAAGATATTGAGAGACCCAATTGAATAAACGACCCTGGATGCCAAGTCTAAAAAGCTTGTTCTTTAAACCCTCACGCCAAACCCTATCAAAAGCCTTCTCCATGTCGACCCACACTGCCAGTGTGTTTCTTTTCTTGTAGAGCACCAATGTGGCGTAAAGCGCAGAACAAGCCTAGACGATGGAAGGTCGCATTCACAACACTTGTATCAGCGCAAATGTAATAAGTAGATCATTATCTTGACTTTAACGCATAGGAGTGCGATGGAGAACTGAAATTAATCAGACATCGAATGCACTTTTTGCAGCGATCGAGAGAACGTGGACTAGATCCGCCATCGGATAAAAAACGGAAGTCCATGGGAATAGTGGTTACCGGAAAACCCCTATGGACCATGACCAAATCGACTACGCAAGCCTTCTTCTGCACTAATTTGGCAATGGGCGTGATTGGTAGAAAAGCTGGAAACAATATGGTATATCACAGCTTAAAAAGAACGGCTATGCCTTATTTGGCTTAACCTATCTTCGACCTTGTTAGACAGGAACCAGTTCGAACTAGCCAAGACCGGGGCCTTGTCGATGGAGCTTAAATTCATGGATCATGGCTGATCACCTGCAAGTTATCGTCAATGCTAAGCTGGATTCAATATTTGATCACAAGATCTGTGAGATTTAAACATACTACGCTGCCTAATAAGAACAATAGAGATATTTATAACCTCTATGTTGGACGTTGTTCCGTTGGCAGTGTCGTGGCTCTGGATCAATAACACCTGACCTCATTGTTCCTAAGACAGTAGCCTTTGTCATTAAACACTAATCCTGCCCACAGACCCATGTCAAAACAGGGTGTTACTCTTTTATAACCTCCCAGATGTTTTTAATTTTATAGCGAAAAACTCCCATAACCCGTTCTCCTATAACCCGTTCAAAGACGCGTTCAGCACAACGTGTGGTACGTAATTGCATTTATTATATACTGCTGTTAAAGTTTCGAAGCGTGACCACACTGATGGCATTTCCTTCTTCTACGAGACATATTAATGGCCACATCGTGTGGTTAGACCATGGATTTTGCAGCACTGAGAGATTGAGAGAAGATGTGCACAAAGGATGTGAGCAATGTGCAATGAGGATGATCAGTCGACCAAAACTAAACTATAAGGTGCAGAACAATGTACTTCGTGTGATCATTTGAGATTTGGTGTAAGGTCATTTTCACCAGTCTAACATTACTAACATAGACATGCACACAAAGATATGAGATATGACCAACATAGCCATGCACACACAGGGATATGAGATATGACCAACATAAACATGCACACAAAGATATGAGATATCACTAAAACATACATGCACACACAAAGATATGACACATGACTAACACAGATACACATAAAAATATGAGACATGATTAACACGGACACACCAAGATATGAGATATGACTAACATGACACACACCGATATGAGCCATGGCCAGCACACACACAAGCTAACATATGAGCCATGGCTAGCACAGAAACACACCAAGAAATGAACCATGTCCAGCACAGAAACATTATTGTATCCATATGCTTTATTGCAGTCGGCAGACTCTTCTTAACGTGGGAATCATCGACATACGAGACGCGGGCTCACTTAATTTGTACACTTCTTTCAGGCTAGAGTATAAATGATCCGCCCGATCCATTGGTTGACCGTCTTTGTTAAATGACAAATTCGCTAATGAGATAAAACTGGCTGACGAAGCATTTCACATTAATAAGTATCATGGAAATAACTTGCGTCAAGCAAATCCAACAACGGTCATGAACAGCACCAATGTCTCTCTCTCTCTCTGCGATCAGGACTCAATCAGAGTAGGATTCCAAACTCTCAAATGAAGTCAGCTGTCAGGTTAAGTGAATTGATCGACCCCACAGACGGAACATCACATTGAGAGTCTGCCAGATCCACTCTGATTGAACACCCGTTAAATACGTTGCACTGTGTTCTGCGCCAGTGCATCCGATTTCAGCCAGCATTTTATTCAGGTTTACTTACCTTAGAGCCGCGATAGCTCAGTGGTTAGTGAACTGGACTACAAAGGAAAAGGGGTAGGGTTCAATCCCAACCGACGGCTTCCGGGTTCACCCAGCCTTAAATGGGTACTGGATTTTTTTCTAGGAAAGTAAAGCAGCACGGGCGTAATACCGATTACATTACACCAAAAATCATGTGCTGAAGGTCTGTAAAATATAGGGTCACTAACACCACATTTCCCTATACGCCACTTGACGTGACGGAGGTACTTTACTTTTTACTTATTTTTTGCTTTCCTTTAGCCTTTGATTGTCCCCAATCTTCCTGCAAAGCAGCAGATGATCTTTTCTGCAGGGGGATTCTCCCCTTAGATGGTCGGCCCTCCCAGGTTTACGAGCACCATCTGCCCGAGCCACTAGAGGTGACTAACACATACATGCACACAAAGATATGAGCTGTATCACAGACATGTACACAGCGATACGAGACATGACTAACACCTTACACACACAAAGATATAAGATATGACTAACATAGGCATACACAAAGATAATGGGATATCCCAAACCCAGACATGCACACACGAAGATATGACACATAACTAACACAGATACACAATTAGATATGAGATATTACTAACTCAGACGCACATAAAGATATGAGACACGAATAACACGGACACACCAAGATATGAGATATGACTAACATGACACACACCAAGATATGAGCCATGGCTAGCACACGCACACACACAAGCCAAGATTTGAGCCACGGCTAGCACAAAAACACACCAAGATATGTGCCATGACTAGCACAGAAACACATATGAGCCATTGCTTCAAGGAAAAACCAGGCCCACACACGACTCTTCTTAACATCGACATACGAGACGCAGGCTTCGATTAACTGTTCACAGGTTCCGTAGTACGTTTCCTTGCACGTACAGTCTGCACTTTCCGGGTCACACCCATCAGAACACGTCTGTTTGTACTATAACCCAAAGTTACCATCGGGACAAATATCATTACAGGTATAGCCAGGATGTTTACACTGTAGGCTTTTTCCGGATTTTTTCTCACACAAAGGACAGACACTGAGACAACACCTGTAGCAATGTGAACATTTGCCGTGACACGTACCGATGATGACGTCGCAGCCTTTGCAACACCCGTTACACACTGCACAAAACGACCAAGAATACCCGTCCAGACAATAGGTGTCTGTAAATGTTTGCACCTCACACACCGTCAGTGCACTGCCGGCCTGCGAAATGGTCGGTGAGAACTCAATCTTAATGTGTGCCATTTGCGTTTGTATGGTGATTACAATAGTGTTCACAGAAACATTATGGTATGATATATCATTACCCTGGAACACTACGCCACCACTGTCAGAGTGGCATTCTTTACCAAAATCATAGTGCTAGCTCGATGATATATTCGAATGGTGTGAATCTTCTGGGGCGTGGCAAAGTTCAGATACCAGTAAGCAGGACTGGTTCCACTTCTCAGTTGTGTGTGTGTGTGTGCAGACATTGTCATAGAGATTGGTCTTTATTTTGCCATTTACTGCGGCCTCTGGTCCACATCCATCTCCTGTATAACAAACATTAAATGTGTGGGCCTGGTTTGTTTTCTGTTTGAGAGCCACATTCCGACCCCCCGCCAATGGAGATGAGGCAGATATTTGCAACTATCGTCCCTTTAATCCATCACTTGTTGATCAGACAGAGCAAAAGTCATCAATCTCGTGCTGAATCATTGCAAAACCATCATGATGCAAAACCATTTAGTTTTACCGTGAAACAGTCCGGAACTGTTATTCACATAAATCCTAAACCAGGAGAACAGCAAAAATTAAAGTATAGCGTATATGTTTTTCTGCTACGTGTTTTCTTTATGTGTCTGATTGGGTGCCTTTTTTCATGATTCCTGTTATGTTTTCCTAAAGTTCTGGTATTTTATGTTTTCCATGAGGAGATATATCAGATGGGCTCAAGGGTTTCGATATTGTTTGGGAAAAAACTGGGTCTCCAGTAGTTAGTTCATTGGCAATTGCAGCGAAGTTGCTCCTCTTTAGTCGTACAATTCCGGGACCAGATATTCTTTGGTGCATGGGGTGACTAAGGAGCCTTCTATATTTCTCCGCCTGTTGCAATACTTTAGTGACCCGTCTGTCATCAAAGGGTGGTAAACCTGTTACTGTTTCTAGAATCTTGATAGGTGTAGATTTCATCGCACCAGTGATGATACGGGCAGCTGTATTCGGTTCTGTAATTCTGTTAATTTTGCTAAGGTGTGATTTGGAAGCCATAGCCCAGGCTGACTCCATATTCTAGAACTGGTCTGACTCCATATTCTAGAACTGGTCTGACTCCATATTCTAGAACTGATCTGACTCTTCCTACGTATAGCCTTTTCAAAATATTGCTGTCTGCCCCCCAGTCCGTTCCTGCCAATTTCTTCATAATATATGTTCGTTTTCTGGCTTTTATCCTTGCTCTATCTATCTATAGAGACACCAAGATATGTTGGGTTGTGGTCAATAGGGAGTGTATGATCCTTTAACTTAAATTTGCAAAGAGTGTTTTTCTTGATAGGAAAATTGTGTATGAAGTTTTCTTTTCGTTGATTGGTAAGAACGGGTCCGTCCACTTTTCATGTTCACCCAGGGCATCTTGCATCCTGGGTTCAGCTGCCGACATACTTTCCTATCGAGCCCATAACGCCAGATCATCTGCGTATATTGCTGAGTGTATTCTGGATGGAATGTCCATTACGATGTCATTTAAAGAGTGTTGGGGACGAGACTCCGCCTTCTGGGACACCTTGCACGATAGAGACCTTCTTACTTAGTTGACCTTGCACTTGTACTCTGGCCGTTCTATCCTGAAGGTATTGAGAGACCCAATTGAATAAACGACCCTGGATGCCAAGTCTAAAAAGCTTGTTCTTTAAACCCTCACGCCAAACCCTATCAAAAGCCTTCTCCATGTCGACCCACACTGCCAGTGTGTTTCTTTTCTTGTAGAGCACCAATGTGGCGTAAAGCGCAGAACAAGCCTAGACGATGGAAGGTCGCATTCACAACACTTGTATCAGCGCAAATGTAATAAGTAGATCATTATCTTGACTTTAACGCATAGGAGTGCGATGGAGAACTGAAATGATATGAGATATGACCAACATAGCCATGCACACACAGGGATATGAGATATGACCAACATAAACATGCACACAAAGATATGAGATATCACTAAAACATACATGCACACACAAAGATATGACACATGACTAACACAGATACACATAAAAATATGAGACATGATTAACACGGACACACCAAGATATGAGATATGACTAACATGACACACACCGATATGAGCCATGGCCAGCACACACACAAGCTAACATATGAGCCATGGCTAGCACAGAAACACACCAAGAAATGAACCATGTCCAGCACAGAAACATTATTGTATCCATATGCTTTATTGCAGTCGGCAGACTCTTCTTAACGTGGGAATCATCGACATACGAGACGCGGGCTCACTTAATTTGTACACTTCTTTCAGGCTAGAGTATAAATGATCCGCCCGATCCATTGGTTGACCGTCTTTGTTAAATGACAAATTCGCTAATGAGATAAAACTGGCTGACGAAGCATTTCACATTAATAAGTATCATGGAAATAACTTGCGTCAAGCAAATCCAACAACGGTCATGAACAGCACCAATGTCTCTCTCTCTCTCTGCGATCAGGACTCAATCAGAGTAGGATTCCAAACTCTCAAATGAAGTCAGCTGTCAGGTTAAGTGAATTGATCGACCCCACAGACGGAACATCACATTGAGAGTCTGCCAGATCCACTCTGATTGAACACCCGTTAAATACGTTGCACTGTGTTCTGCGCCAGTGCATCCGATTTCAGCCAGCATTTTATTCAGGTTTACTTACCTTAGAGCCGCGATAGCTCAGTGGTTAGTGAACTGGACTACAAAGGAAAAGGGGTAGGGTTCAATCCCAACCGACGGCTTCCGGGTTCACCCAGCCTTAAATGGGTACTGGATTTTTTTCTAGGAAAGTAAAGCAGCACGGGCGTAATACCGATTACATTACACCAAAAATCATGTGCTGAAGGTCTGTAAAATATAGGGTCACTAACACCACATTTCCCTATACGCCACTTGACGTGACGGAGGTACTTTACTTTTTACTTATTTTTTGCTTTCCTTTAGCCTTTGATTGTCCCCAATCTTCCTGCAAAGCAGCAGATGATCTTTTCTGCAGGGGGATTCTCCCCTTAGATGGTCGGCCCTCCCAGGTTTACGAGCACCATCTGCCCGAGCCACTAGAGGTGACTAACACATACATGCACACAAAGATATGAGCTGTATCACAGACATGTACACAGCGATACGAGACATGACTAACACCTTACACACACAAAGATATAAGATATGACTAACATAGGCATACACAAAGATAATGGGATATCCCAAACCCAGACATGCACACACGAAGATATGACACATAACTAACACAGATACACAATTAGATATGAGATATTACTAACTCAGACGCACATAAAGATATGAGACACGAATAACACGGACACACCAAGATATGAGATATGACTAACATGACACACACCAAGATATGAGCCATGGCTAGCACACGCACACACACAAGCCAAGATTTGAGCCACGGCTAGCACAAAAACACACCAAGATATGTGCCATGACTAGCACAGAAACACATATGAGCCATTGCTTCAAGGAAAAACACAAAGAAATGAACCAAGTCTAGCACATAAACACATTGAAGTATCCATATGCTTGGGTTTGTTGTAGTCTGCAGACTCTTCCTAACATCGACATACGAGACGCAGGCTTCGATTAACTGTTCACAGGTTCCGTAGTACGTTTCCTTGCACGTACAGTCTGCACTTTCCGGGTCACACCCATCAAAACACGTCTGTTTGTACTATAACCCAAAGTTACCATCGGGACAAATATCATTACAGGTATAGCCAGGATGTTTACACTGTAGGCTTTTTCCAGATTTTTTCTCACACAAAGGACAGACACTGAGACAACACCTGTAGCAATGTGAACATTTGCCGTGACACGTACCGATGATGACGTCGCAGCCTTTGCAACACCCGTTACACACTGCACAAAACGACCAAGAATACCCGTCCAGACAATAGGTGTCTGTAAATGTTTGCACCTCACACACCGTCAGTGCACTGCCCGCCTGCGAAATGGTCGGTGAGAACTCAATCTTAATGTGTGCCATTTGCGTTTGTATGGTGATTACAAGTGTTCACAGAAACATTATGGTATGATATATCATTACCCTGGAACACTACGCCACCACTGTCAGAGTGGCATTCTTTACCAAAATCATAGTGCTAGCTCGATGATATATTCGAATGGTGTGAATCTTCTGGGGCGTGGCAAAGTTCAGATACCAGTAAGCAGGACTGGTTCCACTTCTCAGTTGTGTGTGTGTGTGTGCAGACATTGTCATAGAGATTGGTCTTTATTTTGCCATTTACTGCGGCCTCTGGTCCACATCCATCTCCTGTATAACAAACATTAAATGTGTGGGCCTGGTTTGTTTTCTGTTTGAGAGCCACATTCCGACCCCCCGCCAATGGAGATGAGGCAGATATTTGCAACTATCGTCCCTTTAATCCATCACTTGTTGATCAGACAGAGCAAAAGTCATCAATCTCGTGCTGAATCATTGCAAAACCATCATGATGCAAAACCATTTAGTTTTACCGTGAAACAGTCCGGAACTGTTATTCACATAAATCCTAAACCAGGAGAACAGCAAAAATTAAAGTATAGCGTATATGTTTTTCTGCTACGTGTTTTCTTTATGTGTCTGATTGGGTGCCTTTTTTCATGATTCCTGTTATGTTTTCCTAAAGTTCTGGTATTTTATGTTTTCCATGAGGAGATATATCAGATGGGCTCAAGGGTTTCGATATTGTTTGGGAAAAAACTGGGTCTCCAGTAGTTAGTTCATTGGCAATTGCAGCGAAGTTGCTCCTCTTTAGTCGTACAATTCCGGGACCAGATATTCTTTGGTGCATGGGGTGACTAAGGAGCCTTCTATATTTCTCCGCCTGTTGCAATACTTTAGTGACCCGTCTGTCATCAAAGGGTGGTAAACCTGTTACTGTTTCTAGAATCTTGATAGGTGTAGATTTCATCGCACCAGTGATGATACGGGCAGCTGTATTCGGTTCTGTAATTCTGTTAATTTTGCTAAGGTGTGATTTGGAAGCCATAGCCCAGGCTGACTCCATATTCTAGAACTGGTCTGACTCCATATTCTAGAACTGGTCTGACTCCATATTCTAGAACTGATCTGACTCTTCCTACGTATAGCCTTTTCAAAATATTGCTGTCTGCCCCCCAGTCCGTTCCTGCCAATTTCTTCATAATATATGTTCGTTTTCTGGCTTTTATCCTTGCTCTATCTATCTATAGAGACACCAAGATATGTTGGGTTGTGGTCAATAGGGAGTGTATGATCCTT
The DNA here is from genome assembly GCA_032433765.1 of Megaustenia siamemsis. Lineage (NCBI taxonomy): Eukaryota > Metazoa > Mollusca > Gastropoda > Stylommatophora > Ariophantidae > Megaustenia > Megaustenia siamemsis. The sequence goes on along the minus strand of JAVIAB010000125.1, from coordinate 61,952,808 downwards.
TAACTTAAATTTGCAAAGAGTGTTTTTCTTGATAGGAAAATTGTGTATGAAGTTTTCTTTTCGTTGATTGGTAAGAACGGGTCCGTCCACTTTTCATGTTCACCCAGGGCATCTTGCATCCTGGGTTCAGCTGCCGACATACTTTCCTATCGAGCCCATAACGCCAGATCATCTGCGTATATTGCTGAGTGTATTCTGGATGGAATGTCCATTACGATGTCATTTAAAGAGTGTTGGGGACGAGACTCCGCCTTCTGGGACACCTTGCACGATAGAGACCTTCTTACTTAGTTGACCTTGCACTTGTACTCTGGCCGTTCTATCCTGAAGGTATTGAGAGACCCAATTGAATAAACGACCCTGGATGCCAAGTCTAAAAAGCTTGTTCTTTAAACCCTCACGCCAAACCCTATCAAAAGCCTTCTCCATGTCGACCCACACTGCCAGTGTGTTTCTTTTCTTGTAGAGCACCAATGTGGCGTAAAGCGCAGAACAAGCCTAGACGATGGAAGGTCGCATTCACAACACTTGTATCAGCGCAAATGTAATAAGTAGATCATTATCTTGACTTTAACGCATAGGAGTGCGATGGAGAACTGAAATGATATGAGATATGACCAACATAGCCATGCACACACAGGGATATGAGATATGACCAACATAAACATGCACACAAAGATATGAGATATCACTAAAACATACATGCACACACAAAGATATGACACATGACTAACACAGATACACATAAAAATATGAGACATGATTAACACGGACACACCAAGATATGAGATATGACTAACATGACACACACCGATATGAGCCATGGCCAGCACACACACAAGCTAACATATGAGCCATGGCTAGCACAGAAACACACCAAGAAATGAACCATGTCCAGCACAGAAACATTATTGTATCCATATGCTTTATTGCAGTCGGCAGACTCTTCTTAACGTGGGAATCATCGACATACGAGACGCGGGCTCACTTAATTTGTACACTTCTTTCAGGCTAGAGTATAAATGATCCGCCCGATCCATTGGTTGACCGTCTTTGTTAAATGACAAATTCGCTAATGAGATAAAACTGGCTGACGAAGCATTTCACATTAATAAGTATCATGGAAATAACTTGCGTCAAGCAAATCCAACAACGGTCATGAACAGCACCAATGTCTCTCTCTCTCTCTGCGATCAGGACTCAATCAGAGTAGGATTCCAAACTCTCAAATGAAGTCAGCTGTCAGGTTAAGTGAATTGATCGACCCCACAGACGGAACATCACATTGAGAGTCTGCCAGATCCACTCTGATTGAACACCCGTTAAATACGTTGCACTGTGTTCTGCGCCAGTGCATCCGATTTCAGCCAGCATTTTATTCAGGTTTACTTACCTTAGAGCCGCGATAGCTCAGTGGTTAGTGAACTGGACTACAAAGGAAAAGGGGTAGGGTTCAATCCCAACCGACGGCTTCCGGGTTCACCCAGCCTTAAATGGGTACTGGATTTTTTTCTAGGAAAGTAAAGCAGCACGGGCGTAATACCGATTACATTACACCAAAAATCATGTGCTGAAGGTCTGTAAAATATAGGGTCACTAACACCACATTTCCCTATACGCCACTTGACGTGACGGAGGTACTTTACTTTTTACTTATTTTTTGCTTTCCTTTAGCCTTTGATTGTCCCCAATCTTCCTGCAAAGCAGCAGATGATCTTTTCTGCAGGGGGATTCTCCCCTTAGATGGTCGGCCCTCCCAGGTTTACGAGCACCATCTGCCCGAGCCACTAGAGGTGACTAACACATACATGCACACAAAGATATGAGCTGTATCACAGACATGTACACAGCGATACGAGACATGACTAACACCTTACACACACAAAGATATAAGATATGACTAACATAGGCATACACAAAGATAATGGGATATCCCAAACCCAGACATGCACACACGAAGATATGACACATAACTAACACAGATACACAATTAGATATGAGATATTACTAACTCAGACGCACATAAAGATATGAGACACGAATAACACGGACACACCAAGATATGAGATATGACTAACATGACACACACCAAGATATGAGCCATGGCTAGCACACGCACACACACAAGCCAAGATTTGAGCCACGGCTAGCACAAAAACACACCAAGATATGTGCCATGACTAGCACAGAAACACATATGAGCCATTGCTTCAAGGAAAAACACAAAGAAATGAACCAAGTCTAGCACATAAACACATTGAAGTATCCATATGCTTGGGTTTGTTGTAGTCTGCAGACTCTTCCTAACATCGACATACGAGACGCAGGCTTCGATTAACTGTTCACAGGTTCCGTAGTACGTTTCCTTGCACGTACAGTCTGCACTTTCCGGGTCACACCCATCAAAACACGTCTGTTTGTACTATAACCCAAAGTTACCATCGGGACAAATATCATTACAGGTATAGCCAGGATGTTTACACTGTAGGCTTTTTCCAGATTTTTTCTCACACAAAGGACAGACACTGAGACAACACCTGTAGCAATGTGAACATTTGCCGTGACACGTACCGATGATGACGTCGCAGCCTTTGCAACACCCGTTACACACTGCACAAAACGACCAAGAATACCCGTCCAGACAATAGGTGTCTGTAAATGTTTGCACCTCACACACCGTCAGTGCACTGCCGGCCTGCGAAATGGTCGGTGAGAACTCAATCTTAATGTGTGCCATTTGCGTTTGTATGGTGATTACAATAGTGTTCACAGAAACATTATGGTATGATATATCATTACCCTGGAACACTACGCCACCACTGTCAGAGTGGCATTCTTTACCAAAATCATAGTGCTAGCTCGATGATATATTCGAATGGTGTGAATCTTCTGGGGCGTGGCAAAGTTCAGATACCAGTAAGCAGGACTGGTTCCACTTCTCAGTTGTGTGTGTGTGTGTGCAGACATTGTCATAGAGATTGGTCTTTATTTTGCCATTTACTGCGGCCTCTGGTCCACATCCATCTCCTGTATAACAAACATTAAATGTGTGGGCCTGGTTTGTTTTCTGTTTGAGAGCCACATTCCGACCCCCCGCCAATGGAGATGAGGCAGATATTTGCAACTATCGTCCCTTTAATCCATCACTTGTTGATCAGACAGAGCAAAAGTCATCAATCTCGTGCTGAATCATTGCAAAACCATCATGATGCAAAACCATTTAGTTTTACCGTGAAACAGTCCGGAACTGTTATTCACATAAATCCTAAACCAGGAGAACAGCAAAAATTAAAGTATAGCGTATATGTTTTTCTGCTACGTGTTTTCTTTATGTGTCTGATTGGGTGCCTTTTTTCATGATTCCTGTTATGTTTTCCTAAAGTTCTGGTATTTTATGTTTTCCATGAGGAGATATATCAGATGGGCTCAAGGGTTTCGATATTGTTTGGGAAAAAACTGGGTCTCCAGTAGTTAGTTCATTGGCAATTGCAGCGAAGTTGCTCCTCTTTAGTCGTACAATTCCGGGACCAGATATTCTTTGGTGCATGGGGTGACTAAGGAGCCTTCTATATTTCTCCGCCTGTTGCAATACTTTAGTGACCCGTCTGTCATCAAAGGGTGGTAAACCTGTTACTGTTTCTAGAATCTTGATAGGTGTAGATTTCATCGCACCAGTGATGATACGGGCAGCTGTATTCGGTTCTGTAATTCTGTTAATTTTGCTAAGGTGTGATTTGGAAGCCATAGCCCAGGCTGACTCCATATTCTAGAACTGGTCTGACTCCATATTCTAGAACTGGTCTGACTCCATATTCTAGAACTGATCTGACTCTTCCTACGTATAGCCTTTTCAAAATATTGCTGTCTGCCCCCCAGTCCGTTCCTGCCAATTTCTTCATAATATTTGTTCGTTTTCTGGCTTTTATCCTTGCTCTATCTATCTATAGAGACACCAAGATATGTTGGGTTGTGGTCAATAGGGAGTGTATGATCCTTTAACTTAAATTTGCAAAGAGTGTTTTTCTTGATAGGAAAATTGTGTATGAAGTTTTCTTTTCGTTGATTGGTAAGAACGGGTCCGTCCACTTTTCATGTTCACCCAGGGCATCTTGCATCCTGGGTTCAGCTGCCGACATACTTTCCTATCGAGCCCATAACGCCAGATCATCTGCGTATATTGCTGAGTGTATTCTGGATGGAATGTCCATTACGATGTCATTTAAAGAGTGTTGGGGACGAGACTCCGCCTTCTGGGACACCTTGCACGATAGAGACCTTCTTACTTAGTTGACCTTGCACTTGTACTCTGGCCGTTCTATCCTGAAGGTATTGAGAGACCCAATTGAATAAACGACCCTGGATGCCAAGTCTAAAAAGCTTGTTCTTTAAACCCTCACGCCAAACCCTATCAAAAGCCTTCTCCATGTCGACCCACACTGCCAGTGTGTTTCTTTTCTTGTAGAGCACCAATGTGGCGTAAAGCGCAGAACAAGCCTAGACGATGGAAGGTCGCATTCACAACACTTGTATCAGCGCAAATGTAATAAGTAGATCATTATCTTGACTTTAACGCATAGGAGTGCGATGGAGAACTGAAATGATATGAGATATGACCAACATAGCCATGCACACACAGGGATATGAGATATGACCAACATAAACATGCACACAAAGATATGAGATATCACTAAAACATACATGCACACACAAAGATATGACACATGACTAACACAGATACACATAAAAATATGAGACATGATTAACACGGACACACCAAGATATGAGATATGACTAACATGACACACACCGATATGAGCCATGGCCAGCACACACACAAGCTAACATATGAGCCATGGCTAGCACAGAAACACACCAAGAAATGAACCATGTCCAGCACAGAAACATTATTGTATCCATATGCTTTATTGCAGTCGGCAGACTCTTCTTAACGTGGGAATCATCGACATACGAGACGCGGGCTCACTTAATTTGTACACTTCTTTCAGGCTAGAGTATAAATGATCCGCCCGATCCATTGGTTGACCGTCTTTGTTAAATGACAAATTCGCTAATGAGATAAAACTGGCTGACGAAGCATTTCACATTAATAAGTATCATGGAAATAACTTGCGTCAAGCAAATCCAACAACGGTCATGAACAGCACCAATGTCTCTCTCTCTCTCTGCGATCAGGACTCAATCAGAGTAGGATTCCAAACTCTCAAATGAAGTCAGCTGTCAGGTTAAGTGAATTGATCGACCCCACAGACGGAACATCACATTGAGAGTCTGCCAGATCGACTCTGATTGAACACCCGTTAAATACGTTGCACTGTGTTCTGCGCCAGTGCATCCGATTTCAGCCAGCATTTTATTCAGGTTTACTTACCTTAGAGCCGCGATAGCTCAGTGGTTAGTGAACTGGACTACAAAGGAAAGGGGTAGGGTTCAATCCCAACCGACGGCTTCCGGGTTCACCCAGCCTTAAATGGGTACTGGATTTTTTTCTAGGAAAGTAAAGCAGCACGGGCGTAATACCGATTACATTACACCAAAAATCATGTGCTGAAGGTCTGTAAAATATAGGGTCACTAACACCACATTTCCCTATACGCCACTTGACGTGACGGAGGTACTTTACTTTTTACTTATTTTTTGCTTTCCTTTAGCCTTTGATTGTCCCCAATCTTCCTGCAAAGCAGCAGATGATCTTTTCTGCAGGGGGATTCTCCCCTTAGATGGTCGGCCCTCCCAGGTTTACGAGCACCATCTGCCCGAGCCACTAGAGGTGACTAACACATACATGCACACAAAGATATGAGCTGTATCACAGACATGTACACAGCGATACGAGACATGACTAACACCTTACACACACAAAGATATAAGATATGACTAACATAGGCATACACAAAGATAATGGGATATCCCAAACCCAGACATGCACACACGAAGATATGACACATAACTAACACAGATACACAATTAGATATGAGATATTACTAACTCAGACGCACATAAAGATATGAGACACGAATAACACGGACACACCAAGATATGAGATATGACTAACATGACACACACCAAGATATGAGCCATGGCTAGCACACGCACACACACAAGCCAAGATTTGAGCCACGGCTAGCACAAAAACACACCAAGATATGTGCCATGACTAGCACAGAAACACATATGAGCCATTGCTTCAAGGAAAAACACAAAGAAATGAACCAAGTCTAGCACATAAACACATTGAAGTATCCATATGCTTGGGTTTGTTGTAGTCTGCAGACTCTTCCTAACATCGACATACGAGACGCAGGCTTCGATTAACTGTTCACAGGTTCCGTAGTACGTTTCCTTGCACGTACAGTCTGCACTTTCCGGGTCACACCCATCAAAACACGTCTGTTTGTACTATAACCCAAAGTTACCATCGGGACAAATATCATTACAGGTATAGCCAGGATGTTTACACTGTAGGCTTTTTCCAGATTTTTTCTCACACAAAGGACAGACACTGAGACAACACCTGTAGCAATGTGAACATTTGCCGTGACACGTACCGATGATGACGTCGCAGCCTTTGCAACACCCGTTACACACTGCACAAAACGACCAAGAATACCCGTCCAGACAATAGGTGTCTGTAAATGTTTGCACCTCACACACCGTCAGTGCACTGCCGGCCTGCGAAATGGTCGGTGAGAACTCAATCTTAATGTGTGCCATTTGCGTTTGTATGGTGATTACAATAGTGTTCACAGAAACATTATGGTATGATATATCATTACCCTGGAACACTACGCCACCACTGTCAGAGTGGCATTCTTTACCAAAATCATAGTGCTAGCTCGATGATATATTCGAATGGTGTGAATCTTCTGGGGCGTGGCAAAGTTCAGATACCAGTAAGCAGGACTGGTTCCACTTCTCAGTTGTGTGTGTGTGTGTGCAGACATTGTCATAGAGATTGGTCTTTATTTTGCCATTTACTGCGGCCTCTGGTCCACATCCATCTCCTGTATAACAAACATTAAATGTGTGGGCCTGGTTTGTTTTCTGTTTGAGAGCCACATTCCGACCCCCCCGCCAATGGAGATGAGGCAGATATTTGCAACTATCGTCCCTTTAATCCATCACTTGTTGATCAGACAGAGCAAAAGTCATCAATCTCGTGCTGAATCATTGCAAAACCATCATGATGCAAAACCATTTAGTTTTACCGTGAAACAGTCCGGAACTGTTATTCACATAAATCCTAAACCAGGAGAACAGCAAAAATTAAAGTATAGCGTATATGTTTTTCTGCTACGTGTTTTCTTTATGTGTCTGATTGGGTGCCTTTTTTCATGATTCCTGTTATGTTTTCCTAAAGTTCTGGTATTTTATGTTTTCCATGAGGAGATATATCAGATGGGCTCAAGGGTTTCGATATTGTTTGGGAAAAAACTGGGTCTCCAGTAGTTAGTTCATTGGCAATTGCAGCGAAGTTGCTCCTCTTTAGTCGTACAATTCCGGGACCAGATATTCTTTGGTGCATGGGGTGACTAAGGAGCCTTCTATATTTCTCCGCCTGTTGCAATACTTTAGTGACCCGTCTGTCATCAAAGGGTGGTAAACCTGTTACTGTTTCTAGAATCTTGATAGGTGTAGATTTCATCGCACCAGTGATGATACGGGCAGCTGTATTCGGTTCTGTAATTCTGTTAATTTTGCTAAGGTGTGATTTGGAAGCCATAGCCCAGGCTGACTCCATATTCTAGAACTGGTCTGACTCCATATTCTAGAACTGGTCTGACTCCATATTCTAGAACTGATCTGACTCTTCCTACGTATAGCCTTTTCAAAATATTGCTGTCTGCCCCCCAGTCCGTTCCTGCCAATTTCTTCATAATATTTGTTCGTTTTCTGGCTTTTATCCTTGCTCTATCTATCTATAGAGACACCAAGATATGTTGGGTTGTGGTCAATAGGGAGTGTATGATCCTTTAACTTAAATTTGCAAAGAGTGTTTTTCTTGATAGGAAAATTGTGTATGAAGTTTTCTTTTCGTTGATTGGTAAGAACGGGTCCGTCCACTTTTCATGTTCACCCAGGGCATCTTGCATCCTGGGTTCAGCTGCCGACATACTTTCCTATCGAGCCCATAACGCCAGATCATCTGCGTATATTGCTGAGTGTATTCTGGATGGAATGTCCATTACGATGTCATTTAAAGAGTGTTGGGGACGAGACTCCGCCTTCTGGGACACCTTGCACGATAGAGACCTTCTTACTTAGTTGACCTTGCACTTGTACTCTGGCCGTTCTATCCTGAAGGTATTGAGAGACCCAATTGAATAAACGACCCTGGATGCCAAGTCTAAAAAGCTTGTTCTTTAAACCCTCACGCCAAACCCTATCAAAAGCCTTCTCCATGTCGACCCACACTGCCAGTGTGTTTCTTTTCTTGTAGAGCACCAATGTGGCGTAAAGCGCAGAACAAGCCTAGACGATGGAAGGTCGCATTCACAACACTTGTATCAGCGCAAATGTAATAAGTAGATCATTATCTTGACTTTAACGCATAGGAGTGCGATGGAGAACTGAAATGATATGAGATATGACCAACATAGCCATGCACACACAGGGATATGAGATATGACCAACATAAACATGCACACAAAGATATGAGATATCACTAAAACATACATGCACACACAAAGATATGACACATGACTAACACAGATACACATAAAAATATGAGACATGATTAACACGGACACACCAAGATATGAGATATGACTAACATGACACACACCGATATGAGCCATGGCCAGCACACACACAAGCTAACATATGAGCCATGGCTAGCACAGAAACACACCAAGAAATGAACCATGTCCAGCACAGAAACATTATTGTATCCATATGCTTTATTGCAGTCGGCAGACTCTTCTTAACGTGGGAATCATCGACATACGAGACGCGGGCTCACTTAATTTGTACACTTCTTTCAGGCTAGAGTATAAATGATCCGCCCGATCCATTGGTTGACCGTCTTTGTTAAATGACAAATTCGCTAAAGAGATAAAACTGGCTGACGAAGCATTTCACATTAATAAGTATCATGGAAATAACTTGCGTCAAGCAATAACAACACAACAACGGTCATGAACAGCACCAATGTCTCTCTCTCTCTCTGCGATCAGGACTCAATCAGAGTAGGATTCCAAACTCTCAAATGAAGTCAGCTGTCAGGTTAAGTGAATTGATCGACCCCACAGACGGAACATCACATTGAGAGTCTGCCAGATCCACTCTGATTGAACACCCGTTAAATACGTTGCACTGTGTTCTGCGCCAGTGCATCCGATTTCAGCCAGCATTTTATTCAGGTTTACTTACCTTAGAGCCGCGATAGCTCAGTGGTTAGTGAACTGGACTACAAAGGAAAAGGGGTAGGGTTCAATCCCAACCGACGGCTTCCGGGTTCACCCAGCCTTAAATGGGTACTGGATTTTTTCTAGGAAAGTAAAGCAGCACGGGCGTAATACCGATTACATTACACCAAAAATCATGTGCTGAAGGTCTGTAAAATATAGGGTCACTAACACCACATTTCCCTATACGCCACTTGACGTGACGGAGGTACTTTACTTTTTACTTATTTTTTGCTTTCCTTTAGCCTTTGATTGTCCCAAATCTTCCTGCAAAGCAGCAGATGATCTTTTCTGCAGGGGATTCTCCCCTTAGATGGTCGGCCCTCCCAGGTTTACGAGCACCATCTGCCCGAGCCACTAGAGGTGACTAACACATACATGCACACAAAGATATGAGCTGTATCACAGACATGTACACAGCGATACGAGACATGACTAACACCTTACACACACAAAGATATAAGATATGACTAACATAGGCATACACAAAGATAATGGGATATCCCAAACCCAGACATGCACACACGAAGATATGACACATAACTAACACAGATACACAATTAGATATGAGATATTACTAACTCAGACGCACATAAAGGTATGAGACACGAATAACACGGACACACCAAGATATGAGATATGACTAACATGACACACACCAAGATATGAGCCATGGCTAGCACACGCACACACACAAGCCAAGATTTGAGCCACGGCTAGCACAAAAACACACCAAGATATGTGCCATGACTAGCACAGAAACACATATGAGCCATTGCTTCAAGGAAAACACAAAGAAATGAACCAAGTCTAGCACATAAACACATTGAAGTATCCATATGCTTGGGTTTGTTGTAGTCTGCAGACTCTTCTTAACATCGACATACGAGACGCAGGCTTCGATTAACTGTTCACAGGTTCCGTAGTACGTTTCCTTGCACGTACAGTCTGCACTTTCCGGGTCACACCCATCAGAACACGTCTGTTTGTACTATAACCCAAAGTTACCATCGGGACAAATATCATTACAGGTATAGCCAGGATGTTTACACTGTAGGCTTTTTCCGGATTTTTTCTCACACAAAGGACAGACACTGAGACAACACCTGTAGCAATGTGAACATTTGCCGTGACACGTACCGATGATGACGTCGCAGCCTTTGCAACACCCGTTACACACTGCACAAAACGACCAAGAATACCCGTCCAGACAATAGGTGTCTGTAAATGTTTGCACCTCACACACCGTCAGTGCACTGCCGGCCTGCGAAATGGTCGGTGAGAACTCAATCTTAATGTGTGCCATTTGCGTTTGTATGGTGATTACAATAGTGTTCACAGAAACATTATGGTATGATATATCATTACCCTGGAACACTACGCCACCACTGTCAGAGTGGCATTCTTTACCAAAATCATAGTGCTAGCTCGATGATATATTCGAATGGTGTGAATCTTCTGGGGCGTGGCAAAGTTCAGATACCAGTAAGCAGGACTGGTTCCACTTCTCAGTTGTGTGTGTGTGTGTGCAGACATTGTCATAGAGATTGGTCTTTATTTTGCCATTTACTGCGGCCTCTGGTCCACATCCATCTCCTGTATAACAAACATTAAATGTGTGGGCCTGGTTTGTTTTCTGTTTGAGAGCCACATTCCGACCCCCCGCCAATGGAGATGAGGCAGATATTTGCAACTATCGTCCCTTTAATCCATCACTTGTTGATCAGACAGAGCAAAAGTCATCAATCTCGTGCTGAATCATTGCAAAACCATCATGATGCAAAACCATTTAGTTTTACCGTGAAACAGTCCGGAACTGTTATTCACATAAATCCTAAACCAGGAGAACAGCAAAAATTAAAGTATAGCGTATATGTTTTTCTGCTACGTGTTTTCTTTATGTGTCTGATTGGGTGCCTTTTTTCATGATTCCTGTTATGTTTTCCTAAAGTTCTGGTATTTTATGTTTTCCATGAGGAGATATATCAGATGGGCTCAAGGGTTTCGATATTGTTTGGGAAAAAACTGGGTCTCCAGTAGTTAGTTCATTGGCAATTGCAGCGAAGTTGCTCCTCTTTAGTCGTACAATTCCGGGACCAGATATTCTTTGGTGCATGGGGTGACTAAGGAGCCTTCTATATTTCTCCGCCTGTTGCAATACTTTAGTGACCCGTCTGTCATCAAAGGGTGGTAAACCTGTTACTGTTTCTAGAATCTTGATAGGTGTAGATTTCATCGCACCAGTGATGATACGGGCAGCTGTATTCGGTTCTGTAATTCTGTTAATTTTGCTAAGGTGTGATTTGGAAGCCATAGCCCAGGCTGACTCCATATTCTAGAACTGGTCTGACTCCATATTCTAGAACTGGTCTGACTCCATATTCTAGAACTGGTCTGACTCTTCCTACGTATAGCCTTTTCAAAATATTGCTGTCTGCCCCCAGTCCGTTCCTGCCAATTTCTTCATAATATTTGTTCGTTTTCTGGCTTTTATCCTTGCTCTATCTATCTATAGAGACACCAAGATATGTTGGGTTGTGGTCAATAGGGAGTGTATGATCCTTTAACTTAAATTTGCAGAGAGTGTTTTTCTTGATAGGAAAATTGTGTATGAAGTTTTCTTTTCGTTGATTGGTAAGAACGGGTCCGTCCACTTTTCATGTTCACCCAGGGCATCTTGCATCCTGGGTTCAGCTGCCGACATACTTTCCTATCGAGCCCATAACGCCAGATCATCTGCGTATATTGCTGAGTGTATTCTGGATGGAATGTCCATTACGATGTCATTTAAAGAGTGTTGGGGACGAGACTCCGCCTTCTGGGACACCTTGCACGATAGAGACCTTCTTACTTAGTTGACCTTGCACTTGTACTCTGGCCGTTCTATCCTGAAGGTATTGAGAGACCCAATTGAATAAACGACCCTGGATGCCAAGTCTAAAAAGCTTGTTCTTTAAACCCTCACGCCAAACCCTATCAAAAGCCTTCTCCATGTCGACCCACACTGCCAGTGTGTTTCTTTTCTTGTAGAGCACCAATGTGGCGTAAAGCGCAGAACAAGCCTAGACGATGGAAGGTCGCATTCACAACACTTGTATCAGCGCAAATGTAATAAGTAGATCATTATCTTGACTTTAACGCATAGGAGTGCGATGGAGAACTGAAATTAATCAGACATCGAATGCACTTTTTGCAGCGATCGAGAGAACGTGGACTAGATCCGCCATCGGATAAAAAACGGAAGTCCATGGGAATAGTGGTTACCGGAAAACCCCTATGGACCATGACCAAATCGACTACGCAAGCCTACTTCTGCACTAATTTGGCAATGGGTGTGATTGGTAGAAAAGCTGGAAACAATATGGTATATCACAGCTTAAAAAGAACGGCTATGCCTTATTTGGCTTAACCTATCTTCGACCTTGTTAGACAGGAACCAGTTCGAACTAGCCAAGACCGGGGCCTTGTCGATGGAGCTTAAATTCATGGATCATGGCTGATCACCTGCAAGTTATCGTCTATGCTAAGCTGGATTCAATATTTGATCACAAGATCTGTGAGATTTTAACATACTACGCTGCCTAATAAGAACAATAGAGATATTTATAACCTCTATGTTGGACGTTGTTCCGTTGGCAGTGTCGTGGCTCTGGATCAATAACACCTGACCTCATTGTTCCTAAGACAGTAGCCTTTGTCATTAAACACTAATCCTGCCCACAGACCCATGTCAAAACAGGGTGTTACTCTTTTATAACCTCCCAGATGTTTTTAATTTTATAGCGAAAAACTCCCATAACCCGTTCTCCTATAACCCGTTCAAAGACGCGTTCAGCACAACGTGTGGTACGTAATTGCATTTATTATATACTGCTGTTAAAGTTTCGAAGCGTGACCACACTGATGGCATTTCCTTCTTCTACGAGACATATTAATGGCCACATCGTGTGGTTAGACCATGGATTTTGCAGCACTGAGAGATTGAGAGAAGATGTGCACAAAGGATGTGAGCAATGTGCAATGAGGATGATCAGTCGACCAAAACTAAACTATAAGGTGCAGAACAATGTACTTCGTGTGATCATTTGAGATTTGGTGTAAGGTCATTTTCACCAGTCTAACATTACTAACATAGACATGCACACAAAGATATGAGATATGACCAACATAGCCATGCACACACAGGGATATGAGATATGACCAACATAAACATGCACACAAAGATATGAGATATCACTAAAACATACATGCACACACAAAGATATGACACATGACTAACACAGATACACATAAAAATATGAGACATGATTAACACGGACACACCAAGATATGAGATATGACTAACATGACACACACCGATATGAGCCATGGCCAGCACACACACAAGCTAACATATGAGCCATGGCTAGCACAGAAACACACCAAGAAATGAACCATGTCCAGCACAGAAACATTATTGTATCCATATGCTTTATTGCAGTCGGCAGACTCTTCTTAACGTGGGAATCATCGACATACGAGACGCGGGCTCACTTAATTTGTACACTTCTTTCAGGCTAGAGTATAAATGATCCGCCCGATCCATTGGTTGACCGTCTTTGTTAAATGACAAATTCGCTAAAGAGATAAAACTGGCTGACGAAGCATTTCACATTAATAAGTATCATGGAAATAACTTGCGTCAAGCAAATCCAACAACGGTCATGAACAGCACCAATGTCTCTCTCTCTCTGCGATCAGGACTCAATCAGAGTAGGATTCCAAACTCTCAAATGAAGTCAGCTGTCAGGTTAAGTGAATTGATCGACCCCACAGACGGAACATCACATTGAGAGTCTGCCAGATCCACTCTGATTGAACACCCGTTAAATACGTTGCACTGTGTTCTGCGCCAGTGCATCCGATTTCAGCCAGCATTTTATTCAGGTTTACTTACCTTAGAGCCGCGATAGCTCAGTGGTTAGTGAACTGGACTACAAAGGAAAAGGGGTAGGGTTCAATCCCAACCGACGGCTTCCGGGTTCACCCAGCCTTAAATGGGTACTGGATTTTTTTCTAGGAAAGTAAAGCAGCACGGGCGTAATACCGATTACATTACACCAAAAATCATGTGCTGAAGGTCTGTAAAATATAGGGTCACTAACACCACATTTCCCTATACGCCACTTGACGTGACGGAGGTACTTTACTTTTTACTTATTTTTTGCTTTCCTTTAGCCTTTGATTGTCCCCAATCTTCCTGCAAAGCAGCAGATGATCTTTTCTGCAGGGGGATTCTCCCCTTAGATGGTCGGCCCTCCCAGGTTTACGAGCACCATCTGCCCGAGCCACTAGAGGTGACTAACACATACATGCACACAAAGATATGAGCTGTATCACAGACATGTACACAGCGATACGAGACATGACTAACACCTTACACACACAAAGATATAAGATATGACTAACATAGGCATACACAAAGATAATGGGATATCCCAAACCCAGACATGCACACACGAAGATATGACACATAACTAACACAGATACACAATTAGATATGAGATATTACTAACTCAGACGCACATAAAGATATGAGACACGAATAACACGGACACACCAAGATATGAGATATGACTAACATGACACACACCAAGATATGAGCCATGGCTAGCACACGCACACACACAAGCCAAGATTTGAGCCACGGCTAGCACAAAAACACACCAAGATATGTGCCATGACTAGCACAGAAACACATATGAGCCATTGCTTCAAGGAAAAACACAAAGAAATGAACCAAGTCTAGCACATAAACACATTGAAGTATCCATATGCTTGGGTTTGTTGTAGTCTGCAGACTCTTCTTAACATCGACATACGAGACGCAGGCTTCGATTAACTGTTCACAGGTTCCGTAGTACGTTTCCTTGCACGTACAGTCTGCACTTTCCGGGTCACACCCATCAGAACACGTCTGTTTGTACTATAACCCAAAGTTACCATCGGGACAAATATCATTACAGGTATAGCCAGGATGTTTACACTGTAGGCTTTTTCCGGATTTTTTCTCACACAAAGGACAGACACTGAGACAACACCTGTAGCAATGTGAACATTTGCCGTGACACGTACCGATGATGACGTCGCAGCCTTTGCAACACCCGTTACACACTGCACAAAACGACCAAGAATACCCGTCCAGACAATAGGTGTCTGTAAATGTTTGCACCTCACACACCGTCAGTGCACTGCCGGCCTGCGAAATGGTCGGTGAGAACTCAATCTTAATGTGTGCCATTTGCGTTTGTATGGTGATTACAATAGTGTTCACAGAAACATTATGGTATGATATATCATTACCCTGGAACACTACGCCACCACTGTCAGAGTGGCATTCTTTACCAAAATCATAGTGCTAGCTCGATGATATATTCGAATGGTGTGAATCTTCTGGGGCGTGGCAAAGTTCAGATACCAGTAAGCAGGACTGGTTCCACTTCTCAGTTGTGTGTGTGTGTGTGCAGACATTGTCATAGAGATTGGTCTTTATTTTGCCATTTACTGCGGCCTCTGGTCCACATCCATCTCCTGTATAACAAACATTAAATGTGTGGGCCTGGTTTGTTTTCTGTTTGAGAGCCACATTCCGACCCCCCGCCAATGGAGATGAGGCAGATATTTGCAACTATCGTCCCTTTAATCCATCACTTGTTGATCAGACAGAGCAAAAGTCATCAATCTCGTGCTGAATCATTGCAAAACCATCATGATGCAAAACCATTTAGTTTTACCGTGAAACAGTCCGGAACTGTTATTCACATAAATCCTAAACCAGGAGAACAGCAAAAATTAAAGTATAGCGTATATGTTTTTCTGCTACGTGTTTTCTTTATGTGTCTGATTGGGTGCCTTTTTTCATGATTCCTGTTATGTTTTCCTAAAGTTCTGGTATTTTATGTTTTCCATGAGGAGATATATCAGATGGGCTCAAGGGTTTCGATATTGTTTGGGAAAAAACTGGGTCTCCAGTAGTTAGTTCATTGGCAATTGCAGCGAAGTTGCTCCTCTTTAGTCGTACAATTCCGGGACCAGATATTCTTTGGTGCATGGGGTGACTAAGGAGCCTTCTATATTTCTCCGCCTGTTGCAATACTTTAGTGACCCGTCTGTCATCAAAGGGTGGTAAACCTGTTACTGTTTCTAGAATCTTGATAGGTGTAGATTTCATCGCACCAGTGATGATACGGGCAGCTGTATTCGGTTCTGTAATTCTGTTAATTTTGCTAAGGTGTGATTTGGAAGCCATAGCCCAGGCTGACTCCATATTCTAGAACTGGTCTGACTCCATATTCTAGAACTGGTCTGACTCCATATTCTAGAACTGGTCTGACTCTTCCTACGTATAGCCTTTTCAAAATATTGCTGTCTGCCCCCCAGTCCGTTCCTGCCAATTTCTTCATAATATTTGTTCGTTTTCTGGCTTTTATCCTTGCTCTATCTATCTATAGAGACACCAAGATATGTTGGGTTGTGGTCAATAGGGAGTGTATGATCCTTTAACTTAAATTTGCAGAGAGTGTTTTTCTTGATAGGAAAATTGTGTATGAAGTTTTCTTTTCGTTGATTGGTAAGAACGGGTCCGTCCACTTTTCATGTTCACCCAGGGCATCTTGCATCCTGGGTTCAGCTGCCGACATACTTTCCTATCGAGCCCATAACGCCAGATCATCTGCGTATATTGCTGAGTGTATTCTGGATGGAATGTCCATTACGATGTCATTTAAAGAGTGTTGGGGACGAGACTCCGCCTTCTGGGACACCTTGCACGATAGAGACCTTCTTACTTAGTTGACCTTGCACTTGTACTCTGGCCGTTCTATCCTGAAGGTATTGAGAGACCCAATTGAATAAACGACCCTGGATGCCAAGTCTAAAAAGCTTGTTCTTTAAACCCTCACGCCAAACCCTATCAAAAGCCTTCTCCATGTCGACCCACACTGCCAGTGTGTTTCTTTTCTTGTAGAGCACCAATGTGGCGTAAAGCGCAGAACAAGCCTAGACGATGGAAGGTCGCATTCACAACACTTGTATCAGCGCAAATGTAATAAGTAGATCATTATCTTGACTTTAACGCATAGGAGTGCGATGGAGAACTGAAATTAATCAGACATCGAATGCACTTTTTGCAGCGATCGAGAGAACGTGGACTAGATCCGCCATCGGATAAAAAACGGAAGTCCATGGGAATAGTGGTTACCGGAAAACCCCTATGGACCATGACCAAATCGACTACGCAAGCCTTCTTCTGCACTAATTTGGCAATGGGTGTGATTGGTAGAAAAGCTGGAAACAATATGGTATATCACAGCTTAAAAAGAACGGCTATGCCTTATTTGGCTTAACCTATCTTCGACCTTGTTAGACAGGAACCAGTTCGAACTAGCCAAGACCGGGGCCTTGTCGATGGAGCTTAAATTCATGGATCATGGCTGATCACCTGCAAGTTATCGTCAATGCTAAGCTGGATTCAATATTTGATCACAAGATCTGTGAGATTTTAACATACTACGCTGCCTAATAAGAACAATAGAGATATTTATAACCTCTATGTTGGACGTTGTTCCGTTGGCAGTGTCGTGGCTCTGGATCAATAACACCTGACCTCATTGTTCCTAAGACAGTAGCCTTTGTCATTAAACACTAATCCTGCCCACAGACCCATGTCAAAACAGGGTGTTACTCTTTTATAACCTCCCAGATGTTTTTAATTTTATAGCGAAAAACTCCCATAACCCGTTCTCCTATAACCCGTTCAAAGACGCGTTCAGCACAACGTGTGGTACGTAATTGCATTTATTATATACTGCTGTTAAAGTTTCGAAGCGTGACCACACTGATGGCATTTCCTTCTTCTACGAGACATATTAATGGCCACATCGTGTGGTTAGACCATGGATTTTGCAGCACTGAGAGATTGAGAGAAGATGTGCACAAAGGATGTGAGCAATGTGCAATGAGGATGATCAGTCGACCAAAACTAAACTATAAGGTGCAGAACAATGTACTTCGTGTGATCATTTGAGATTTGGTGTATGGTCATTTTCACCAGTCTAACATTACTAACATAGACATGCACACAAAGATATGAGATATGACCAACATAGCCATGCACACACAGGGATATGAGATATGACCAACATAAACATGCACACAAAGATATGAGATATCACTAAAACATACATGCACACACAAAGATATGACACATGACTAACACAGATACACATAAAAATATGAGACATGATTAACACGGACACACCAAGATATGAGATATGACTAACATGACACACACCGATATGAGCCATGGCCAGCACACACACAAGCTAACATATGAGCCATGGCTAGCACAGAAACACACCAAGAAATGAACCATGTCCAGCACAGAAACATTATTGTATCCATATGCTTTATTGCAGTCGGCAGACTCTTCTTAACGTGGGAATCATCGACATACGAGACGCGGGCTCACTTAATTTGTACACTTCTTTCAGGCTAGAGTATAAATGATCCGCCCGATCCATTGGTTGACCGTCTTTGTTAAATGACAAATTCGCTAAAGAGATAAAACTGGCTGACGAAGCATTTCACATTAATAAGTATCATGGAAATAACTTGCGTCAAGCAAATCCAACAACGGTCATGAACAGCACCAATGTCTCTCTCTCTCTGCGATCAGGACTCAATCAGAGTAGGATTCCAAACTCTCAAATGAAGTCAGCTGTCAGGTTAAGTGAATTGATCGACCCCACAGACGGAACATCACATTGAGAGTCTGCCAGATCCACTCTGATTGAACACCCGTTAAATACGTTGCACTGTGTTCTGCGCCAGTGCATCCGATTTCAGCCAGCATTTTATTCAGGTTTACTTACCTTAGAGCCGCGATAGCTCAGTGGTTAGTGAACTGGACTACAAAGGAAAAGGGGTAGGGTTCGATCCCAACCGACGGCTTCCGGGTTCACCCAGCCTTAAATGGGTACTGGATTTTTTTCTAGGAAAGTAAAGCAGCACGGGCGTAATACCGATTACATTACACCAAAAATCATGTGCTGAAGGTCTGTAAAATATAGGGTCACTAACACCACATTTCCCTATACGCCACTTGACGTGACGGAGGTACTTTACTTTTTACTTATTTTTTGCTTTCCTTTAGCCTTTGATTGTCCCCAATCTTCCTGCAAAGCAGCAGATGATCTTTTCTGCAGGGGGATTCTCCCCTTAGATGGTCGGCCCTCCCAGGTTTACGAGCACCATCTGCCCGAGCCACTAGAGGTGACTAACACATACATGCACACAAAGATATGAGCTGTATCACAGACATGTACACAGCGATACGAGACATGACTAACACCTTACACACACAAAGATATAAGATATGACTAACATAGGCATACACAAAGATAATGGGATATCCCAAACCCAGACATGCACACACGAAGATATGACACATAACTAACACAGATACACAATTAGATATGAGATATTACTAACTCAGACGCACATAAAGATATGAGACACGAATAACACGGACACACCAAGATATGAGATATGACTAACATGACACACACCAAGATATGAGCCATGGCTAGCACACGCACACACACAAGCCAAGATTTGAGCCACGGCTAGCACAAAAACACACCAAGATATGTGCCATGACTAGCACAGAAACACATATGAGCCATTGCTTCAAGGAAAAACACAAAGAAATGAACCAAGTCTAGCACATAAACACATTGAAGTATCCATATGCTTGGGTTTGTTGTAGTCTGCAGACTCTTCTTAACATCGACATACGAGACGCAGGCTTCGATTAACTGTTCACAGGTTCCGTAGTACGTTTCCTTGCACGTACAGTCTGCACTTTCCGGGTCACACCCATCAGAACACGTCTGTTTGTACTATAACCCAAAGTTACCATCGGGACAAATATCATTACAGGTATAGCCAGGATGTTTACACTGTAGGCTTTTTCCGGATTTTTTCTCACACAAAGGACAGACACTGAGACAACACCTGTAGCAATGTGAACATTTGCCGTGACACGTACCGATGATGACGTCGCAGCCTTTGCAACACCCGTTACACACTGCACAAAACGACCAAGAATACCCGTCCAGACAATAGGTGTCTGTAAATGTTTGCACCTCACACACCGTCAGTGCACTGCCGGCCTGCGAAATGGTCGGTGAGAACTCAATCTTAATGTGTGCCATTTGCGTTTGTATGGTGATTACAATAGTGTTCACAGAAACATTATGGTATGATATATCATTACCCTGGAACACTACGCCACCACTGTCAGAGTGGCATTCTTTACCAAAATCATAGTGCTAGCTCGATGATATATTCGAATGGTGTGAATCTTCTGGGGCGTGGCAAAGTTCAGATACCAGTAAGCAGGACTGGTTCCACTTCTCAGTTGTGTGTGTGTGTGTGCAGACATTGTCATAGAGATTGGTCTTTATTTTGCCATTTACTGCGGCCTCTGGTCCACATCCATCTCCTGTATAACAAACATTAAATGTGTGGGCCTGGTTTGTTTTCTGTTTGAGAGCCACATTCCGACCCCCCGCCAATGGAGATGAGGCAGATATTTGCAACTATCGTCCCTTTAATCCATCACTTGTTGATCAGACAGAGCAAAAGTCATCAATCTCGTGCTGAATCATTGCAAAACCATCATGATGCAAAACCATTTAGTTTTACCGTGAAACAGTCCGGAACTGTTATTCACATAAATCCTAAACCAGGAGAACAGCAAAAATTAAAGTATAGCGTATATGTTTTTCTGCTACGTGTTTTCTTTATGTGTCTGATTGGGTGCCTTTTTTCATGATTCCTGTTATGTTTTCCTAAAGTTCTGGTATTTTATGTTTTCCATGAGGAGATATATCAGATGGGCTCAAGGGTTTCGATATTGTTTGGGAAAAAACTGGGTCTCCAGTAGTTAGTTCATTGGCAATTGCAGCGAAGTTGCTCCTCTTTAGTCGTACAATTCCGGGACCAGATATTCTTTGGTGCATGGGGTGACTAAGGAGCCTTCTATATTTCTCCGCCTGTTGCAATACTTTAGTGACCCGTCTGTCATCAAAGGGTGGTAAACCTGTTACTGTTTCTAGAATCTTGATAGGTGTAGATTTCATCGCACCAGTGATGATACGGGCAGCTGTATTCGGTTCTGTAATTCTGTTAATTTTGCTAAGGTGTGATTTGGAAGCCATAGCCCAGGCTGACTCCATATTCTAGAACTGGTCTGACTCCATATTCTAGAACTGGTCTGACTCCATATTCTAGAACTGGTCTGACTCTTCCTACGTATAGCCTTTTCAAAATATTGCTGTCTGCCCCCCAGTCCGTTCCTGCCAATTTCTTCATAATATTTGTTCGTTTTCTGGCTTTTATCCTTGCTCTATCTATCTATAGAGACACCAAGATATGTTGGGTTGTGGTCAATAGGGAGTGTATGATCCTTTAACTTAAATTTGCAGAGAGTGTTTTTCTTGATAGGAAAATTGTGTATGAAGTTTTCTTTTCGTTGATTGGTAAGAACGGGTCCGTCCACTTTTCATGTTCACCCAGGGCATCTTGCATCCTGGGTTCAGCTGCCGACATACTTTCCTATCGAGCCCATAACGCCAGATCATCTGCGTATATTGCTGAGTGTATTCTGGATGGAATGTCCATTACGATGTCATTTAAAGAGTGTTGGGGACGAGACTCCGCCTTCTGGGACACCTTGCACGATAGAGACCTTCTTACTTAGTTGACCTTGCACTTGTACTCTGGCCGTTCTATCCTGAAGGTATTGAGAGACCCAATTGAATAAACGACCCTGGATGCCAAGTCTAAAAAGCTTGTTCTTTAAACCCTCACGCCAAACCCTATCAAAAGCCTTCTCCATGTCGACCCACACTGCCAGTGTGTTTCTTTTCTTGTAGAGCACCAATGTGGCGTAAAGCGCAGAACAAGCCTAGACGATGGAAGGTCGCATTCACAACACTTGTATCAGCGCAAATGTAATAAGTAGATCATTATCTTGACTTTAACGCATAGGAGTGCGATGGAGAACTGAAATTAATCAGACATCGAATGCACTTTTTGCAGCGATCGAGAGAACGTGGACTAGATCCGCCATCGGATAAAAAACGGAAGTCCATGGGAATAGTGGTTACCGGAAAACCCCTATGGACCATGACCAAATCGACTACGCAAGCCTTCTTCTGCACTAATTTGGCAATGGGTGTGATTGGTAGAAAAGCTGGAAACAATATGGTATATCACAGCTTAAAAAGAACGGCTATGCCTTATTTGGCTTAACCTATCTTCGACCTTGTTAGACAGGAACCAGTTCGAACTAGCCAAGACCGGGGCCTTGTCGATGGAGCTTAAATTCATGGATCATGGCTGATCACCTGCAAGTTATCGTCAATGCTAAGCTGGATTCAATATTTGATCACAAGATCTGTGAGATTTTAACATACTACGCTGCCTAATAAGAACAATAGAGATATTTATAACCTCTATGTTGGACGTTGTTCCGTTGGCAGTGTCGTGGCTCTGGATCAATAACACCTGACCTCATTGTTCCTAAGACAGTAGCCTTTGTCATTAAACACTAATCCTGCCCACAGACCCATGTCAAAACAGGGTGTTACTCTTTTATAACCTCCCAGATGTTTTTAATTTTATAGCGAAAAACTCCCATAACCCGTTCTCCTATAACCCGTTCAAAGACGCGTTCAGCACAACGTGTGGTACGTAATTGCATTTATTATATACTGCTGTTAAAGTTTCGAAGCGTGACCACACTGATGGCATTTCCTTCTTCTACGAGACATATTAATGGCCACATCGTGTGGTTAGACCATGGATTTTGCAGCACTGAGAGATTGAGAGAAGATGTGCACAAAGGATGTGAGCAATGTGCAATGAGGATGATCAGTCGACCAAAACTAAACTATAAGGTGCAGAACAATGTACTTCGTGTGATCATTTGAGATTTGGTGTAAGGTCATTTTCACCAGTCTAACATTACTAACATAGACATGCACACAAAGATATGAGATATGACCAACATAGCCATGCACACACAGGGATATGAGATATGACCAACATAAACATGCACACAAAGATATGAGATATCACTAAAACATACATGCACACACAAAGATATGACACATGACTAACACAGATACACATAAAAATATGAGACATGATTAACACGGACACACCAAGATATGAGATATGACTAACATGACACACACCGATATGAGCCATGGCCAGCACACACACAAGCTAACATATGAGCCATGGCTAGCACAGAAACACACCAAGAAATGAACCATGTCCAGCACAGAAACATTATTGTATCCATATGCTTTATTGCAGTCGGCAGACTCTTCTTAACGTGGGAATCATCGACATACGAGACGCGGGCTCACTTAATTTGTACACTTCTTTCAGGCTAGAGTATAAATGATCCGCCCGATCCATTGGTTGACCGTCTTTGTTAAATGACAAATTCGCTAAAGAGATAAAACTGGCTGACGAAGCATTTCACATTAATAAGTATCATGGAAATAACTTGCGTCAAGCAAATCCAACAACGGTCATGAACAGCACCAATGTCTCTCTCTCTCTGCGATCAGGACTCAATCAGAGTAGGATTCCAAACTCTCAAATGAAGTCAGCTGTCAGGTTAAGTGAATTGATCGACCCCACAGACGGAACATCACATTGAGAGTCTGCCAGATCCACTCTGATTGAACACCCGTTAAATACGTTGCACTGTGTTCTGCGCCAGTGCATCCGATTTCAGCCAGCATTTTATTCAGGTTTACTTACCTTAGAGCCGCGATAGCTCAGTGGTTAGTGAACTGGACTACAAAGGAAAAGGGGTAGGGTTCGATCCCAACCGACGGCTTCCGGGTTCACCCAGCCTTAAATGGGTACTGGATTTTTTTCTAGGAAAGTAAAGCAGCACGGGCGTAATACCGATTACATTACACCAAAAATCATGTGCTGAAGGTCTGTAAAATATAGGGTCACTAACACCACATTTCCCTATACGCCACTTGACGTGACGGAGGTACTTTACTTTTTACTTATTTTTTGCTTTCCTTTAGCCTTTGATTGTCCCCAATCTTCCTGCAAAGCAGCAGATGATCTTTTCTGCAGGGGGATTCTCCCCTTAGATGGTCGGCCCTCCCAGGTTTACGAGCACCATCTGCCCGAGCCACTAGAGGTGACTAACACATACATGCACACAAAGATATGAGCTGTATCACAGACATGTACACAGCGATACGAGACATGACTAACACCTTACACACACAAAGATATGACTAACATAGGCATACACAAAGATAATGGGATATCCCAAACCCAGACATGCACACACGAAGATATGACACATAACTAACACAGATACACAATTAGATATGAGATATTACTAACTCAGACGCACATAAAGATATGAGACACGAATAACACGGACACACCAAGATATGAGATATGACTAACATGACACACACCAAGATATGAGCCATGGCTAGCACACGCACACACACAAGCCAAGATTTGAGCCACGGCTAGCACAAAAACACACCAAGATATGTGCCATGACTAGCACAGAAACACATATGAGCCATTGCTTCAAGGAAAAACACAAAGAAATGAACCAAGTCTAGCACATAAACACATTGAAGTATCCATATGCTTGGGTTTGTTGTAGTCTGCAGACTCTTCTTAACATCGACATACGAGACGCAGGCTTCGATTAACTGTTCACAGGTTCCGTAGTACGTTTCCTTGCACGTACAGTCTGCACTTTCCGGGTCACACCCATCAGAACACGTCTGTTTGTACTATAACCCAAAGTTACCATCGGGACAAATATCATTACAGGTATAGCCAGGATGTTTACACTGTAGGCTTTTTCCGGATTTTTTCTCACACAAAGGACAGACACTGAGACAACACCTGTAGCAATGTGAACATTTGCCGTGACACGTACCGATGATGACGTCGCAGCCTTTGCAACACCCGTTACACACTGCACAAAACGACCAAGAATACCCGTCCAGACAATAGGTGTCTGTAAATGTTTGCACCTCACACACCGTCAGTGCACTGCCGGCCTGCGAAATGGTCGGTGAGAACTCAATCTTAATGTGTGCCATTTGCGTTTGTATGGTGATTACAATAGTGTTCACAGAAACATTATGGTATGATATATCATTACCCTGGAACACTACGCCACCACTGTCAGAGTGGCATTCTTTACCAAAATCATAGTGCTAGCTCGATGATATATTCGAATGGTGTGAATCTTCTGGGGCGTGGCAAAGTTCAGATACCAGTAAGCAGGACTGGTTCCACTTCTCAGTTGTGTGTGTGTGTGTGCAGACATTGTCATAGAGATTGGTCTTTATTTTGCCATTTACTGCGGCCTCTGGTCCACATCCATCTCCTGTATAACAAACATTAAATGTGTGGGCCTGGTTTGTTTTCTGTTTGAGAGCCACATTCCGACCCCCCGCCAATGGAGATGAGGCAGATATTTGCAACTATCGTCCCTTTAATCCATCACTTGTTGATCAGACAGAGCAAAAGTCATCAATCTCGTGCTGAATCATTGCAAAACCATCATGATGCAAAACCATTTAGTTTTACCGTGAAACAGTCCGGAACTGTTATTCACATAAATCCTAAACCAGGAGAACAGCAAAAATTAAAGTATAGCGTATATGTTTTTCTGCTACGTGTTTTCTTTATGTGTCTGATTGGGTGCCTTTTTTCATGATTCCTGTTATGTTTTCCTAAAGTTCTGGTATTTTATGTTTTCCATGAGGAGATATATCAGATGGGCTCAAGGGTTTCGATATTGTTTGGGAAAAAACTGGGTCTCCAGTAGTTAGTTCATTGGCAATTGCAGCGAAGTTGCTCCTCTTTAGTCGTACAATTCCGGGACCAGATATTCTTTGGTGCATGGGGTGACTAAGGAGCCTTCTATATTTCTCCGCCTGTTGCAATACTTTAGTGACCCGTCTGTCATCAAAGGGTGGTAAACCTGTTACTGTTTCTAGAATCTTGATAGGTGTAGATTTCATCGCACCAGTGATGATACGGGCAGCTGTATTCGGTTCTGTAATTCTGTTAATTTTGCTAAGGTGTGATTTGGAAGCCATAGCCCAGGCTGACTCCATATTCTAGAACTGGTCTGACTCCATATTCTAGAACTGGTCTGACTCCATATTCTAGAACTGATCTGACTCTTCCTACGTATAGCCTTTTCAAAATATTGCTGTCTGCCCCCCAGTCCGTTCCTGCCAATTTCTTCATAATATTTGTTCGTTTTCTGGCTTTTATCCTTGCTCTATCTATCTATAGAGACACCAAGATATGTTGGGTTGTGGTCAATAGGGAGTGTATGATCCTTTAACTTAAATTTGCAAAGAGTGTTTTTCTTGATAGGAAAATTGTGTATGAAGTTTTCTTTTCGTTGATTGGTAAGAACGGGTCCGTCCACTTTTCATGTTCACCCAGGGCATCTTGCATCCTGGGTTCAGCTGCCGACATACTTTCCTATCGAGCCCATAACGCCAGATCATCTGCGTATATTGCTGAGTGTATTCTGGATGGAATGTCCATTACGTGTCATTTAAAGAGTGTTGGGGACGAGACTCCGCCTTCTGGGACACCTTGCACGATAGAGACCTTCTTACTTAGTTGACCTTGCACTTGTACTCTGGCCGTTCTATCCTGAAGGTATTGAGAGACCCAATTGAATAAACGACCCTGGATGCCAAGTCTAAAAAGCTTGTTCTTTAAACCCTCACGCCAAACCCTATCAAAAGCCTTCTCCATGTCGACCCACACTGCCAGTGTGTTTCTTTTCTTGTAGAGCACCAATGTGGCGTAAAGCGCAGAACAAGCCTAGACGATGGAAGGTCGCATTCACAACACTTGTATCAGCGCAAATGTAATAAGTAGATCATTATCTTGACTTTAACGCATAGGAGTGCGATGGAGAACTGAAATGATATGAGATATGACCAACATAGCCATGCACACACAGGGATATGAGATATGACCAACATAAACATGCACACAAAGATATGAGATATCACTAAAACATACATGCACACACAAAGATATGACACATGACTAACACAGATACACATAAAAATATGAGACATGATTAACACGAACACACCAAGATATGAGATATGACTAACATGACACACACCGATATGAGCCATGGCCAGCACACACACAAGCTAACATATGAGCCATGGCTAGCACAGAAACACACCAAGAAATGAACCATGTCCAGCACAGAAACATTATTGTATCCATATGCTTATTGCAGTCGGCAGACTCTTCTTAACGTGGGAATCATCGACATACGAGACGCGGGCTCACTTAATTTGTACACTTCTTTCAGGCTAGAGTATAAATGATCCGCCCGATCCATTGGTTGACCGTCTTTGTTAAATGACAAATTCGCTAAAGAGATAAAACTGGCTGACGAAGCATTTCACATTAATAAGTATCATGGAAATAACTTGCGTCAAGCAAATCCAACAACGGTCATGAACAGCACCAATGTCTCTCTCTCTCTGCGATCAGGACTCAATCAGAGTAGGATTCCAAACTCTCAAATGAAGTCAGCTGTCAGGTTAAGTGAATTGATCGACCCCACAGACGGAACATCACATTGAGAGTCTGCCAGATCCACTCTGATTGAACACCCGTTAAATACGTTGCACTGTGTTCTGCGCCAGTGCATCCGATTTCAGCCAGCATTTTATTCAGGTTTACTTACCTTAGAGCCGCGATAGCTCAGTGGTTAGTGAACTGGACTACAAAGGAAAAGGGGTAGGGTTCAATCCCAACCGACGGCTTCCGGGTTCACCCAGCCTTAAATGGGTACTGGATTTTTTCTAGGAAAGTAAAGCAGCACGGGCGTAATACCGATTACATTACACCAAAAATCATGTGCTGAAGGTCTGTAAAATATAGGGTCACTAACACCACATTTCCCTATATTGCCACTTATATATATGCCACTTGACGTGACGGAGGTACTTACTTTTTACTTATTTTTTGCTTTCCTTTAGCCTTTGATTGTCCCCAATCTTCCTGCAAAGCAGCAGATGATCTTTTCTGCAGGGGATTCTCCCCTTAGATGGTCGGCCCTCCCAGGTTTTACGAGCACCATCTGCCCGAGCCACTAGAGGTGACTAACACATACATGCACACAAAGATATGAGCTGTATCACAGACATGTACACAGCGATACGAGACATGACTAACACCTTACACACACAAAGATATAAGATATGACTAACATAGGCATACACAAAGATAATGGGATATCCCAAACCCAGACATGCACACACGAAGATATGACACATAACTAACACAGATACACAATTAGATATGAGATATTACTAACTCAGACGCACATAAAGGTATGAGACACGAATAACACGGACACACCAAGATATGAGATATGACTAACTGACACACACCAAGATATGTGCCATGACTAGCACAGAAACACATATGAGCCATTGCTTCAAGGAAAAACACAAAGAAATGAACCAAGTCTAGCACATAAACACATTGAAGTATCCATATGCTTGGGTTTGTTGTAGTCTGCAGACTCTTCTTAACATCGACATACGAGACGCAGGCTTCGATTAACTGTTCACAGGTTCCGTAGTACGTTTCCTTGCACGTACAGTCTGCACTTTCCGGGTCACACCCATCAGAACACGTCTGTTTGTACTATAACCCAAAGTTACCATCGTGACAAATATCATTACAGGTATAGCCAGGATGTTTACACTGTAGGCTTTTTCCGGATTTTTTCTCACACAAAGGACAGACACTGAGACAACACCTGTAGCAATGTGAACATTTGCCGTGACACGTACCGATGATGACGTCGCAGCCTTTGCAACACCCGTTACACACTGCACAAAACGACCAAGAATACCCGTCCAGACAATAGGTGTCTGTAAATGTTGCACCTCACACACCGTCAGTGCACTGCCGGCCTGCGAAATGGTCGGTGAGAACTCAATCTTAATGTGTGCCATTTGCGTTTGTATGGTGATTACAATAGTGTTCACAGAAACATTATGGTATGATATATCTTACCCTGGAACACTACGCCACCACTGTCAGAGTGGCATTCTTTACCAAATCATAGTGCTAGCTCGATGATATATTCGAATGGTGTGAATCTTCTGGGCGTGGCAAAGTTCAGATACCAGTAAGCAGGACTGGTTCCACTTCTCAGTTGTGTGTGTGTGTGTGCAGACATTGTCATAGAGATTGGTCTTTATTTTGCCATTTACTGCGGCCTCTGGTCCACATCCATCTCCTGTATAACAAACATTAAATGTGTGGGCCTGGTTTGTTTTCTGTTTGAGAGCCACATTCCGACCCCCGCCAATGGAGATGAGGCAGATATTTGCAACTATCGTCCCTTTAATCCATCACTTGTTGATCAGACAGAGCAAAGTCTCATCTCGTGCTGAATCATTGCAAACCATCATGATGCAAAACCATTTAGTTTTACCGTGAAACAGTCCGGAACTGTTATTCACATAAATCCTAAACCAGGAGAACAGCAAAATTAAAGTATAGCGTATATGTTTTTCTGCTACGTGTTTTCTTTATGTGTCTGATTGGGTGCCTTTTTT
Organism: Megaustenia siamemsis; assembly: GCA_032433765.1. Taxonomy (NCBI): domain Eukaryota; kingdom Metazoa; phylum Mollusca; class Gastropoda; order Stylommatophora; family Ariophantidae; genus Megaustenia; species Megaustenia siamemsis. The sequence continues at coordinate 61,922,621 of JAVIAB010000125.1, read as the reverse complement.
CATGATTCCTGTTATGTTTTCCTAAAGTTCTGGTATTTTATGTTTTCCATGAGGAGATATATCAGATGGGCTCAAGGGTTTCGATATTGTTTGGGAAAAAAACTGGGTCTCCAGTAGTTAGTTCATTGGCAATTGCAGCGAAGTTGCTCCTCTTTAGTCGTACAATTCCGGACCAGATATTCTTTGGTGCATGGGGTGACTAAGGAGCCTTCTATATTTCTCCGCCTGTTGCAATACTTTAGTGACCCGTCTGTCATCAAAGGGTGGTAAACCTGTTACTGTTTCTAGAATCTTGATAGGTGTAGATTTCATCGCACCAGTGATGATACGGGCAGCTGTATTCGGTTCTGTAATTCTGTTAATTTTGCTAAGGTGTGATTTGGAAGCCATAGCCCAGGCTGACTCCATATTCTAGAACTGGTCTGACTCCATATTCTAGAACTGGTCTGACTCCATATTCTAGAACTGTCTGACTCTTCCTACGTATAGCCTTTTCAAAATATTGCTGTCTGCCCCCCAGTCCGTTCCTGCCAATTTCTTCATAATATTTGTTCGTTTTCTGGCTTTTATCCTTGCTCTATCTATCTATAGAGACACCAAGATATGTTGGGTTGTGGTCAATAGGGAGTGTATGATCCTTTAACTTAAATTTGCAGAGAGTGTTTTTCTTGATAGGAAAATTGTGTATGAAGTTTTCTTTTCGTTGATTGGTAAGAACGGGTCCGTCCACTTTTCATGTTCACCCAGGGCATCTTGCATCCTGGGTTCAGCTGCCGACATACTTTCCTATCGAGCCCATAACGCCAGATCATCTGCGTATATTGCTGAGTGTATTCTGGATGGAATGTCCATTACGGTGTCATTTAAAGAGTGTTGGGGACGAGACTCCGCCTTCTGGGACACCTTGCACGATAGAGACCTTCTTACTTAGTTGACCTTGCACTTGTACTCTGGCCGTTCTATCCTGAAGGTATTGAGAGACCCAATTGAATAAACGACCCTGGATGCCAAGTCTAAAAGCTTGTTCTTTAAACCCTCACGCCAAACCCTATCAAAGCCTTCTCCATGTCGACCCACACTGCCAGTGTGTTTCTTTTCTTGTAGAGCACCAATGTGGCGTAAAGCGCAGAACAAGCCTAGACGATGGAAGGTCGCATTCACAACACTTGTATCAGCGCAAATGTAATAAGTAGATCATTATCTTGACTTTAACGCATAGGAGTGCGATGGAGAACTGAAATTGAATCAGACATCGAATGCACTTTTTGCAGCGATCGAGAGAACGTGGAATAGATCCGCCATCGGATAAAAAACGGAAGTCCATGGGAAAGTGGTTACCGGAAAACCCCTATGGACCATGACCAAATCGACTACGCAAGCCTTCTTCTGCACTAATTGGCAATGGGGTGATTGGTAGAAAAGCTGGAAACAATATGGTATATCACAGCTAAAAAGAACGGCTATGCCTTATTTGGCTTAACCTATCTTCGACCTTGTTAGACAGAACACCAGTTCGAACTAGCCAAGACCGGGGCCTTGTCGATGGAGCTTAAATTCATGGATCATGGCTGATCACCTGCAAGTTATCGTCAATGCTAAGCTGGATTCAATATTTGATCAAGATCTGTGAGATTTTAACATACTACGCTGCCTAATAAGAACAATAGAGATATTTATAACCTCTATGTTGGACGTTGTTCCGTTGGCAGTGTCGTGGCTCTGGATCAATAACACCTGACCTCATTGTTCCTAAGACAGTAGCCTTTGTCATTAAACACTAATCCTGCCCACAGACCCATGTCAAACAGGGTGTTACTCTTTTATAACCTCCCAGATGTTTTTAATTTATAGCGAAAACTCCCATAACCCGTTCTCCTATAACCGTTCAAAGACGCGTTCAGCACAACGTGTGGTACGTAATTGCATTTATTATATACTGCTGTTAAAGTTTCGAAGCGTGACCACACTGATGGCATTTCCTTCTTCTACGAGACATATTAATGGCCACATCGTGTGTTAGACCATGGATTTTGCAGCACTGAGAGATTGAGAGAAGATGTGCACAAAGGATGTGAGCAATGTGCAATGAGGATGATCAGTCGACCAAAACTAAACTATAAGGGCAGAACAATGTACTTCGTGTGATCATTTGAGATTTGGTGTAAGGTCATTTTCACCAGTCTAACATTACTAACATAGACATGCACACAAAGATATGAGATAGACCAACATAGCCATGCACACACAGGGATATGAGATATGACCAACATAAACATGCACACAAAGATATGAGATATCACTAAAACATACATGCACACAAAGATATGACACATGACTAACACAGATACACATAAAAATATGGACATGATTAACACGGACACACCAAGATATGAGATATGACTAACATGACACACACCGATATGAGCCTGGCCAGCACACACAACACAAGCTAACATATGAGCCATGGCTAGCACAGAAACACACCAAGAAATGAACCATGTCCAGCACAGAAACATTATTGTATCCATATGCTTTATTGCAGTCGGCAGACTCTTCTTAACGTGGGAATCATCGACATACGAGACGCGGGCTCACTTAATTTGTACACTTCTTTCAGGCTAGAGTATAAATGATCCGCCCGATCCATTGGTTGACCGTCTTTGTTAAATGACAAATTCGCTAAAGAGATAAAACTGGCTGACGAAGCATTTCACATTAATAAGTATCATGGAATAACTTGCGTCAGCAAATCCAACAACGGTCATGAACAGCACCAATGTCTCTCTCTCTCTGCGATCAGGACTCAATCAGAGTAGGATTCCAAACTCTCAATGAAGTCACCTGTCAGGTTAAGTGAATTGATCGACCCCACAGACGGAACATCACATTGAGAGTCTGCCAGATCCACTCTGATTGAACACCCGTTAAATACGTTGCACTGTGTTCTGCGCCAGTGCATCCGATTTCAGCCAGCATTTTATTCAGGTTTACTTACCTTAGAGCCGCGATAGCTCAGTGGTTAGTGAACTGGACTACAAAGGAAAAGGGGTAGGGCAATCCCAACCGACGGCTTCCGGGTTCACCCAGCCTTAAATGGGTACTGGATTTTTTTCTAGGAAAGTAAAGCAGCACGGGCGTAATACGATTACATTACACCAAAAATCATGTGCTGAAGGTCTGTAAAATATAGGGTCACTAACACCACATTTCCCTATACGCCACTTGACGTGACGGAGGTACTTTACTTTTTACTTATTTTTTGTTTTCCTTTAGCCTTTGATTGTCCCCATCTTCCTGCAAAGCAGCAGATGATCTTTTCTGCAGGGGGATTCTCCCTTAGATGGTCGGCCCTCCAGGTTTACGAGCACCATCTGCCGAGCCACTAGAGGTGACTAACACATACTGCACACAAAGATATGAGCTGTATCACAGACATGTACACAGCGATACGAGACATGACTAACACCTTACACACACAAAGATATAAGATATGACTAACATAGGCATACACAAAGATAATGGGATATCCCAAACCCAGACATGCACACACGAAGATATGACACATAACTAACACAGATACACAATTAGATATGAGATATTACTAACTCAGACGCACATAAAGATATGAGACACGAATAACACGGACACACCAAGATATGAGATATGACTAACATGACACACACCAAGATATGAGCCATGGCTAGCACACGCACACACACAAGCCAAGATTTGAGCCACGGCTAGCACAAAAACACACCAAGATATGTGCCATGACTAGCACAGAAACACATATGAGCCATTGCTTCAAGGAAAAACACAAAGAAATGAACAAGTCTAGCACATAAACACATTGAAGTATCCATATGCTTGGGTTTGTTGTAGTCTGCAGACTCTTCTTAACATCGACATACGAGACGCAGGCTTCGATTAACTGTTCACAGGTTCCGTAGTACGTTCCTTGCACGTACAGTCTGCACTTTCCGGGTCACACCATCAGAACACGTCTGTTTGTACTATAACCCAAGTTACCATCGGGACAAATATCATTACAGGTATAGCCAGGATGTTTACACTGTAGGCTTTTTCCGGATTTTTTTCTCACACAAAGGACAGACACTGAGACAACACCTGTAGCATGTGAACATTTGCCGTGACACGTACCGATGATGACGTCGCAGCCTTTGCAAACACCCGTTACACACTGCACAAAACGACCAAGAATACCCGTCCAGACAATAGGTGTCTGTAAATGTTTGCACCTCACACACCGTCAGTGCACTGCCCGCCTGCGAAATGGTCGGTGAGAACTCAATCTTAATGTGTGCCATTTGCGTTTGTATGGTGATTACAATAGTGTTCACAGAAACATTATGGTATGATATATCATTACCCTGGAACACTACGCCACCACTGTCAGAGTGGCATTCTTTACAAAATCATAGTGCTAGCTCGATGATATATTCGAATGGTGTGAATCTTCTGGGCGTGGCAAAGTTCAGATACAGTAAGCAGGACTGTTCCACTTCTCAGTTGTGTGTGTGTGTGCAGACATTGTCATAGAGATTGGTCTTTATTTTGCCATTACTGCGGCCTCTGGTCCACATCCATCTCCTGTATAACAAACATTAAATGTGTGGGCCTGGTTTGTTTTCTGTTTGAGAGCCACATTCCGACCCCCCGTGTCCTGATTGGGTGCCTTTTTTCATGATTCCTGTTATGTTTTCCTAAAGTTCTGGTATTTTATGTTTTCCATGAGGATATATATCAGATGGGCTCAAGGGTTTCGATATTGTTTGGGAAAAAACTGGGTCTCCAGTAGTTAGTTCATTGGCAATTGCAGCGAAGTTGCTCCTCTTTAGTCGTACAATTCCGGGACCAGATATTCTTTGGTGCATGGGGTGACTAAGGAGCCTTCTATATTTCTCCGCCTGTTGCAATACTTTAGTGACCCGTCTGTCATCAAAGGGTGGTAAACCTGTTACTGTTTCTAGAATCTTGATAGGTGTAGATTTCATCGCACCAGTGATGATACGGGCAGCTGTATTCGGTTCTGTAATTCTGTTAATTTTGCTAAGGTGTGATTTGGAAGCCATAGCCCAGGCTGACTCATATTCTAGAACTGGTCTGACTCCATATTCTAGAACTGGTCTGACTCCATATTCTAGAACTGGTCTGACTCTTCCTACGTATAGCCTTTTCAAAATATTGCTGTCTGCCCCCCAGTCCGTTCCTGCCAATTTCTTCATAATATTTGTTCGTTTTCTGGCTTTTATCCTTGCTCTATCTATCTATAGAGACACCAAGATATGTTGGGTTGTGGTCAATAGGGAGTGTATGATCCTTTAACTTAAATTTGCAGAGTGTTTTTCTTGATAGGAAAATTGTGTATGAAGTTTTCTTTTCGTTGATTGGTAAGAACGGGTCCGTCCACTTTTCATGTTCACCCAGGGCATCTTGCATCCTGGGTTCAGCTGCCGACATACTTTCCTATCGAGCCCATAACGCCAGATCATCTGCGTATATTGCTGAGTGTATTCTGGATGGAATGTCCATTACGGTGTCATTTAAAGAGTGTTGGGGACGAGACTCCGCCTTCTGGGACACCTTGCACGATAGAGACCTTCTTACTTAGTTGACCTTGCACTTGTACTCTGGCCGTTCTATCCTGAAGGTATTGAGAGACCCAATTGAATAAACGACCCTGGATGCCAAGTCTAAAAAGCTTGTTCTTTAAACCCTCACGCCAAACCCTATCAAAAGCCTTCTCCATGTCGACCCACACTGCCAGTGTGTTTCTTTTCTTGTAGAGCACCAATGTGGCGTAAAGCGCAGAACAAGCCTAGACGATGGAAGGTCGCATTCACAACACTTGTATCAGCGCAAATGTAATAAGTAGATCATTATCTTGACTTTAACGCATAGGAGTGCGATAGAGAACTGAAATTAATCAGACATCGAATGCACTTTTTGCAGCGATCGAGAGAACGTGGACTAGATCCGCCATCGGATAAAAAACGGAAGTCCATGGGAATAGTGGTTACCGGAAAACCCCTATGGACCATGACCAAATCGACTACGCAAGCCTTCTTCTGCACTAATTTGGCAATGGTGTGATTGGTAGAAAAGCTGGAAACAATATGGTATATCACAGCTTAAAAAGAACGGCTATGCCTTATTTGGCTTAACCTATCTTCGACCTTGTTAGACAGGAACCAGTTCGAACTAGCCAAGACCGGGGCCTTGTCGATGGAGCTTAAATTCATGGATCATGGCTGATCACCTGCAAGTTATCGTCATGCTAAGCTGGATTCAATATTTGATCACAAGATCTGTGAGATTTTAACATACTACGCTGCCTAATAAGAACAATAGAGATATTTATAACCTCTATGTTGGACGTTGTTCCGTTGGCAGTGTCGTGGCTCTGGATCAATAACACCTGACCTCATTGTTCCTAAGACAGTAGCCTTTGTCATTAAACACTAATCCTGCCCACAGACCCATGTCAAAACAGGGTGTTACTCTTTTATAACCTCCCAGATGTTTTTAATTTTATAGCGAAAAACTCCCATAACCCGTTCTCCTATAACCCGTTCAAAGACGCGTTCAGCACAACGTGTGGTACGTAATTGCATTTATTATATACTGTTAAAGTTTCGAAGCGTGACCACACTGATGGCATTTCCTTCTTCTACGAGACATATTAATGGCCACATCGTGTGGTTAGACCATGGATTTTGCAGCACTGAGAGATTGAGAGAAGATGTGCACAAAGGATGTGAGCAATGTGCAATGAGGATGATCAGTCGACCAAAACTAAACTATAAGGTGCAGAACAATGTACTTCGTGTGATCATTTGAGATTTGGTGTAAGGTCATTTTCACCAGTCTAACATTACTAACATAGACATGCACACAAAGATATGAGATATGACCAACATAGCCATGCACACACAGGGATATGAGATATGACCAACATAAACATGCACACAAAGATATGAGATATCACTAAAACATACATGCACACACAAAGATATGACACATGACTAACACAGATACACATAAAAATATGAGACATGATTAACACGGACACACCAAGATATGAGATATGACTAACATGACACACACCGATATGAGCCATGGCCAGCACACACACAAGCTAACATATGAGCCATGGCTAGCACAGAAACACACCAAGAAATGAACCATGTCCAGCACAGAAACATTATTGTATCCATATGCTTTATTGCAGTCGGCAGACTCTTCTTAACGTGGGAATCATCGACATACGAGACGCGGGCTCACTTAATTTGTACACTTCTTTCAGGCTAGAGTATAAATGATCCGCCCGATCCATTGGTTGACCGTCTTTGTTAAATGACAAATTCGCTAAAGAGATAAAACTGGCTGACGAAGCATTTCACATTAATAAGTATCATGGAAATAACTTGCGTCAAGCAAATCCAACAACGGTCATGAACAGCACCAATGTCTCTCTCTCTCTGCGATCAGGACTCAATCAGAGTAGGATTCCAAACTCTCAAATGAAGTCAGCTGTCAGGTTAAGTGAATTGATCGACCCCACAGACGGAACATCACATTGAGAGTCTGCCAGATCCACTCTGATTGAACACCCGTTAAATACGTTGCACTGTGTTCTGCGCCAGTGCATCCGATTTCAGCCAGCATTTTATTCAGGTTTACTTACCTTAGAGCCGCGATAGCTCAGTGGTTAGTGAACTGGACTACAAAGGAAAAGGGGTAGGGTTCGATCCCAACCGACGGCTTCCGGGTTCACCCAGCCTTAAATGGGTACTGGATTTTTTTCTAGGAAAGTAAAGCAGCACGGGCGTAATACCGATTACATTACACCAAAAATCATGTGCTGAAGGTCTGTAAAATATAGGGTCACTAACACCACATTTCCCTATACGCCACTTGACGTGACGGAGGTACTTTACTTTTTACTTATTTTTTGCTTTCCTTTAGCCTTTGATTGTCCCCAATCTTCCTGCAAAGCAGCAGATGATCTTTTCTGCAGGGGGATTCTCCCCTTAGATGGTCGGCCCTCCCAGGTTTACGAGCACCATCTGCCCGAGCCACTAGAGGTGACTAACACATACATGCACACAAAGATATGAGCTGTATCACAGACATGTACACAGCGATACGAGACATGACTAACACCTTACACACACAAAGATATGACTAACATAGGCATACACAAAGATAATGGGATATCCCAAACCCAGACATGCACACACGAAGATATGACACATAACTAACACAGATACACAATTAGATATGAGATATTACTAACTCAGACGCACATAAAGATATGAGACACGAATAACACGGACACACCAAGATATGAGATATGACTAACATGACACACACCAAGATATGAGCCATGGCTAGCACACGCACACACACAAGCCAAGATTTGAGCCACGGCTAGCACAAAAACACACCAAGATATGTGCCATGACTAGCACAGAAACACATATGAGCCATTGCTTCAAGGAAAAACACAAAGAAATGAACCAAGTCTAGCACATAAACACATTGAAGTATCCATATGCTTGGGTTTGTTGTAGTCTGCAGACTCTTCTTAACATCGACATACGAGACGCAGGCTTCGATTAACTGTTCACAGGTTCCGTAGTACGTTTCCTTGCACGTACAGTCTGCACTTTCCGGGTCACACCCATCAGAACACGTCTGTTTGTACTATAACCCAAAGTTACCATCGGGACAAATATCATTACAGGTATAGCCAGGATGTTTACACTGTAGGCTTTTTCCGGATTTTTTCTCACACAAAGGACAGACACTGAGACAACACCTGTAGCAATGTGAACATTTGCCGTGACACGTACCGATGATGACGTCGCAGCCTTTGCAACACCCGTTACACACTGCACAAAACGACCAAGAATACCCGTCCAGACAATAGGTGTCTGTAAATGTTTGCACCTCACACACCGTCAGTGCACTGCCGGCCTGCGAAATGGTCGGTGAGAACTCAATCTTAATGTGTGCCATTTGCGTTTGTATGGTGATTACAATAGTGTTCACAGAAACATTATGGTATGATATATCATTACCCTGGAACACTACGCCACCACTGTCAGAGTGGCATTCTTTACCAAAATCATAGTGCTAGCTCGATGATATATTCGAATGGTGTGAATCTTCTGGGGCGTGGCAAAGTTCAGATACCAGTAAGCAGGACTGGTTCCACTTCTCAGTTGTGTGTGTGTGTGTGCAGACATTGTCATAGAGATTGGTCTTTATTTTGCCATTTACTGCGGCCTCTGGTCCACATCCATCTCCTGTATAACAAACATTAAATGTGTGGGCCTGGTTTGTTTTCTGTTTGAGAGCCACATTCCGACCCCCCGCCAATGGAGATGAGGCAGATATTTGCAACTATCGTCCCTTTAATCCATCACTTGTTGATCAGACAGAGCAAAAGTCATCAATCTCGTGCTGAATCATTGCAAAACCATCATGATGCAAAACCATTTAGTTTTACCGTGAAACAGTCCGGAACTGTTATTCACATAAATCCTAAACCAGGAGAACAGCAAAAATTAAAGTATAGCGTATATGTTTTTCTGCTACGTGTTTTCTTTATGTGTCTGATTGGGTGCCTTTTTTCATGATTCCTGTTATGTTTTCCTAAAGTTCTGGTATTTTATGTTTTCCATGAGGAGATATATCAGATGGGCTCAAGGGTTTCGATATTGTTTGGGAAAAAACTGGGTCTCCAGTAGTTAGTTCATTGGCAATTGCAGCGAAGTTGCTCCTCTTTAGTCGTACAATTCCGGGACCAGATATTCTTTGGTGCATGGGGTGACTAAGGAGCCTTCTATATTTCTCCGCCTGTTGCAATACTTTAGTGACCCGTCTGTCATCAAAGGGTGGTAAACCTGTTACTGTTTCTAGAGTCTTGATAGGTGTAGATTTCATCGCACCAGTGATGATACGGGCAGCTGTATTCGGTTCTGTAATTCTGTTAATTTTGCTAAGGTGTGATTTGGAAGCCATAGCCCAGGCTGACTCCATATTCTAGAACTGGTCTGACTCCATATTCTAGAACTGGTCTGACTCCATATTCTAGAACTGGTCTGACTCTTCCTACGTATAGCCTTTTCAAAATATTGCTGTCTGCCCCCCAGTCCGTTCCTGCCAATTTCTTCATAATATTTGTTCGTTTTCTGGCTTTTATCCTTGCTCTATCTATCTATAGAGACACCAAGATATGTTGGGTTGTGGTCAATAGGGAGTGTATGATCCTTTAACTTAAATTTGCAGAGAGTGTTTTTCTTGATAGGAAAATTGTGTATGAAGTTTTCTTTTCGTTGATTGGTAAGAACGGGTCCGTCCACTTTTCATGTTCACCCAGGGCATCTTGCATCCTGGGTTCAGCTGCCGACATACTTTCCTATCGAGCCCATAACGCCAGATCATCTGCGTATATTGCTGAGTGTATTCTGGATGGAATGTCCATTACGATGTCATTTAAAGAGTGTTGGGGACGAGACTCCGCCTTCTGGGACACCTTGCACGATAGAGACCTTCTTACTTAGTTGACCTTGCACTTGTACTCTGGCCGTTCTATCCTGAAGGTATTGAGAGACCCAATTGAATAAACGACCCTGGATGCCAAGTCTAAAAAGCTTGTTCTTTAAACCCTCACGCCAAACCCTATCAAAAGCCTTCTCCATGTCGACCCACACTGCCAGTGTGTTTCTTTTCTTGTAGAGCACCAATGTGGCGTAAAGCGCAGAACAAGCCTAGACGATGGAAGGTCGCATTCACAACACTTGTATCAGCGCAAATGTAATAAGTAGATCATTATCTTGACTTTAACGCATAGGAGTGCGATGGAGAACTGAAATTAATCAGACATCGAATGCACTTTTTGCAGCGATCGAGAGAACGTGGACTAGATCCGCCATCGGATAAAAAACGGAAGTCCATGGGAATAGTGGTTACCGGAAAACCCCTATGGACCATGACCAAATCGACTACGCAAGCCTTCTTCTGCACTAATTTGGCAATGGGTGTGATTGGTAGAAAAGCTGGAAACAATATGGTATATCACAGCTTAAAAAGAACGGCTATGCCTTATTTGGCTTAACCTATCTTCGACCTTGTTAGACAGGAACCAGTTCGAACTAGCCAAGACCGGGGCCTTGTCGATGGAGCTTAAATTCATGGATCATGGCTGATCACCTGCAAGTTATCGTCAATGCTAAGCTGGATTCAATATTTGATCACAAGATCTGTGAGATTTTAACATACTACGCTGCCTAATAAGAACAATAGAGATATTTATAACCTCTATGTTGGACGTTGTTCCGTTGGCAGTGTCGTGGCTCTGGATCAATAACACCTGACCTCATTGTTCCTAAGACAGTAGCCTTTGTCATTAAACACTAATCCTGCCCACAGACCCATGTCAAAACAGGGTGTTACTCTTTTATAACCTCCCAGATGTTTTTAATTTTATAGCGAAAAACTCCCATAACCCGTTCTCCTATAACCCGTTCAAAGACGCGTTCAGCACAACGTGTGGTACGTAATTGCATTTATTATATACTGCTGTTAAAGTTTCGAAGCGTGACCACACTGATGGCATTTCCTTCTTCTACGAGACATATTAATGGCCACATCGTGTGGTTAGACCATGGATTTTGCAGCACTGAGAGATTGAGAGAAGATGTGCACAAAGGATGTGAGCAATGTGCAATGAGGATGATCAGTCGACCAAAACTAAACTATAAGGTGCAGAACAATGTACTTCGTGTGATCATTTGAGATTTGGTGTAGGTCATTTTCACCAGTCTAACATTACTAACATAGACATGCACACAAAGATATGAGATATGACCAACATAGCCATGCACACACAGGGATATGAGATATGACCAACATAAACATGCACACAAAGATATGAGATATCACTAAAACATACATGCACACACAAAGATATGACACATGACTAACACAGATACACATAAAAATATGAGACATGATTAACACGGACACACCAAGATATGAGATATGACTAACATGACACACACCGATATGAGCCATGGCCAGCACACACACAAGCTAACATATGAGCCATGGCTAGCACAGAAACACACCAAGAAATGAACCATGTCCAGCACAGAAACATTATTGTATCCATATGCTTTATTGCAGTCGGCAGACTCTTCTTAACGTGGGAATCATCGACATACGAGACGCGGGCTCACTTAATTTGTACACTTCTTTCAGGCTAGAGTATAAATGATCCGCCCGATCCATTGGTTGACCGTCTTTGTTAAATGACAAATTCGCTAAAGAGATAAAACTGGCTGACGAAGCATTTCACATTAATAAGTATCATGGAAATAACTTGCGTCAAGCAAATCCAACAACGGTCATGAACAGCACCAATGTCTCTCTCTCTCTGCGATCAGGACTCAATCAGAGTAGGATTCCAAACTCTCAAATGAAGTCAGCTGTCAGGTTAAGTGAATTGATCGACCCCACAGACGGAACATCACATTGAGAGTCTGCCAGATCCACTCTGATTGAACACCCGTTAAATACGTTGCACTGTGTTCTGCGCCAGTGCATCCGATTTCAGCCAGCATTTTATTCAGGTTTACTTACCTTAGAGCCGCGATAGCTCAGTGGTTAGTGAACTGGACTACAAAGGAAAAGGGGTAGGGTTCGATCCCAACCGACGGCTTCCGGGTTCACCCAGCCTTAAATGGGTACTGGATTTTTTTCTAGGAAAGTAAAGCAGCACGGGCGTAATACCGATTACATTACACCAAAAATCATGTGCTGAAGGTCTGTAAAATATAGGGTCACTAACACCACATTTCCCTATACGCCACTTGACGTGACGGAGGTACTTTACTTTTTACTTATTTTTTGCTTTCCTTTAGCCTTTGATTGTCCCCAATCTTCCTGCAAAGCAGCAGATGATCTTTTCTGCAGGGGGATTCTCCCCTTAGATGGTCGGCCCTCCCAGGTTTACGAGCACCATCTGCCCGAGCCACTAGAGGTGACTAACACATACATGCACACAAAGATATGAGCTGTATCACAGACATGTACACAGCGATACGAGACATGACTAACACCTTACACACACAAAGATATAAGATATGACTAACATAGGCATACACAAAGATAATGGGATATCCCAAACCCAGACATGCACACACGAAGATATGACACATAACTAACACAGATACACAATTAGATATGAGATATTACTAACTCAGACGCACATAAAGATATGAGACACGAATAACACGGACACACCAAGATATGAGATATGACTAACATGACACACACCAAGATATGAGCCATGGCTAGCACACGCACACACACAAGCCAAGATTTGAGCCACGGCTAGCACAAAAACACACCAAGATATGTGCCATGACTAGCACAGAAACACATATGAGCCATTGCTTCAAGGAAAAACACAAAGAAATGAACCAAGTCTAGCACATAAACACATTGAAGTATCCATATGCTTGGGTTTGTTGTAGTCTGCAGACTCTTCTTAACATCGACATACGAGACGCAGGCTTCGATTAACTGTTCACAGGTTCCGTAGTACGTTTCCTTGCACGTACAGTCTGCACTTTCCGGGTCACACCCATCAGAACACGTCTGTTTGTACTATAACCCAAAGTTACCATCGGGACAAATATCATTACAGGTATAGCCAGGATGTTTACACTGTAGGCTTTTTCCGGATTTTTTCTCACACAAAGGACAGACACTGAGACAACACCTGTAGCAATGTGAACATTTGCCGTGACACGTACCGATGATGACGTCGCAGCCTTTGCAACACCCGTTACACACTGCACAAAACGACCAAGAATACCCGTCCAGACAATAGGTGTCTGTAAATGTTTGCACCTCACACACCGTCAGTGCACTGCCGGCCTGCGAAATGGTCGGTGAGAACTCAATCTTAATGTGTGCCATTTGCGTTTGTATGGTGATTACAATAGTGTTCACAGAAACATTATGGTATGATATATCATTACCCTGGAACACTACGCCACCACTGTCAGAGTGGCATTCTTTACCAAAATCATAGTGCTAGCTCGATGATATATTCGAATGGTGTGAATCTTCTGGGGCGTGGCAAAGTTCAGATACCAGTAAGCAGGACTGGTTCCACTTCTCAGTTGTGTGTGTGTGTGTGCAGACATTGTCATAGAGATTGGTCTTTATTTTGCCATTTACTGCGGCCTCTGGTCCACATCCATCTCCTGTATAACAAACATTAAATGTGTGGGCCTGGTTTGTTTTCTGTTTGAGAGCCACATTCCGACCCCCCGCCAATGGAGATGAGGCAGATATTTGCAACTATCGTCCCTTTAATCCATCACTTGTTGATCAGACAGAGCAAAAGTCATCAATCTCGTGCTGAATCATTGCAAAACCATCATGATGCAAAACCATTTAGTTTTACCGTGAAACAGTCCGGAACTGTTATTCACATAAATCCTAAACCAGGAGAACAGCAAAAATTAAAGTATAGCGTATATGTTTTTCTGCTACGTGTTTTCTTTATGTGTCTGATTGGGTGCCTTTTTTCATGATTCCTGTTATGTTTTCCTAAAGTTCTGGTATTTTATGTTTTCCATGAGGAGATATATCAGATGGGCTCAAGGGTTTCGATATTGTTTGGGAAAAAACTGGGTCTCCAGTAGTTAGTTCATTGGCAATTGCAGCGAAGTTGCTCCTCTTTAGTCGTACAATTCCGGGACCAGATATTCTTTGGTGCATGGGGTGACTAAGGAGCCTTCTATATTTCTCCGCCTGTTGCAATACTTTAGTGACCCGTCTGTCATCAAAGGGTGGTAAACCTGTTACTGTTTCTAGAGTCTTGATAGGTGTAGATTTCATCGCACCAGTGATGATACGGGCAGCTGTATTCGGTTCTGTAATTCTGTTAATTTTGCTAAGGTGTGATTTGGAAGCCATAGCCCAGGCTGACTCCATATTCTAGAACTGGTCTGACTCCATATTCTAGAACTGGTCTGACTCCATATTCTAGAACTGGTCTGACTCTTCCTACGTATAGCCTTTTCAAAATATTGCTGTCTGCCCCCCAGTCCGTTCCTGCCAATTTCTTCATAATATTTGTTCGTTTTCTGGCTTTTATCCTTGCTCTATCTATCTATAGAGACACCAAGATATGTTGGGTTGTGGTCAATAGGGAGTGTATGATCCTTTAACTTAAATTTGCAGAGAGTGTTTTTCTTGATAGGAAAATTGTGTATGAAGTTTTCTTTTCGTTGATTGGTAAGAACGGGTCCGTCCACTTTTCATGTTCACCCAGGGCATCTTGCATCCTGGGTTCAGCTGCCGACATACTTTCCTATCGAGCCCATAACGCCAGATCATCTGCGTATATTGCTGAGTGTATTCTGGATGGAATGTCCATTACGATGTCATTTAAAGAGTGTTGGGGACGAGACTCCGCCTTCTGGGACACCTTGCACGATAGAGACCTTCTTACTTAGTTGACCTTGCACTTGTACTCTGGCCGTTCTATCCTGAAGGTATTGAGAGACCCAATTGAATAAACGACCCTGGATGCCAAGTCTAAAAAGCTTGTTCTTTAAACCCTCACGCCAAACCCTATCAAAAGCCTTCTCCATGTCGACCCACACTGCCAGTGTGTTTCTTTTCTTGTAGAGCACCAATGTGGCGTAAAGCGCAGAACAAGCCTAGACGATGGAAGGTCGCATTCACAACACTTGTATCAGCGCAAATGTAATAAGTAGATCATTATCTTGACTTTAACGCATAGGAGTGCGATGGAGAACTGAAATTAATCAGACATCGAATGCACTTTTTGCAGCGATCGAGAGAACGTGGACTAGATCCGCCATCGGATAAAAAACGGAAGTCCATGGGAATAGTGGTTACCGGAAAACCCCTATGGACCATGACCAAATCGACTACGCAAGCCTTCTTCTGCACTAATTTGGCAATGGGTGTGATTGGTAGAAAAGCTGGAAACAATATGGTATATCACAGCTTAAAAAGAACGGCTATGCCTTATTTGGCTTAACCTATCTTCGACCTTGTTAGACAGGAACCAGTTCGAACTAGCCAAGACCGGGGCCTTGTCGATGGAGCTTAAATTCATGGATCATGGCTGATCACCTGCAAGTTATCGTCAATGCTAAGCTGGATTCAATATTTGATCACAAGATCTGTGAGATTTTAACATACTACGCTGCCTAATAAGAACAATAGAGATATTTATAACCTCTATGTTGGACGTTGTTCCGTTGGCAGTGTCGTGGCTCTGGATCAATAACACCTGACCTCATTGTTCCTAAGACAGTAGCCTTTGTCATTAAACACTAATCCTGCCCACAGACCCATGTCAAAACAGGGTGTTACTCTTTTATAACCTCCCAGATGTTTTTAATTTTATAGCGAAAAACTCCCATAACCCGTTCTCCTATAACCCGTTCAAAGACGCGTTCAGCACAACGTGTGGTACGTAATTGCATTTATTATATACTGCTGTTAAAGTTTCGAAGCGTGACCACACTGATGGCATTTCCTTCTTCTACGAGACATATTAATGGCCACATCGTGTGGTTAGACCATGGATTTTGCAGCACTGAGAGATTGAGAGAAGATGTGCACAAAGGATGTGAGCAATGTGCAATGAGGATGATCAGTCGACCAAAACTAAACTATAAGGTGCAGAACAATGTACTTCGTGTGATCATTTGAGATTTGGTGTAGGTCATTTTCACCAGTCTAACATTACTAACATAGACATGCACACAAAGATATGAGATATGACCAACATAGCCATGCACACACAGGGATATGAGATATGACCAACATAAACATGCACACAAAGATATGAGATATCACTAAAACATACATGCACACACAAAGATATGACACATGACTAACACAGATACACATAAAAATATGAGACATGATTAACACGGACACACCAAGATATGAGATATGACTAACATGACACACACCGATATGAGCCATGGCCAGCACACACACAAGCTAACATATGAGCCATGGCTAGCACAGAAACACACCAAGAAATGAACCATGTCCAGCACAGAAACATTATTGTATCCATATGCTTTATTGCAGTCGGCAGACTCTTCTTAACGTGGGAATCATCGACATACGAGACGCGGGCTCACTTAATTTGTACACTTCTTTCAGGCTAGAGTATAAATGATCCGCCCGATCCATTGGTTGACCGTCTTTGTTAAATGACAAATTCGCTAAAGAGATAAAACTGGCTGACGAAGCATTTCACATTAATAAGTATCATGGAAATAACTTGCGTCAAGCAAATCCAACAACGGTCATGAACAGCACCAATGTCTCTCTCTCTCTGCGATCAGGACTCAATCAGAGTAGGATTCCAAACTCTCAAATGAAGTCAGCTGTCAGGTTAAGTGAATTGATCGACCCCACAGACGGAACATCACATTGAGAGTCTGCCAGATCCACTCTGATTGAACACCCGTTAAATACGTTGCACTGTGTTCTGCGCCAGTGCATCCGATTTCAGCCAGCATTTTATTCAGGTTTACTTACCTTAGAGCCGCGATAGCTCAGTGGTTAGTGAACTGGACTACAAAGGAAAAGGGGTAGGGTTCGATCCCAACCGACGGCTTCCGGGTTCACCCAGCCTTAAATGGGTACTGGATTTTTTTCTAGGAAAGTAAAGCAGCACGGGCGTAATACCGATTACATTACACCAAAAATCATGTGCTGAAGGTCTGTAAAATATAGGGTCACTAACACCACATTTCCCTATACGCCACTTGACGTGACGGAGGTACTTTACTTTTTACTTATTTTTGCTTTCCTTTAGCCTTTGATTGTCCCCAATCTTCCTGCAAAGCAGCAGATGATCTTTTCTGCAGGGGGATTCTCCCCTTAGATGGTCGGCCCTCCCAGGTTTACGAGCACCATCTGCCCGAGCCACTAGAGGTGACTAACACATACATGCACACAAAGATATGAGCTGTATCACAGACATGTACACAGCGATACGAGACATGACTAACACCTTACACACACAAAGATATAGATATGACTAACATAGGCATACACAAAGATAATGGGATATCCCAAACCCAGACATGCACACACGAAGATATGACACATAACTAACACAGATACACAATTAGATATGAGATATTACTAACTCAGACGCACATAAAGATATGAGACACGAATAACACGGACACACCAAGATATGAGATATGACTAACATGACACACACCAAGATATGAGCCATGGCTAGCACACGCACACACACAAGCCAAGATTTGAGCCACGGCTAGCACAAAAACACACCAAGATATGTGCCATGACTAGCACAGAAACACATATGAGCCATTGCTTCAAGGAAAAACACAAAGAAATGAACCAAGTCTAGCACATAAACACATTGAAGTATCCATATGCTTGGGTTTGTTGTAGTCTGCAGACTCTTCTTAACATCGACATACGAGACGCAGGCTTCGATTAACTGTTCACAGGTTCCGTAGTACGTTTCCTTGCACGTACAGTCTGCACTTTCCGGGTCACACCCATCAGAACACGTCTGTTTGTACTATAACCCAAAGTTACCATCGGGACAAATATCATTACAGGTATAGCCAGGATGTTTACACTGTAGGCTTTTTCCGGATTTTTTCTCACACAAAGGACAGACACTGAGACAACACCTGTAGCAATGTGAACATTTGCCGTGACACGTACCGATGATGACGTCGCAGCCTTTGCAACACCCGTTACACACTGCACAAAACGACCAAGAATACCCGTCCAGACAATAGGTGTCTGTAAATGTTTGCACCTCACACACCGTCAGTGCACTGCCGGCCTGCGAAATGGTCGGTGAGAACTCAATCTTAATGTGTGCCATTTGCGTTTGTATGGTGATTACAATAGTGTTCACAGAAACATTATGGTATGATATATCATTACCCTGGAACACTACGCCACCACTGTCAGAGTGGCATTCTTTACCAAAATCATAGTGCTAGCTCGATGATATATTCGAATGGTGTGAATCTTCTGGGGCGTGGCAAAGTTCAGATACCAGTAAGCAGGACTGGTTCCACTTCTCAGTTGTGTGTGTGTGTGTGCAGACATTGTCATAGAGATTGGTCTTTATTTTGCCATTTACTGCGGCCTCTGGTCCACATCCATCTCCTGTATAACAAACATTAAATGTGTGGGCCTGGTTTGTTTTCTGTTTGAGAGCCACATTCCGACCCCCCGCCAATGGAGATGAGGCAGATATTTGCAACTATCGTCCCTTTAATCCATCACTTGTTGATCAGACAGAGCAAAAGTCATCAATCTCGTGCTGAATCATTGCAAAACCATCATGATGCAAAACCATTTAGTTTTACCGTGAAACAGTCCGGAACTGTTATTCACATAAATCCTAAACCAGGAGAACAGCAAAAATTAAAGTATAGCGTATATGTTTTTCTGCTACGTGTTTTCTTTATGTGTCTGATTGGGTGCCTTTTTTCATGATTCCTGTTATGTTTTCCTAAAGTTCTGGTATTTTATGTTTTCCATGAGGAGATATATCAGATGGGCTCAAGGGTTTCGATATTGTTTGGGAAAAAACTGGGTCTCCAGTAGTTAGTTCATTGGCAATTGCAGCGAAGTTGCTCCTCTTTAGTCGTACAATTCCGGGACCAGATATTCTTTGGTGCATGGGGTGACTAAGGAGCCTTCTATATTTCTCCGCCTGTTGCAATACTTTAGTGACCCGTCTGTCATCAAAGGGTGGTAAACCTGTTACTGTTTCTAGAGTCTTGATAGGTGTAGATTTCATCGCACCAGTGATGATACGGGCAGCTGTATTCGGTTCTGTAATTCTGTTAATTTTGCTAAGGTGTGATTTGGAAGCCATAGCCCAGGCTGACTCCATATTCTAGAACTGGTCTGACTCCATATTCTAGAACTGGTCTGACTCCATATTCTAGAACTGGTCTGACTCTTCCTACGTATAGCCTTTTCAAAATATTGCTGTCTGCCCCCCAGTCCGTTCCTGCCAATTTCTTCATAATATTTGTTCGTTTTCTGGCTTTTATCCTTGCTCTATCTATCTATAGAGACACCAAGATATGTTGGGTTGTGGTCAATAGGGAGTGTATGATCCTTTAACTTAAATTTGCAGAGAGTGTTTTTCTTGATAGGAAAATTGTGTATGAAGTTTTCTTTTCGTTGATTGGTAAGAACGGGTCCGTCCACTTTTCATGTTCACCCAGGGCATCTTGCATCCTGGGTTCAGCTGCCGACATACTTTCCTATCGAGCCCATAACGCCAGATCATCTGCGTATATTGCTGAGTGTATTCTGGATGGAATGTCCATTACGATGTCATTTAAAGAGTGTTGGGGACGAGACTCCGCCTTCTGGGACACCTTGCACGATAGAGACCTTCTTACTTAGTTGACCTTGCACTTGTACTCTGGCCGTTCTATCCTGAAGGTATTGAGAGACCCAATTGAATAAACGACCCTGGATGCCAAGTCTAAAAAGCTTGTTCTTTAAACCCTCACGCCAAACCCTATCAAAAGCCTTCTCCATGTCGACCCACACTGCCAGTGTGTTTCTTTTCTTGTAGAGCACCAATGTGGCGTAAAGCGCAGAACAAGCCTAGACGATGGAAGGTCGCATTCACAACACTTGTATCAGCGCAAATGTAATAAGTAGATCATTATCTTGACTTTAACGCATAGGAGTGCGATGGAGAACTGAAATTAATCAGACATCGAATGCACTTTTTGCAGCGATCGAGAGAACGTGGACTAGATCCGCCATCGGATAAAAAACGGAAGTCCATGGGAATAGTGGTTACCGGAAAACCCCTATGGACCATGACCAAATCGACTACGCAAGCCTTCTTCTGCACTAATTTGGCAATGGGTGTGATTGGTAGAAAAGCTGGAAACAATATGGTATATCACAGCTTAAAAAGAACGGCTATGCCTTATTTGGCTTAACCTATCTTCGACCTTGTTAGACAGGAACCAGTTCGAACTAGCCAAGACCGGGGCCTTGTCGATGGAGCTTAAATTCATGGATCATGGCTGATCACCTGCAAGTTATCGTCAATGCTAAGCTGGATTCAATATTTGATCACAAGATCTGTGAGATTTTAACATACTACGCTGCCTAATAAGAACAATAGAGATATTTATAACCTCTATGTTGGACGTTGTTCCGTTGGCAGTGTCGTGGCTCTGGATCAATAACACCTGACCTCATTGTTCCTAAGACAGTAGCCTTTGTCATTAAACACTAATCCTGCCCACAGACCCATGTCAAAACAGGGTGTTACTCTTTTATAACCTCCCAGATGTTTTTAATTTTATAGCGAAAAACTCCCATAACCCGTTCTCCTATAACCCGTTCAAAGACGCGTTCAGCACAACGTGTGGTACGTAATTGCATTTATTATATACTGCTGTTAAAGTTTCGAAGCGTGACCACACTGATGGCATTTCCTTCTTCTACGAGACATATTAATGGCCACATCGTGTGGTTAGACCATGGATTTTGCAGCACTGAGAGATTGAGAGAAGATGTGCACAAAGGATGTGAGCAATGTGCAATGAGGATGATCAGTCGACCAAAACTAAACTATAAGGTGCAGAACAATGTACTTCGTGTGATCATTTGAGATTTGGTGTAAGGTCATTTTCACCAGTCTAACATTACTAACATAGACATGCACACAAAGATATGAGATATGACCAACATAGCCATGCACACACAGGGATATGAGATATGACCAACATAAACATGCACACAAAGATATGAGATATCACTAAAACATACATGCACACACAAAGATATGACACATGACTAACACAGATACACATAAAAATATGAGACATGATTAACACGGACACACCAAGATATGAGATATGACTAACATGACACACACCGATATGAGCCATGGCCAGCACACACACAAGCTAACATATGAGCCATGGCTAGCACAGAAACACACCAAGAAATGAACCATGTCCAGCACAGAAACATTATTGTATCCATATGCTTTATTGCAGTCGGCAGACTCTTCTTAACGTGGGAATCATCGACATACGAGACGCGGGCTCACTTAATTTGTACACTTCTTTCAGGCTAGAGTATAAATGATCCGCCCGATCCATTGGTTGACCGTCTTTGTTAAATGACAAATTCGCTAAAGAGATAAAACTGGCTGACGAAGCATTTCACATTAATAAGTATCATGGAAATAACTTGCGTCAAGCAAATCCAACAACGGTCATGAACAGCACCAATGTCTCTCTCTCTCTGCGATCAGGACTCAATCAGAGTAGGATTCCAAACTCTCAAATGAAGTCAGCTGTCAGGTTAAGTGAATTGATCGACCCCACAGACGGAACATCACATTGAGAGTCTGCCAGATCCACTCTGATTGAACACCCGTTAAATACGTTGCACTGTGTTCTGCGCCAGTGCATCCGATTTCAGCCAGCATTTTATTCAGGTTTACTTACCTTAGAGCCGCGATAGCTCAGTGGTTAGTGAACTGGACTACAAAGGAAAAGGGGTAGGGTTCGATCCCAACCGACGGCTTCCGGGTTCACCCAGCCTTAAATGGGTACTGGATTTTTTCTAGGAAAGTAAAGCAGCACGGGCGTAATACCGATTACATTACACCAAAAATCATGTGCTGAAGGTCTGTAAAATATAGGGTCACTAACACCACATTTCCC
The DNA here is from genome assembly GCA_032433765.1 of Megaustenia siamemsis. Taxonomy (NCBI): domain Eukaryota; kingdom Metazoa; phylum Mollusca; class Gastropoda; order Stylommatophora; family Ariophantidae; genus Megaustenia; species Megaustenia siamemsis. Next base: position 61,899,780 of record JAVIAB010000125.1, on the reverse strand, counting down.
TATACGCCACTTGACGTGACGGAGGTACTTTACTTTTTACTTTTTTTTGCTTTCCTTTAGCCTTTGATTGTCCCCAATCTTCCTGCAAAGCAGCAGATGATCTTTTCTGCAGGGGGATTCTCCCCTTAGATGGTCGGCCCTCCCAGGTTTACGAGCACCATCTGCCCGAGCCACTAGAGGTGACTAACACATACATGCACACAAAGATATGAGCTGTATCACAGACATGTACACAGCGATACGAGACATGACTAACACCTTACACACACAAAGATATGACTAACATAGGCATACACAAAGATAATGGGATATCCCAAACCCAGACATGCACACACGAAGATATGACACATAACTAACACAGATACACAATTAGATATGAGATATTACTAACTCAGACGCACATAAAGATATGAGACACGAATAACACGGACACACCAAGATATGAGATATGACTAACATGACACACACCAAGATATGAGCCATGGCTAGCACACGCACACACACAAGCCAAGATTTGAGCCACGGCTAGCACAAAAAACACCAAGATATGTGCCATGACTAGCACAGAAACACATATGAGCCATTGCTTCAAGGAAAAACACAAAGAAATGAACCAAGTCTAGCACATAAACACATTGAAGTATCCATATGCTTGGGTTTGTTGTAGTCTGCAGACTCTTCTTAACATCGACATACGAGACGCAGGCTTCGATTAACTGTTCACAGGTTCCGTAGTACGTTTCCTTGCACGTACAGTCTGCACTTTCCGGGTCACACCCATCAGAACACGTCTGTTTGTACTATAACCCAAAGTTACCATCGGGACAAATATCATTACAGGTATAGCCAGGATGTTTACACTGTAGGCTTTTTCCGGATTTTTTCTCACACAAAGGACAGACACTGAGACAACACCTGTAGCAATGTGAACATTTGCCGTGACACGTACCGATGATGACGTCGCAGCCTTTGCAACACCCGTTACACACTGCACAAAACGACCAAGAATACCCGTCCAGACAATAGGTGTCTGTAAATGTTTGCACCTCACACACCGTCAGTGCACTGCCGGCCTGCGAAATGGTCGGTGAGAACTCAATCTTAATGTGTGCCATTTGCGTTTGTATGGTGATTACAATAGTGTTCACAGAAACATTATGGTATGATATATCATTACCCTGGAACACTACGCCACCACTGTCAGAGTGGCATTCTTTACCAAAATCATAGTGCTAGCTCGATGATATATTCGAATGGTGTGAATCTTCTGGGGCGTGGCAAAGTTCAGATACCAGTAAGCAGGACTGGTTCCACTTCTCAGTTGTGTGTGTGTGTGTGCAGACATTGTCATAGAGATTGGTCTTTATTTTGCCATTTACTGCGGCCTCTGGTCCACATCCATCTCCTGTATAACAAACATTAAATGTGTGGGCCTGGTTTGTTTTCTGTTTGAGAGCCACATTCCGACCCCCCGCCAATGGAGATGAGGCAGATATTTGCAACTATCGTCCCTTTAATCCATCACTTGTTGATCAGACAGAGCAAAAGTCATCAATCTCGTGCTGAATCATTGCAAAACCATCATGATGCAAAACCATTTAGTTTTACCGTGAAACGTCCGGAACTGTTATTCACATAAATCCTAAACCAGGAGAACAGCAAAAATTAAAGTATAGCGTATATGTTTTTTCTGCTACGTGTTTTCTTTGTGTCTGATTGGGTGCCTTTTTTCATGATTCCTGTTATGTTTTCCTAAAGTTCTGGTATTTTATGTTTTCCATGAGGAGATATATCAGATGGGCTCAAGGGTTTCGATATTGTTTGGGAAAAAACTGGGTCTCCAGTAGTTAGTTCATTGGCAATTGCAGCGAAGTTGCTCCTCTTTAGTCGTACAATTCCGGGACCAGATATTCTTTGGTGCATGGGGTGACTAAGGAGCCTTCTATATTTCTCCGCCTGTTGCAATACTTTAGTGACCCGTCTGTCATCAAAGGGTGGTAAACCTGTTACTGTTTCTAGAATCTTGATAGGTGTAGATTTCATCGCACCAGTGATGATACGGGCAGCTGTATTCGGTTCTGTAATTCTGTTAATTTTGCTAAGGTGTGATTTGGAAGCCATAGCCCAGGCTGACTCCATATTCTAGAACTGGTCGACTCCATATTCTAGAACTGGTCTGACTCCATATTCTAGAACTGATCTGACTCTTCCTACGTATAGCCTTTTCAAAATATTGCTGTCTGCCCCCCAGTCCGTTCCTGCCAATTTCTTCATAATATTTGTTCGTTTTCTGGCTTTTATCCTTGCTCTATCTATCTATAGAGACACCAAGATATGTTGGGTTGTGGTCAATAGGGAGTGTATGATCCTTTAACTTAAATTTGCAAAGAGTGTTTTTCTTGATAGGAAAATTGTGTATGAAGTTTTCTTTTCGTTGATTGGTAAGAACGGGTCCGTCCACTTTTCATGTTCACCCAGGGCATCTTGCATCCTGGGTTCAGCTGCCGACATACTTTCCTATCGAGCCCATAACGCCAGATCATCTGCGTATATTGCTGAGTGTATTCTGGATGGAATGTCCATTACGATGTCATTTAAAGAGTGTTGGGGACGAGACTCCGCCTTCTGGGACACCTTGCACGATAGAGACCTTCTTACTTAGTTGACCTTGCACTTGTACTCTGGCCGTTCTATCCTGAAGGTAGATTGAGAGTCACCAATTGAATAAACGACCCTGGATGCCAAGTCTAAAAAGCTTGTTCTTTAAACCCTCACGCCAAACCCTATCAAAAGCCTTCTCCATGTCGACCCACACTGCCAGTGTGTTTCTTTTCTTGTAGAGCACCAATGTGGCGTAAAGCGCAGAACAAGCCTAGACGATGGAAGGTCGCATTCACAACACTTGTATCAGCGCAAATGTAATAAGTAGATCATTATCTTGACTTTAACGCATAGGAGTGCGATGGAGAACTGAAATGATATGAGATATGACCAACATAGCCATGCACACACAGGGATATGAGATATGACCAACATAAACATGCACACAAAGATATGAGATATCACTAAAACATACATGCACACACAAAGATATGACACATGACTAACACAGATACACATAAAAATATGAGACATGATTAACACGACACACCAAGATATGAGATATGACTAACATGACACACACCGATATGAGCCATGGCCAGCACACACACAAGCTAACATATGAGCCATGGCTAGCACAGAAACACACCAAGAAATGAACCATGTCCAGCACAGAAACATTATTGTATCCATATGCTTTATTGCAGTCGGCAGACTCTTCTTAACGTGGGAATCATCGACATACGAGACGCGGGCTCACTTAATTTGTACACTTCTTTCAGGCTAGAGTATAAATGATCCGCCCGATCCATTGGTTGACCGTCTTTGTTAAATGACAAATTCGCTAAAGAGATAAAACTGGCTGACGAAGCATTTCACATTAATAAGTATCATGGAAATAACTTGCGTCAAGCAAATCCAACAACGGTCATGAACAGCACCAATGTCTCTCTCTCTCTGCGATCAGGACTCAATCAGAGTAGGATTCCAAACTCTCAAATGAAGTCAGCTGTCAGGTTAAGTGAATTGATCGACCCCACAGACGGAACATCACATTGAGAGTCTGCCAGATCCACTCTGATTGAACACCCGTTAAATACGTTGCACTGTGTTCTGCGCCAGTGCATCCGATTTCAGCCAGCATTTTATTCAGGTTTACTTACCTTAGAGCCGCGATAGCTCAGTGGTTAGTGAACTGGACTACAAAGGAAAAGGGGTAGGGTTCAATCCCAACCGACGGCTTCCGGGTTCACCCAGCCTTAAATGGGTACTGGATTTTTTTCTAGGAAAGTAAAGCAGCACGGGCGTAATACCGATTACATTACACCAAAAATCATGTGCTGAAGGTCTGTAAAATATAGGGTCACTAACACCACATTTCCCTATACGCCACTTGACGTGACGGAGGTACTTTACTTTTTACTTATTTTTTGCTTTCCTTTAGCCTTTGATTGTCCCCAATCTTCCTGCAAAGCAGCAGATGATCTTTTCTGCAGGGGGATTCTCCCCTTAGATGGTCGGCCCTCCCAGGTTTACGAGCACCATCTGCCCGAGCCACTAGAGGTGACTAACACATACATGCACACAAAGATATGAGCTGTATCACAGACATGTACACAGCGATACGAGACATGACTAACACCTTACACACACAAAGATATAAGATATGACTAACATAGGCATACACAAAGATAATGGGATATCCCAAACCCAGACATGCACACACGAAGATATGACACATAACTAACACAGATACACAATTAGATATGAGATATTACTAACTCAGACGCACATAAAGGTATGAGACACGAATAACACGGACACACCAAGATATGAGATATGACTAACATGACACACACCAAGATATGTGCCATGACTAGCACAGAAACACATATGAGCCATTGCTTCAAGGAAAAACACAAAGAAATGAACCAAGTCTAGCACATAAACACATTGAAGTATCCATATGCTTGGGTTTGTTGTAGTCTGCAGACTCTTCTTAACATCGACATACGAGACGCAGGCTTCGATTAACTGTTCACAGGTTCCGTAGTACGTTTCCTTGCACGTACAGTCTGCACTTTCCGGGTCACACCCATCAGAACACGTCTGTTTGTACTATAACCCAAAGTTACCATCGGGACAAATATCATTACAGGTATAGCCAGGATGTTTACACTGTAGGCTTTTTCCGGATTTTTTCTCACACAAAGGACAGACACTGAGACAACACCTGTAGCAATGTGAACATTTGCCGTGACACGTACCGATGATGACGTCGCAGCCTTTGCAACACCCGTTACACACTGCACAAAACGACCAAGAATACCCGTCCAGACAATAGGTGTCTGTAAATGTTTGCACCTCACACACCGTCAGTGCACTGCCGGCCTGCGAAATGGTCGGTGAGAACTCAATCTTAATGTGTGCCATTTGCGTTTGTATGGTGATTACAATAGTGTTCACAGAAACATTATGGTATGATATATCATTACCCTGGAACACTACGCCACCACTGTCAGAGTGGCATTCTTTACCAAAATCATAGTGCTAGCTCGATGATATATTCGAATGGTGTGAATCTTCTGGGGCGTGGCAAAGTTCAGATACCAGTAAGCAGGACTGGTTCCACTTCTCAGTTGTGTGTGTGTGTGTGCAGACATTGTCATAGAGATTGGTCTTTATTTTGCCATTTACTGCGGCCTCTGGTCCACATCCATCTCCTGTATAACAAACATTAAATGTGTGGGCCTGGTTTGTTTTCTGTTTGAGAGCCACATTCCGACCCCCCGCCAATGGAGATGAGGCAGATATTTGCAACTATCGTCCCTTTAATCCATCACTTGTTGATCAGACAGAGCAAAAGTCATCAATCTCGTGCTGAATCATTGCAAAACCATCATGATGCAAAACCATTTAGTTTTACCGTGAAACAGTCCGGAACTGTTATTCACATAAATCCTAAACCAGGAGAACAGCAAAAATTAAAGTATAGCGTATATGTTTTTCTGCTACGTGTTTTCTTTATGTGTCTGATTGGGTGCCTTTTTTCATGATTCCTGTTATGTTTTCCTAAAGTTCTGGTATTTTATGTTTTCCATGAGGAGATATATCAGATGGGCTCAAGGGTTTCGATATTGTTTGGGAAAAAACTGGGTCTCCAGTAGTTAGTTCATTGGCAATTGCAGCGAAGTTGCTCCTCTTTAGTCGTACAATTCCGGGACCAGATATTCTTTGGTGCATGGGGTGACTAAGGAGCCTTCTATATTTCTCCGCCTGTTGCAATACTTTAGTGACCCGTCTGTCATCAAAGGGTGGTAAACCTGTTACTGTTTCTAGAATCTTGATAGGTGTAGATTTCATCGCACCAGTGATGATACGGGCAGCTGTATTCGGTTCTGTAATTCTGTTAATTTTGCTAAGGTGTGATTTGGAAGCCATAGCCCAGGCTGACTCCATATTCTAGAACTGGTCTGACTCCATATTCTAGAACTGGTCTGACTCCATATTCTAGAACTGGTCTGACTCTTCCTACGTATAGCCTTTTCAAAATATTGCTGTCTGCCCCCCAGTCCGTTCCTGCCAATTTCTTCATAATATTTGTTCGTTTTCTGGCTTTTATCCTTGCTCTATCTATCTATAGAGACACCAAGATATGTTGGGTTGTGGTCAATAGGGAGTGTATGATCCTTTAACTTAAATTTGCAGAGAGTGTTTTTCTTGATAGGAAAATTGTGTATGAAGTTTTCTTTTCGTTGATTGGTAAGAACGGGTCCGTCCACTTTTCATGTTCACCCAGGGCATCTTGCATCCTGGGTTCAGCTGCCGACATACTTTCCTATCGAGCCCATAACGCCAGATCATCTGCGTATATTGCTGAGTGTATTCTGGATGGAATGTCCATTACGATGTCATTTAAAGAGTGTTGGGGACGAGACTCCGCCTTCTGGGACACCTTGCACGATAGAGACCTTCTTACTTAGTTGACCTTGCACTTGTACTCTGGCCGTTCTATCCTGAAGGTATTGAGAGACCCAATTGAATAAACGACCCTGGATGCCAAGTCTAAAAAGCTTGTTCTTTAAACCCTCACGCCAAACCCTATCAAAAGCCTTCTCCATGTCGACCCACACTGCCAGTGTGTTTCTTTTCTTGTAGAGCACCAATGTGGCGTAAAGCGCAGAACAAGCCTAGACGATGGAAGGTCGCATTCACAACACTTGTATCAGCGCAAATGTAATAAGTAGATCATTATCTTGACTTTAACGCATAGGAGTGCGATGGAGAACTGAAATTAATCAGACATCGAATGCACTTTTTGCAGCGATCGAGAGAACGTGGACTAGATCCGCCATCGGATAAAAAACGGAAGTCCATGGGAATAGTGGTTACCGGAAAACCCCTATGGACCATGACCAAATCGACTACGCAAGCCTTCTTCTGCACTAATTTGGCAATGGGTGTGATTGGTAGAAAAGCTGGAAACAATATGGTATATCACAGCTTAAAAAGAACGGCTATGCCTTATTTGGCTTAACCTATCTTCGACCTTGTTAGACAGGAACCAGTTCGAACTAGCCAAGACCGGGGCCTTGTCGATGGAGCTTAAATTCATGGATCATGGCTGATCACCTGCAAGTTATCGTCAATGCTAAGCTGGATTCAATATTTGATCACAAGATCTGTGAGATTTTAACATACTACGCTGCCTAATAAGAACAATAGAGATATTTATAACCTCTATGTTGGACGTTGTTCCGTTGGCAGTGTCGTGGCTCTGGATCAATAACACCTGACCTCATTGTTCCTAAGACAGTAGCCTTTGTCATTAAACACTAATCCTGCCCACAGACCCATGTCAAAACAGGGTGTTACTCTTTTATAACCTCCCAGATGTTTTTAATTTTATAGCGAAAAACTCCCATAACCCGTTCTCCTATAACCCGTTCAAAGACGCGTTCAGCACAACGTGTGGTACGTAATTGCATTTATTATATACTGCTGTTAAAGTTTCGAAGCGTGACCACACTGATGGCATTTCCTTCTTCTACGAGACATATTAATGGCCACATCGTGTGGTTAGACCATGGATTTTGCAGCACTGAGAGATTGAGAGAAGATGTGCACAAAGGATGTGAGCAATGTGCAATGAGGATGATCAGTCGACCAAAACTAAACTATAAGGTGCAGAACAATGTACTTCGTGTGATCATTTGAGATTTGGTGTATGGTCATTTTCACCAGTCTAACATTACTAACATAGACATGCACACAAAGATATGAGATATGACCAACATAGCCATGCACACACAGGGATATGAGATATGACCAACATAAACATGCACACAAAGATATGAGATATCACTAAAACATACATGCACACACAAAGATATGACACATGACTAACACAGATACACATAAAAATATGAGACATGATTAACACGGACACACCAAGATATGAGATATGACTAACATGACACACACCGATATGAGCCATGGCCAGCACACACACAAGCTAACATATGAGCCATGGCTAGCACAGAAACACACCAAGAAATGAACCATGTCCAGCACAGAAACATTATTGTATCCATATGCTTTATTGCAGTCGGCAGACTCTTCTTAACGTGGGAATCATCGACATACGAGACGCGGGCTCACTTAATTTGTACACTTCTTTCAGGCTAGAGTATAAATGATCCGCCCGATCCATTGGTTGACCGTCTTTGTTAAATGACAAATTCGCTAAAGAGATAAAACTGGCTGACGAAGCATTTCACATTAATAAGTATCATGGAAATAACTTGCGTCAAGCAAATCCAACAACGGTCATGAACAGCACCAATGTCTCTCTCTCTCTGCGATCAGGACTCAATCAGAGTAGGATTCCAAACTCTCAAATGAAGTCAGCTGTCAGGTTAAGTGAATTGATCGACCCCACAGACGGAACATCACATTGAGAGTCTGCCAGATCCACTCTGATTGAACACCCGTTAAATACGTTGCACTGTGTTCTGCGCCAGTGCATCCGATTTCAGCCAGCATTTTATTCAGGTTTACTTACCTTAGAGCCGCGATAGCTCAGTGGTTAGTGAACTGGACTACAAAGGAAAAGGGGTAGGGTTCGATCCCAACCGACGGCTTCCGGGTTCACCCAGCCTTAAATGGGTACTGGATTTTTTTCTAGGAAAGTAAAGCAGCACGGGCGTAATACCGATTACATTACACCAAAAATCATGTGCTGAAGGTCTGTAAAATATAGGGTCACTAACACCACATTTCCCTATACGCCACTTGACGTGACGGAGGTACTTTACTTTTTACTTATTTTTTGCTTTCCTTTAGCCTTTGATTGTCCCCAATCTTCCTGCAAAGCAGCAGATGATCTTTTCTGCAGGGGGATTCTCCCCTTAGATGGTCGGCCCTCCCAGGTTTACGAGCACCATCTGCCCGAGCCACTAGAGGTGACTAACACATACATGCACACAAAGATATGAGCTGTATCACAGACATGTACACAGCGATACGAGACATGACTAACACCTTACACACACAAAGATATAAGATATGACTAACATAGGCATACACAAAGATAATGGGATATCCCAAACCCAGACATGCACACACGAAGATATGACACATAACTAACACAGATACACAATTAGATATGAGATATTACTAACTCAGACGCACATAAAGATATGAGACACGAATAACACGGACACACCAAGATATGAGATATGACTAACATGACACACACCAAGATATGAGCCATGGCTAGCACACGCACACACACAAGCCAAGATTTGAGCCACGGCTAGCACAAAAACACACCAAGATATGTGCCATGACTAGCACAGAAACACATATGAGCCATTGCTTCAAGGAAAAACACAAAGAAATGAACCAAGTCTAGCACATAAACACATTGAAGTATCCATATGCTTGGGTTTGTTGTAGTCTGCAGACTCTTCTTAACATCGACATACGAGACGCAGGCTTCGATTAACTGTTCACAGGTTCCGTAGTACGTTTCCTTGCACGTACAGTCTGCACTTTCCGGGTCACACCCATCAGAACACGTCTGTTTGTACTATAACCCAAAGTTACCATCGGGACAAATATCATTACAGGTATAGCCAGGATGTTTACACTGTAGGCTTTTTCCGGATTTTTTCTCACACAAAGGACAGACACTGAGACAACACCTGTAGCAATGTGAACATTTGCCGTGACACGTACCGATGATGACGTCGCAGCCTTTGCAACACCCGTTACACACTGCACAAAACGACCAAGAATACCCGTCCAGACAATAGGTGTCTGTAAATGTTTGCACCTCACACACCGTCAGTGCACTGCCGGCCTGCGAAATGGTCGGTGAGAACTCAATCTTAATGTGTGCCATTTGCGTTTGTATGGTGATTACAATAGTGTTCACAGAAACATTATGGTATGATATATCATTACCCTGGAACACTACGCCACCACTGTCAGAGTGGCATTCTTTACCAAAATCATAGTGCTAGCTCGATGATATATTCGAATGGTGTGAATCTTCTGGGGCGTGGCAAAGTTCAGATACCAGTAAGCAGGACTGGTTCCACTTCTCAGTTGTGTGTGTGTGTGTGCAGACATTGTCATAGAGATTGGTCTTTATTTTGCCATTTACTGCGGCCTCTGGTCCACATCCATCTCCTGTATAACAAACATTAAATGTGTGGGCCTGGTTTGTTTTCTGTTTGAGAGCCACATTCCGACCCCCCGCCAATGGAGATGAGGCAGATATTTGCAACTATCGTCCCTTTAATCCATCACTTGTTGATCAGACAGAGCAAAAGTCATCAATCTCGTGCTGAATCATTGCAAAACCATCATGATGCAAAACCATTTAGTTTTACCGTGAAACAGTCCGGAACTGTTATTCACATAAATCCTAAACCAGGAGAACAGCAAAAATTAAAGTATAGCGTATATGTTTTTCTGCTACGTGTTTTCTTTATGTGTCTGATTGGGTGCCTTTTTTCATGATTCCTGTTATGTTTTCCTAAAGTTCTGGTATTTTATGTTTTCCATGAGGAGATATATCAGATGGGCTCAAGGGTTTCGATATTGTTTGGGAAAAAACTGGGTCTCCAGTAGTTAGTTCATTGGCAATTGCAGCGAAGTTGCTCCTCTTTAGTCGTACAATTCCGGGACCAGATATTCTTTGGTGCATGGGGTGACTAAGGAGCCTTCTATATTTCTCCGCCTGTTGCAATACTTTAGTGACCCGTCTGTCATCAAAGGGTGGTAAACCTGTTACTGTTTCTAGAGTCTTGATAGGTGTAGATTTCATCGCACCAGTGATGATACGGGCAGCTGTATTCGGTTCTGTAATTCTGTTAATTTTGCTAAGGTGTGATTTGGAAGCCATAGCCCAGGCTGACTCCATATTCTAGAACTGGTCTGACTCCATATTCTAGAACTGGTCTGACTCCATATTCTAGAACTGGTCTGACTCTTCCTACGTATAGCCTTTTCAAAATATTGCTGTCTGCCCCCCAGTCCGTTCCTGCCAATTTCTTCATAATATTTGTTCGTTTTCTGGCTTTTATCCTTGCTCTATCTATCTATAGAGACACCAAGATATGTTGGGTTGTGGTCAATAGGGAGTGTATGATCCTTTAACTTAAATTTGCAGAGAGTGTTTTTCTTGATAGGAAAATTGTGTATGAAGTTTTCTTTTCGTTGATTGGTAAGAACGGGTCCGTCCACTTTTCATGTTCACCCAGGGCATCTTGCATCCTGGGTTCAGCTGCCGACATACTTTCCTATCGAGCCCATAACGCCAGATCATCTGCGTATATTGCTGAGTGTATTCTGGATGGAATGTCCATTACGATGTCATTTAAAGAGTGTTGGGGACGAGACTCCGCCTTCTGGGACACCTTGCACGATAGAGACCTTCTTACTTAGTTGACCTTGCACTTGTACTCTGGCCGTTCTATCCTGAAGGTATTGAGAGACCCAATTGAATAAACGACCCTGGATGCCAAGTCTAAAAAGCTTGTTCTTTAAACCCTCACGCCAAACCCTATCAAAAGCCTTCTCCATGTCGACCCACACTGCCAGTGTGTTTCTTTTCTTGTAGAGCACCAATGTGGCGTAAAGCGCAGAACAAGCCTAGACGATGGAAGGTCGCATTCACAACACTTGTATCAGCGCAAATGTAATAAGTAGATCATTATCTTGACTTTAACGCATAGGAGTGCGATGGAGAACTGAAATTAATCAGACATCGAATGCACTTTTTGCAGCGATCGAGAGAACGTGGACTAGATCCGCCATCGGATAAAAAACGGAAGTCCATGGGAATAGTGGTTACCGGAAAACCCCTATGGACCATGACCAAATCGACTACGCAAGCCTTCTTCTGCACTAATTTGGCAATGGGTGTGATTGGTAGAAAAGCTGGAAACAATATGGTATATCACAGCTTAAAAAGAACGGCTATGCCTTATTTGGCTTAACCTATCTTCGACCTTGTTAGACAGGAACCAGTTCGAACTAGCCAAGACCGGGGCCTTGTCGATGGAGCTTAAATTCATGGATCATGGCTGATCACCTGCAAGTTATCGTCATGCTAAGCTGGATTCAATATTTGATCACAAGATCTGTGAGATTTTAACATACTACGCTGCCTAATAAGAACAATAGAGATATTTATAACCTCTATGTTGGACGTTGTTCCGTTGGCAGTGTCGTGGCTCTGGATCAATAACACCTGACCTCATTGTTCCTAAGACAGTAGCCTTTGTCATTAAACACTAATCCTGCCCACAGACCCATGTCAAAACAGGGTGTTACTCTTTTATAACCTCCCAGATGTTTTTAATTTTATAGCGAAAAACTCCCATAACCCGTTCTCCTATAACCCGTTCAAAGACGCGTTCAGCACAACGTGTGGTACGTAATTGCATTTATTATATACTGCTGTTAAAGTTTCGAAGCGTGACCACACTGATGGCATTTCCTTCTTCTACGAGACATATTAATGGCCACATCGTGTGGTTAGACCATGGATTTTGCAGCACTGAGAGATTGAGAGAAGATGTGCACAAAGGATGTGAGCAATGTGCAATGAGGATGATCAGTCGACCAAAACTAAACTATAAGGTGCAGAACAATGTACTTCGTGTGATCATTTGAGATTTGGTGTATGGTCATTTTCACCAGTCTAACATTACTAACATAGACATGCACACAAAGATATGAGATATGACCAACATAGCCATGCACACACAGGGATATGAGATATGACCAACATAAACATGCACACAAAGATATGAGATATCACTAAAACATACATGCACACACAAAGATATGACACATGACTAACACAGATACACATAAAAATATGAGACATGATTAACACGGACACACCAAGATATGAGATATGACTAACATGACACACACCGATATGAGCCATGGCCAGCACACACACAAGCTAACATATGAGCCATGGCTAGCACAGAAACACACCAAGAAATGAACCATGTCCAGCACAGAAACATTATTGTATCCATATGCTTTATTGCAGTCGGCAGACTCTTCTTAACGTGGGAATCATCGACATACGAGACGCGGGCTCACTTAATTTGTACACTTCTTTCAGGCTAGAGTATAAATGATCCGCCCGATCCATTGGTTGACCGTCTTTGTTAAATGACAAATTCGCTAAAGAGATAAAACTGGCTGACGAAGCATTTCACATTAATAAGTATCATGGAAATAACTTGCGTCAAGCAAATCCAACAACGGTCATGAACAGCACCAATGTCTCTCTCTCTCTGCGATCAGGACTCAATCAGAGTAGGATTCCAAACTCTCAAATGAAGTCAGCTGTCAGGTTAAGTGAATTGATCGACCCCACAGACGGAACATCACATTGAGAGTCTGCCAGATCCACTCTGATTGAACACCCGTTAAATACGTTGCACTGTGTTCTGCGCCAGTGCATCCGATTTCAGCCAGCATTTTATTCAGGTTTACTTACCTTAGAGCCGCGATAGCTCAGTGGTTAGTGAACTGGACTACAAAGGAAAAGGGGTAGGGTTCGATCCCAACCGACGGCTTCCGGGTTCACCCAGCCTTAAATGGGTACTGGATTTTTTTCTAGGAAAGTAAAGCAGCACGGGCGTAATACCGATTACATTACACCAAAAATCATGTGCTGAAGGTCTGTAAAATATAGGGTCACTAACACCACATTTCCCTATACGCCACTTGACGTGACGGAGGTACTTTACTTTTTACTTATTTTTGCTTTCCTTTAGCCTTTGATTGTCCCCAATCTTCCTGCAAAGCAGCAGATGATCTTTTCTGCAGGGGGATTCTCCCCTTAGATGGTCGGCCCTCCCAGGTTTACGAGCACCATCTGCCCGAGCCACTAGAGGTGACTAACACATACATGCACACAAAGATATGAGCTGTATCACAGACATGTACACAGCGATACGAGACATGACTAACACCTTACACACACAAAGATATAAGATATGACTAACATAGGCATACACAAAGATAATGGGATATCCCAAACCCAGACATGCACACACGAAGATATGACACATAACTAACACAGATACACAATTAGATATGAGATATTACTAACTCAGACGCACATAAAGATATGAGACACGAATAACACGGACACACCAAGATATGAGATATGACTAACATGACACACACCAAGATATGAGCCATGGCTAGCACACGCACACACACAAGCCAAGATTTGAGCCACGGCTAGCACAAAAACACACCAAGATATGTGCCATGACTAGCACAGAAACACATATGAGCCATTGCTTCAAGGAAAAACACAAAGAAATGAACCAAGTCTAGCACATAAACACATTGAAGTATCCATATGCTTGGGTTTGTTGTAGTCTGCAGACTCTTCTTAACATCGACATACGAGACGCAGGCTTCGATTAACTGTTCACAGGTTCCGTAGTACGTTTCCTTGCACGTACAGTCTGCACTTTCCGGGTCACACCCATCAGAACACGTCTGTTTGTACTATAACCCAAAGTTACCATCGGGACAAATATCATTACAGGTATAGCCAGGATGTTTACACTGTAGGCTTTTTCCGGATTTTTTCTCACACAAAGGACAGACACTGAGACAACACCTGTAGCAATGTGAACATTTGCCGTGACACGTACCGATGATGACGTCGCAGCCTTTGCAACACCCGTTACACACTGCACAAAACGACCAAGAATACCCGTCCAGACAATAGGTGTCTGTAAATGTTTGCACCTCACACACCGTCAGTGCACTGCCGGCCTGCGAAATGGTCGGTGAGAACTCAATCTTAATGTGTGCCATTTGCGTTTGTATGGTGATTACAATAGTGTTCACAGAAACATTATGGTATGATATATCATTACCCTGGAACACTACGCCACCACTGTCAGAGTGGCATTCTTTACCAAAATCATAGTGCTAGCTCGATGATATATTCGAATGGTGTGAATCTTCTGGGGCGTGGCAAAGTTCAGATACCAGTAAGCAGGACTGGTTCCACTTCTCAGTTGTGTGTGTGTGTGTGCAGACATTGTCATAGAGATTGGTCTTTATTTTGCCATTTACTGCGGCCTCTGGTCCACATCCATCTCCTGTATAACAAACATTAAATGTGTGGGCCTGGTTTGTTTTCTGTTTGAGAGCCACATTCCGACCCCCCGCCAATGGAGATGAGGCAGATATTTGCAACTATCGTCCCTTTAATCCATCACTTGTTGATCAGACAGAGCAAAAGTCATCAATCTCGTGCTGAATCATTGCAAAACCATCATGATGCAAAACCATTTAGTTTTACCGTGAAACAGTCCGGAACTGTTATTCACATAAATCCTAAACCAGGAGAACAGCAAAAATTAAAGTATAGCGTATATGTTTTTCTGCTACGTGTTTTCTTTATGTGTCTGATTGGGTGCCTTTTTTCATGATTCCTGTTATGTTTTCCTAAAGTTCTGGTATTTTATGTTTTCCATGAGGAGATATATCAGATGGGCTCAAGGGTTTCGATATTGTTTGGGAAAAAACTGGGTCTCCAGTAGTTAGTTCATTGGCAATTGCAGCGAAGTTGCTCCTCTTTAGTCGTACAATTCCGGGACCAGATATTCTTTGGTGCATGGGGTGACTAAGGAGCCTTCTATATTTCTCCGCCTGTTGCAATACTTTAGTGACCCGTCTGTCATCAAAGGGTGGTAAACCTGTTACTGTTTCTAGAGTCTTGATAGGTGTAGATTTCATCGCACCAGTGATGATACGGGCAGCTGTATTCGGTTCTGTAATTCTGTTAATTTTGCTAAGGTGTGATTTGGAAGCCATAGCCCAGGCTGACTCCATATTCTAGAACTGGTCTGACTCTTCCTACGTATAGCCTTTTCAAAATATTGCTGTCTGCCCCCCAGTCCGTTCCTGCCAATTTCTTCATAATATTTGTTCGTTTTCTGGCTTTTATCCTTGCTCTATCTATCTATAGAGACACCAAGATATGTTGGGTTGTGGTCAATAGGGAGTGTATGATCCTTTAACTTAAATTTGCAGAGAGTGTTTTTCTTGATAGGAAAATTGTGTATGAAGTTTTCTTTTCGTTGATTGGTAAGAACGGGTCCGTCCACTTTTCATGTTCACCCAGGGCATCTTGCATCCTGGGTTCAGCTGCCGACATACTTTCCTATCGAGCCCATAACGCCAGATCATCTGCGTATATTGCTGAGTGTATTCTGGATGGAATGTCCATTACGATGTCATTTAAAGAGTGTTGGGGACGAGACTCCGCCTTCTGGGACACCTTGCACGATAGAGACCTTCTTACTTAGTTGACCTTGCACTTGTACTCTGGCCGTTCTATCCTGAAGGTATTGAGAGACCCAATTGAATAAACGACCCTGGATGCCAAGTCTAAAAAGCTTGTTCTTTAAACCCTCACGCCAAACCCTATCAAAAGCCTTCTCCATGTCGACCCACACTGCCAGTGTGTTTCTTTTCTTGTAGAGCACCAATGTGGCGTAAAGCGCAGAACAAGCCTAGACGATGGAAGGTCGCATTCACAACACTTGTATCAGCGCAAATGTAATAAGTAGATCATTATCTTGACTTTAACGCATAGGAGTGCGATGGAGAACTGAAATTAATCAGACATCGAATGCACTTTTTGCAGCGATCGAGAGAACGTGGACTAGATCCGCCATCGGATAAAAAACGGAAGTCCATGGGAATAGTGGTTACCGGAAAACCCCTATGGACCATGACCAAATCGACTACGCAAGCCTTCTTCTGCACTAATTTGGCAATGGGTGTGATTGGTAGAAAAGCTGGAAACAATATGGTATATCACAGCTTAAAAAGAACGGCTATGCCTTATTTGGCTTAACCTATCTTCGACCTTGTTAGACAGGAACCAGTTCGAACTAGCCAAGACCGGGGCCTTGTCGATGGAGCTTAAATTCATGGATCATGGCTGATCACCTGCAAGTTATCGTCATGCTAAGCTGGATTCAATATTTGATCACAAGATCTGTGAGATTTTAACATACTACGCTGCCTAATAAGAACAATAGAGATATTTATAACCTCTATGTTGGACGTTGTTCCGTTGGCAGTGTCGTGGCTCTGGATCAATAACACCTGACCTCATTGTTCCTAAGACAGTAGCCTTTGTCATTAAACACTAATCCTGCCCACAGACCCATGTCAAAACAGGGTGTTACTCTTTTATAACCTCCCAGATGTTTTTAATTTTATAGCGAAAAACTCCCATAACCCGTTCTCCTATAACCCGTTCAAAGACGCGTTCAGCACAACGTGTGGTACGTAATTGCATTTATTATATACTGCTGTTAAAGTTTCGAAGCGTGACCACACTGATGGCATTTCCTTCTTCTACGAGACATATTAATGGCCACATCGTGTGGTTAGACCATGGATTTTGCAGCACTGAGAGATTGAGAGAAGATGTGCACAAAGGATGTGAGCAATGTGCAATGAGGATGATCAGTCGACCAAAACTAAACTATAAGGTGCAGAACAATGTACTTCGTGTGATCATTTGAGATTTGGTGTATGGTCATTTTCACCAGTCTAACATTACTAACATAGACATGCACACAAAGATATGAGATATGACCAACATAGCCATGCACACACAGGGATATGAGATATGACCAACATAAACATGCACACAAAGATATGAGATATCACTAAAACATACATGCACACACAAAGATATGACACATGACTAACACAGATACACATAAAAATATGAGACATGATTAACACGGACACACCAAGATATGAGATATGACTAACATGACACACACCGATATGAGCCATGGCCAGCACACACACAAGCTAACATATGAGCCATGGCTAGCACAGAAACACACCAAGAAATGAACCATGTCCAGCACAGAAACATTATTGTATCCATATGCTTTATTGCAGTCGGCAGACTCTTCTTAACGTGGGAATCATCGACATACGAGACGCGGGCTCACTTAATTTGTACACTTCTTTCAGGCTAGAGTATAAATGATCCGCCCGATCCATTGGTTGACCGTCTTTGTTAAATGACAAATTCGCTAAAGAGATAAAACTGGCTGACGAAGCATTTCACATTAATAAGTATCATGGAAATAACTTGCGTCAAGCAAATCCAACAACGGTCATGAACAGCACCAATGTCTCTCTCTCTCTGCGATCAGGACTCAATCAGAGTAGGATTCCAAACTCTCAAATGAAGTCAGCTGTCAGGTTAAGTGAATTGATCGACCCCACAGACGGAACATCACATTGAGAGTCTGCCAGATCCACTCTGATTGAACACCCGTTAAATACGTTGCACTGTGTTCTGCGCCAGTGCATCCGATTTCAGCCAGCATTTTATTCAGGTTTACTTACCTTAGAGCCGCGATAGCTCAGTGGTTAGTGAACTGGACTACAAAGGAAAAGGGGTAGGGTTCGATCCCAACCGACGGCTTCCGGGTTCACCCAGCCTTAAATGGGTACTGGATTTTTTTCTAGGAAAGTAAAGCAGCACGGGCGTAATACCGATTACATTACACCAAAAATCATGTGCTGAAGGTCTGTAAAATATAGGGTCACTAACACCACATTTCCCTATACGCCACTTGACGTGACGGAGGTACTTTACTTTTTACTTATTTTTTGCTTTCCTTTAGCCTTTGATTGTCCCCAATCTTCCTGCAAAGCAGCAGATGATCTTTTCTGCAGGGGGATTCTCCCCTTAGATGGTCGGCCCTCCCAGGTTTACGAGCACCATCTGCCCGAGCCACTAGAGGTGACTAACACATACATGCACACAAAGATATGAGCTGTATCACAGACATGTACACAGCGATACGAGACATGACTAACACCTTACACACACAAAGATATAAGATATGACTAACATAGGCATACACAAAGATAATGGGATATCCCAAACCCAGACATGCACACACGAAGATATGACACATAACTAACACAGATACACAATTAGATATGAGATATTACTAACTCAGACGCACATAAAGATATGAGACACGAATAACACGGACACACCAAGATATGAGATATGACTAACATGACACACACCAAGATATGAGCCATGGCTAGCACACGCACACACACAAGCCAAGATTTGAGCCACGGCTAGCACAAAAACACACCAAGATATGTGCCATGACTAGCACAGAAACACATATGAGCCATTGCTTCAAGGAAAAACACAAAGAAATGAACCAAGTCTAGCACATAAACACATTGAAGTATCCATATGCTTGGGTTTGTTGTAGTCTGCAGACTCTTCTTAACATCGACATACGAGACGCAGGCTTCGATTAACTGTTCACAGGTTCCGTAGTACGTTTCCTTGCACGTACAGTCTGCACTTTCCGGGTCACACCCATCAGAACACGTCTGTTTGTACTATAACCCAAAGTTACCATCGGGACAAATATCATTACAGGTATAGCCAGGATGTTTACACTGTAGGCTTTTTCCGGATTTTTTCTCACACAAAGGACAGACACTGAGACAACACCTGTAGCAATGTGAACATTTGCCGTGACACGTACCGATGATGACGTCGCAGCCTTTGCAACACCCGTTACACACTGCACAAAACGACCAAGAATACCCGTCCAGACAATAGGTGTCTGTAAATGTTTGCACCTCACACACCGTCAGTGCACTGCCGGCCTGCGAAATGGTCGGTGAGAACTCAATCTTAATGTGTGCCATTTGCGTTTGTATGGTGATTACAATAGTGTTCACAGAAACATTATGGTATGATATATCATTACCCTGGAACACTACGCCACCACTGTCAGAGTGGCATTCTTTACCAAAATCATAGTGCTAGCTCGATGATATATTCGAATGGTGTGAATCTTCTGGGGCGTGGCAAAGTTCAGATACCAGTAAGCAGGACTGGTTCCACTTCTCAGTTGTGTGTGTGTGTGTGCAGACATTGTCATAGAGATTGGTCTTTATTTTGCCATTTACTGCGGCCTCTGGTCCACATCCATCTCCTGTATAACAAACATTAAATGTGTGGGCCTGGTTTGTTTTCTGTTTGAGAGCCACATTCCGACCCCCCGCCAATGGAGATGAGGCAGATATTTGCAACTATCGTCCCTTTAATCCATCACTTGTTGATCAGACAGAGCAAAAGTCATCAATCTCGTGCTGAATCATTGCAAAACCATCATGATGCAAAACCATTTAGTTTTACCGTGAAACAGTCCGGAACTGTTATTCACATAAATCCTAAACCAGGAGAACAGCAAAAATTAAAGTATAGCGTATATGTTTTTCTGCTACGTGTTTTCTTTATGTGTCTGATTGGGTGCCTTTTTTCATGATTCCTGTTATGTTTTCCTAAAGTTCTGGTATTTTATGTTTTCCATGAGGAGATATATCAGATGGGCTCAAGGGTTTCGATATTGTTTGGGAAAAAACTGGGTCTCCAGTAGTTAGTTCATTGGCAATTGCAGCGAAGTTGCTCCTCTTTAGTCGTACAATTCCGGGACCAGATATTCTTTGGTGCATGGGGTGACTAAGGAGCCTTCTATATTTCTCCGCCTGTTGCAATACTTTAGTGACCCGTCTGTCATCAAAGGGTGGTAAACCTGTTACTGTTTCTAGAGTCTTGATAGGTGTAGATTTCATCGCACCAGTGATGATACGGGCAGCTGTATTCGGTTCTGTAATTCTGTTAATTTTGCTAAGGTGTGATTTGGAAGCCATAGCCCTGAGGCTGACTCCATATTCTAGAACTGGTCTGACTCCATATTCTAGAACTGGTCTGACTCTTCCTACGTATAGCCTTTTCAAAATATTGCTGTCTGCCCCCCAGTCCGTTCCTGCCAATTTCTTCATAATATTTGTTCGTTTTCTGGCTTTTATCCTTGCTCTATCTATCTATAGAGACACCAAGATATGTTGGGTTGTGGTCAATAGGGAGTGTATGATCCTTTAACTTAAATTTGCAGAGAGTGTTTTTCTTGATAGGAAAATTGTGTATGAAGTTTTCTTTTCGTTGATTGGTAAGAACGGGTCCGTCCACTTTTCATGTTCACCCAGGGCATCTTGCATCCTGGGTTCAGCTGCCGACATACTTTCCTATCGAGCCCATAACGCCAGATCATCTGCGTATATTGCTGAGTGTATTCTGGATGGAATGTCCATTACGATGTCATTTAAAGAGTGTTGGGGACGAGACTCCGCCTTCTGGGACACCTTGCACGATAGAGACCTTCTTACTTAGTTGACCTTGCACTTGTACTCTGGCCGTTCTATCCTGAAGGTATTGAGAGACCCAATTGAATAAACGACCCTGGATGCCAAGTCTAAAAAGCTTGTTCTTTAAACCCTCACGCCAAACCCTATCAAAAGCCTTCTCCATGTCGACCCACACTGCCAGTGTGTTTCTTTTCTTGTAGAGCACCAATGTGGCGTAAAGCGCAGAACAAGCCTAGACGATGGAAGGTCGCATTCACAACACTTGTATCAGCGCAAATGTAATAAGTAGATCATTATCTTGACTTTAACGCATAGGAGTGCGATGGAGAACTGAAATTAATCAGACATCGAATGCACTTTTTGCAGCGATCGAGAGAACGTGGACTAGATCCGCCATCGGATAAAAAACGGAAGTCCATGGGAATAGTGGTTACCGGAAAACCCCTATGGACCATGACCAAATCGACTACGCAAGCCTTCTTCTGCACTAATTTGGCAATGGGTGTGATTGGTAGAAAAGCTGGAAACAATATGGTATATCACAGCTTAAAAAGAACGGCTATGCCTTATTTGGCTTAACCTATCTTCGACCTTGTTAGACAGGAACCAGTTCGAACTAGCCAAGACCGGGGCCTTGTCGATGGAGCTTAAATTCATGGATCATGGCTGATCACCTGCAAGTTATCGTCTATGCTAAGCTGGATTCAATATTTGATCACAAGATCTGTGAGATTTTAACATACTACGCTGCCTAATAAGAACAATAGAGATATTTATAACCTCTATGTTGGACGTTGTTCCGTTGGCAGTGTCGTGGCTCTGGATCAATAACACCTGACCTCATTGTTCCTAAGACAGTAGCCTTTGTCATTAAACACTAATCCTGCCCACAGACCCATGTCAAAACAGGGTGTTACTCTTTTATAACCTCCCAGATGTTTTTAATTTTATAGCGAAAAACTCCCATAACCCGTTCTCCTATAACCCGTTCAAAGACGCGTTCAGCACAACGTGTGGTACGTAATTGCATTTATTATATACTGCTGTTAAAGTTTCGAAGCGTGACCACACTGATGGCATTTCCTTCTTCTACGAGACATATTAATGGCCACATCGTGTGGTTAGACCATGGATTTTGCAGCACTGAGAGATTGAGAGAAGATGTGCACAAAGGATGTGAGCAATGTGCAATGAGGATGATCAGTCGACCAAAACTAAACTATAAGGTGCAGAACAATGTACTTCGTGTGATCATTTGAGATTTGGTGTATGGTCATTTTCACCAGTCTAACATTACTAACATAGACATGCACACAAAGATATGAGATATGACCAACATAGCCATGCACACACAGGGATATGAGATATGACCAACATAAACATGCACACAAAGATATGAGATATCACTAAAACATACATGCACACACAAAGATATGACACATGACTAACACAGATACACATAAAAATATGAGACATGATTAACACGGACACACCAAGATATGAGATATGACTAACATGACACACACCGATATGAGCCATGGCCAGCACACACACAAGCTAACATATGAGCCATGGCTAGCACAGAAACACACCAAGAAATGAACCATGTCCAGCACAGAAACATTATTGTATCCATATGCTTTATTGCAGTCGGCAGACTCTTCTTAACGTGGGAATCATCGACATACGAGACGCGGGCTCACTTAATTTGTACACTTCTTTCAGGCTAGAGTATAAATGATCCGCCCGATCCATTGGTTGACCGTCTTTGTTAAATGACAAATTCGCTAAAGAGATAAAACTGGCTGACGAAGCATTTCACATTAATAAGTATCATGGAAATAACTTGCGTCAAGCAAATCCAACAACGGTCATGAACAGCACCAATGTCTCTCTCTCTCTGCGATCAGGACTCAATCAGAGTAGGATTCCAAACTCTCAAATGAAGTCAGCTGTCAGGTTAAGTGAATTGATCGACCCCACAGACGGAACATCACATTGAGAGTCTGCCAGATCCACTCTGATTGAACACCCGTTAAATACGTTGCACTGTGTTCTGCGCCAGTGCATCCGATTTCAGCCAGCATTTTATTCAGGTTTACTTACCTTAGAGCCGCGATAGCTCAGTGGTTAGTGAACTGGACTACAAAGGAAAAGGGGTAGGGTTCGATCCCAACCGACGGCTTCCGGGTTCACCCAGCCTTAAATGGGTACTGGATTTTTTTCTAGGAAAGTAAAGCAGCACGGGCGTAATACCGATTACATTACACCAAAAATCATGTGCTGAAGGTCTGTAAAATATAGGGTCACTAACACCACATTTCCCTATACGCCACTTGACGTGACGGAGGTACTTTACTTTTTACTTATTTTTTGCTTTCCTTTAGCCTTTGATTGTCCCCAATCTTCCTGCAAAGCAGCAGATGATCTTTTCTGCAGGGGGATTCTCCCCTTAGATGGTCGGCCCTCCCAGGTTTACGAGCACCATCTGCCCGAGCCACTAGAGGTGACTAACACATACATGCACACAAAGATATGAGCTGTATCACAGACATGTACACAGCGATACGAGACATGACTAACACCTTACACACACAAAGATATAAGATATGACTAACATAGGCATACACAAAGATAATGGGATATCCCAAACCCAGACATGCACACACGAAGATATGACACATAACTAACACAGATACACAATTAGATATGAGATATTACTAACTCAGACGCACATAAAGATATGAGACACGAATAACACGGACACACCAAGATATGAGATATGACTAACATGACACACACCAAGATATGAGCCATGGCTAGCACACGCACACACACAAGCCAAGATTTGAGCCACGGCTAGCACAAAAACACACCAAGATATGTGCCATGACTAGCACAGAAACACATATGAGCCATTGCTTCAAGGAAAAACACAAAGAAATGAACCAAGTCTAGCACATAAACACATTGAAGTATCCATATGCTTGGGTTTGTTGTAGTCTGCAGACTCTTCTTAACATCGACATACGAGACGCAGGCTTCGATTAACTGTTCACAGGTTCCGTAGTACGTTTCCTTGCACGTACAGTCTGCACTTTCCGGGTCACACCCATCAGAACACGTCTGTTTGTACTATAACCCAAAGTTACCATCGGGACAAATATCATTACAGGTATAGCCAGGATGTTTACACTGTAGGCTTTTTCCGGATTTTTTCTCACACAAAGGACAGACACTGAGACAACACCTGTAGCAATGTGAACATTTGCCGTGACACGTACCGATGATGACGTCGCAGCCTTTGCAACACCCGTTACACACTGCACAAAACGACCAAGAATACCCGTCCAGACAATAGGTGTCTGTAAATGTTTGCACCTCACACACCGTCAGTGCACTGCCGGCCTGCGAAATGGTCGGTGAGAACTCAATCTTAATGTGTGCCATTTGCGTTTGTATGGTGATTACAATAGTGTTCACAGAAACATTATGGTATGATATATCATTACCCTGGAACACTACGCCACCACTGTCAGAGTGGCATTCTTTACCAAAATCATAGTGCTAGCTCGATGATATATTCGAATGGTGTGAATCTTCTGGGGCGTGGCAAAGTTCAGATACCAGTAAGCAGGACTGGTTCCACTTCTCAGTTGTGTGTGTGTGTGTGCAGACATTGTCATAGAGATTGGTCTTTATTTTGCCATTTACTGCGGCCTCTGGTCCACATCCATCTCCTGTATAACAAACATTAAATGTGTGGGCCTGGTTTGTTTTCTGTTTGAGAGCCACATTCCGACCCCCCGCCAATGGAGATGAGGCAGATATTTGCAACTATCGTCCCTTTAATCCATCACTTGTTGATCAGACAGAGCAAAAGTCATCAATCTCGTGCTGAATCATTGCAAAACCATCATGATGCAAAACCATTTAGTTTTACCGTGAAACAGTCCGGAACTGTTATTCACATAAATCCTAAACCAGGAGAACAGCAAAAATTAAAGTATAGCGTATATGTTTTTCTGCTACGTGTTTTCTTTATGTGTCTGATTGGGTGCCTTTTTTCATGATTCCTGTTATGTTTTCCTAAAGTTCTGGTATTTTATGTTTTCCATGAGGAGATATATCAGATGGGCTCAAGGGTTTCGATATTGTTTGGGAAAAAACTGGGTCTCCAGTAGTTAGTTCATTGGCAATTGCAGCGAAGTTGCTCCTCTTTAGTCGTACAATTCCGGGACCAGATATTCTTTGGTGCATGGGGTGACTAAGGAGCCTTCTATATTTCTCCGCCTGTTGCAATACTTTAGTGACCCGTCTGTCATCAAAGGGTGGTAAACCTGTTACTGTTTCTAGAGTCTTGATAGGTGTAGATTTCATCGCACCAGTGATGATACGGGCAGCTGTATTCGGTTCTGTAATTCTGTTAATTTTGCTAAGGTGTGATTTGGAAGCCATAGCCCAGGCTGACTCCATATTCTAGAACTGGTCTGACTCTATCCTACGTATAGCCTTTTCAAAATATTGCTGTCTGCCCCCCAGTCCGTTCCTGCCAATTTCTTCATAATATTTGTTCGTTTTCTGGCTTTTATCCTTGCTCTATCTATCTATAGAGACACCAAGATATGTTGGGTTGTGGTCAATAGGGAGTGTATGATCCTTTAACTTAAATTTGCAGAGAGTGTTTTTCTTGATAGGAAAATTGTGTATGAAGTTTTCTTTTCGTTGATTGGTAAGAACGGGTCCGTCCACTTTTCATGTTCACCCAGGGCATCTTGCATCCTGGGTTCAGCTGCCGACATACTTTCCTATCGAGCCCATAACGCCAGATCATCTGCGTATATTGCTGAGTGTATTCTGGATGGAATGTCCATTACGATGTCATTTAAAGAGTGTTGGGGACGAGACTCCGCCTTCTGGGACACCTTGCACGATAGAGACCTTCTTACTTAGTTGACCTTGCACTTGTACTCTGGCCGTTCTATCCTGAAGGTATTGAGAGACCCAATTGAATAAACGACCCTGGATGCCAAGTCTAAAAAGCTTGTTCTTTAAACCCTCACGCCAAACCCTATCAAAAGCCTTCTCCATGTCGACCCACACTGCCAGTGTGTTTCTTTTCTTGTAGAGCACCAATGTGGCGTAAAGCGCAGAACAAGCCTAGACGATGGAAGGTCGCATTCACAACACTTGTATCAGCGCAAATGTAATAAGTAGATCATTATCTTGACTTTAACGCATAGGAGTGCGATGGAGAACTGAAATTAATCAGACATCGAATGCACTTTTTGCAGCGATCGAGAGAACGTGGACTAGATCCGCCATCGGATAAAAAACGGAAGTCCATGGGAATAGTGGTTACCGGAAAACCCCTATGGACCATGACCAAATCGACTACGCAAGCCTTCTTCTGCACTAATTTGGCAATGGGTGTGATTGGTAGAAAAGCTGGAAACAATATGGTATATCACAGCTTAAAAAGAACGGCTATGCCTTATTTGGCTTAACCTATCTTCGACCTTGTTAGACAGGAACCAGTTCGAACTAGCCAAGACCGGGGCCTTGTCGATGGAGCTTAAATTCATGGATCATGGCTGATCACCTGCAAGTTATCGTCTATGCTAAGCTGGATTCAATATTTGATCACAAGATCTGTGAGATTTTAACATACTACGCTGCCTAATAAGAACAATAGAGATATTTATAACCTCTATGTTGGACGTTGTTCCGTTGGCAGTGTCGTGGCTCTGGATCAATAACACCTGACCTCATTGTTCCTAAGACAGTAGCCTTTGTCATTAAACACTAATCCTGCCCACAGACCCATGTCAAAACAGGGTGTTACTCTTTTATAACCTCCCAGATGTTTTTAATTTTATAGCGAAAAACTCCCATAACCCGTTCTCCTATAACCCGTTCAAAGACGCGTTCAGCACAACGTGTGGTACGTAATTGCATTTATTATATACTGCTGTTAAAGTTTCGAAGCGTGACCACACTGATGGCATTTCCTTCTTCTACGAGACATATTAATGGCCACATCGTGTGGTTAGACCATGGATTTTGCAGCACTGAGAGATTGAGAGAAGATGTGCACAAAGGATGTGAGCAATGTGCAATGAGGATGATCAGTCGACCAAAACTAAACTATAAGGTGCAGAACAATGTACTTCGTGTGATCATTTGAGATTTGGTGTATGGTCATTTTCACCAGTCTAACATTACTAACATAGACATGCACACAAAGATATGAGATATGACCAACATAGCCATGCACACACAGGGATATGAGATATGACCAACATAAACATGCACACAAAGATATGAGATATCACTAAAACATACATGCACACACAAAGATATGACACATGACTAACACAGATACACATAAAAATATGAGACATGATTAACACGGACACACCAAGATATGAGATATGACTAACATGACACACACCGATATGAGCCATGGCCAGCACACACACAAGCTAACATATGAGCCATGGCTAGCACAGAAACACACCAAGAAATGAACCATGTCCAGCACAGAAACATTATTGTATCCATATGCTTTATTGCAGTCGGCAGACTCTTCTTAACGTGGGAATCATCGACATACGAGACGCGGGCTCACTTAATTTGTACACTTCTTTCAGGCTAGAGTATAAATGATCCGCCCGATCCATTGGTTGACCGTCTTTGTTAAATGACAAATTCGCTAAAGAGATAAAACTGGCTGACGAAGCATTTCACATTAATAAGTATCATGGAAATAACTTGCGTCAAGCAAATCCAACAACGGTCATGAACAGCACCAATGTCTCTCTCTCTCTGCGATCAGGACTCAATCAGAGTAGGATTCCAAACTCTCAAATGAAGTCAGCTGTCAGGTTAAGTGAATTGATCGACCCCACAGACGGAACATCACATTGAGAGTCTGCCAGATCCACTCTGATTGAACACCCGTTAAATACGTTGCACTGTGTTCTGCGCCAGTGCATCCGATTTCAGCCAGCATTTTATTCAGGTTTACTTACCTTAGAGCCGCGATAGCTCAGTGGTTAGTGAACTGGACTACAAAGGAAAAGGGGTAGGGTTCGATCCCAACCGACGGCTTCCGGGTTCACCCAGCCTTAAATGGGTACTGGATTTTTTTCTAGGAAAGTAAAGCAGCACGGGCGTAATACCGATTACATTACACCAAAAATCATGTGCTGAAGGTCTGTAAAATATAGGGTCACTAACACCACATTTCCCTATACGCCACTTGACGTGACGGAGGTACTTTACTTTTTACTTATTTTTTGCTTTCCTTTAGCCTTTGATTGTCCCCAATCTTCCTGCAAAGCAGCAGATGATCTTTTCTGCAGGGGGATTCTCCCCTTAGATGGTCGGCCCTCCCAGGTTTACGAGCACCATCTGCCCGAGCCACTAGAGGTGACTAACACATACATGCACACAAAGATATGAGCTGTATCACAGACATGTACACAGCGATACGAGACATGACTAACACCTTACACACACAAAGATATAAGATATGACTAACATAGGCATACACAAAGATAATGGGATATCCCAAACCCAGACATGCACACACGAAGATATGACACATAACTAACACAGATACACAATTAGATATGAGATATTACTAACTCAGACGCACATAAAGATATGAGACACGAATAACACGGACACACCAAGATATGAGATATGACTAACATGACACACACCAAGATATGAGCCATGGCTAGCACACGCACACACACAAGCCAAGATTTGAGCCACGGCTAGCACAAAAACACACCAAGATATGTGCCATGACTAGCACAGAAACACATATGAGCCATTGCTTCAAGGAAAAACACAAAGAAATGAACCAAGTCTAGCACATAAACACATTGAAGTATCCATATGCTTGGGTTTGTTGTAGTCTGCAGACTCTTCTTAACATCGACATACGAGACGCAGGCTTCGATTAACTGTTCACAGGTTCCGTAGTACGTTTCCTTGCACGTACAGTCTGCACTTTCCGGGTCACACCCATCAGAACACGTCTGTTTGTACTATAACCCAAAGTTACCATCGGGACAAATATCATTACAGGTATAGCCAGGATGTTTACACTGTAGGCTTTTTCCGGATTTTTTCTCACACAAAGGACAGACACTGAGACAACACCTGTAGCAATGTGAACATTTGCCGTGACACGTACCGATGATGACGTCGCAGCCTTTGCAACACCCGTTACACACTGCACAAAACGACCAAGAATACCCGTCCAGACAATAGGTGTCTGTAAATGTTTGCACCTCACACACCGTCAGTGCACTGCCGGCCTGCGAAATGGTCGGTGAGAACTCAATCTTAATGTGTGCCATTTGCGTTTGTATGGTGATTACAATAGTGTTCACAGAAACATTATGGTATGATATATCATTACCCTGGAACACTACGCCACCACTGTCAGAGTGGCATTCTTTACCAAAATCATAGTGCTAGCTCGATGATATATTCGAATGGTGTGAATCTTCTGGGGCGTGGCAAAGTTCAGATACCAGTAAGCAGGACTGGTTCCACTTCTCAGTTGTGTGTGTGTGTGTGCAGACATTGTCATAGAGATTGGTCTTTATTTTGCCATTTACTGCGGCCTCTGGTCCACATCCATCTCCTGTATAACAAACATTAAATGTGTGGGCCTGGTTTGTTTTCTGTTTGAGAGCCACATTCCGACCCCCCGCCAATGGAGATGAGGCAGATATTTGCAACTATCGTCCCTTTAATCCATCACTTGTTGATCAGACAGAGCAAAAGTCATCAATCTCGTGCTGAATCATTGCAAAACCATCATGATGCAAAACCATTTAGTTTTACCGTGAAACAGTCCGGAACTGTTATTCACATAAATCCTAAACCAGGAGAACAGCAAAAATTAAAGTATAGCGTATATGTTTTTCTGCTACGTGTTTTCTTTATGTGTCTGATTGGGTGCCTTTTTTCATGATTCCTGTTATGTTTTCCTAAAGTTCTGGTATTTTATGTTTTCCATGAGGAGATATATCAGATGGGCTCAAGGGTTTCGATATTGTTTGGGAAAAAACTGGGTCTCCAGTAGTTAGTTCATTGGCAATTGCAGCGAAGTTGCTCCTCTTTAGTCGTACAATTCCGGGACCAGATATTCTTTGGTGCATGGGGTGACTAAGGAGCCTTCTATATTTCTCCGCCTGTTGCAATACTTTAGTGACCCGTCTGTCATCAAAGGGTGGTAAACCTGTTACTGTTTCTAGAGTCTTGATAGGTGTAGATTTCATCGCACCAGTGATGATACGGGCAGCTGTATTCGGTTCTGTAATTCTGTTAATTTTGCTAAGGTGTGATTTGGAAGCCATAGCCCAGGCTGACTCCATATTCTAGAACTGGTCTGACTCTATTCCTACGTATAGCCTTTTCAAAATATTGCTGTCTGCCCCCCAGTCCGTTCCTGCCAATTTCTTCATAATATTTGTTCGTTTTCTGGCTTTTATCCTTGCTCTATCTATCTATAGAGACACCAAGATATGTTGGGTTGTGGTCAATAGGGAGTGTATGATCCTTTAACTTAAATTTGCAGAGAGTGTTTTTCTTGATAGGAAAATTGTGTATGAAGTTTTCTTTTCGTTGATTGGTAAGAACGGGTCCGTCCACTTTTCATGTTCACCCAGGGCATCTTGCATCCTGGGTTCAGCTGCCGACATACTTTCCTATCGAGCCCATAACGCCAGATCATCTGCGTATATTGCTGAGTGTATTCTGGATGGAATGTCCATTACGATGTCATTTAAAGAGTGTTGGGGACGAGACTCCGCCTTCTGGGACACCTTGCACGATAGAGACCTTCTTACTTAGTTGACCTTGCACTTGTACTCTGGCCGTTCTATCCTGAAGGTATTGAGAGACCCAATTGAATAAACGACCCTGGATGCCAAGTCTAAAAAGCTTGTTCTTTAAACCCTCACGCCAAACCCTATCAAAAGCCTTCTCCATGTCGACCCACACTGCCAGTGTGTTTCTTTTCTTGTAGAGCACCAATGTGGCGTAAAGCGCAGAACAAGCCTAGACGATGGAAGGTCGCATTCACAACACTTGTATCAGCGCAAATGTAATAAGTAGATCATTATCTTGACTTTAACGCATAGGAGTGCGATGGAGAACTGAAATTAATCAGACATCGAATGCACTTTTTGCAGCGATCGAGAGAACGTGGACTAGATCCGCCATCGGATAAAAAACGGAAGTCCATGGGAATAGTGGTTACCGGAAAACCCCTATGGACCATGACCAAATCGACTACGCAAGCCTACTTCTGCACTAATTTGGCAATGGGTGTGATTGGTAGAAAAGCTGGAAACAATATGGTATATCACAGCTTAAAAAGAACGGCTATGCCTTATTTGGCTTAACCTATCTTCGACCTTGTTAGACAGGAACCAGTTCGAACTAGCCAAGACCGGGGCCTTGTCGATGGAGCTTAAATTCATGGATCATGGCTGATCACCTGCAAGTTATCGTCATGCTAAGCTGGATTCAATATTTGATCACAAGATCTGTGAGATTTTAACATACTACGCTGCCTAATAAGAACAATAGAGATATTTATAACCTCTATGTTGGACGTTGTTCCGTTGGCAGTGTCGTGGCTCTGGATCAATAACACCTGACCTCATTGTTCCTAAGACAGTAGCCTTTGTCATTAAACACTAATCCTGCCCACAGACCCATGTCAAAACAGGGTGTTACTCTTTTATAACCTCCCAGATGTTTTTAATTTTATAGCGAAAAACTCCCATAACCCGTTCTCCTATAACCCGTTCAAAGACGCGTTCAGCACAACGTGTGGTACGTAATTGCATTTATTATATACTGCTGTTAAAGTTTCGAAGCGTGACCACACTGATGGCATTTCCTTCTTCTACGAGACATATTAATGGCCACATCGTGTGGTTAGACCATGGATTTTGCAGCACTGAGAGATTGAGAGAAGATGTGCACAAAGGATGTGAGCAATGTGCAATGAGGATGATCAGTCGACCAAAACTAAACTATAAGGTGCAGAACAATGTACTTCGTGTGATCATTTGAGATTTGGTGTATGGTCATTTTCACCAGTCTAACATTACTAACATAGACATGCACACAAAGATATGAGATATGACCAACATAGCCATGCACACACAGGGATATGAGATATGACCAACATAAACATGCACACAAAGATATGAGATATCACTAAAACATACATGCACACACAAAGATATGACACATGACTAACACAGATACACATAAAAATATGAGACATGATTAACACGGACACACCAAGATATGAGATATGACTAACATGACACACACCGATATGAGCCATGGCCAGCACACACACAAGCTAACATATGAGCCATGGCTAGCACAGAAACACACCAAGAAATGAACCATGTCCAGCACAGAAACATTATTGTATCCATATGCTTTATTGCAGTCGGCAGACTCTTCTTAACGTGGGAATCATCGACATACGAGACGCGGGCTCACTTAATTTGTACACTTCTTTCAGGCTAGAGTATAAATGATCCGCCCGATCCATTGGTTGACCGTCTTTGTTAAATGACAAATTCGCTAAAGAGATAAAACTGGCTGACGAAGCATTTCACATTAATAAGTATCATGGAAATAACTTGCGTCAAGCAAATCCAACAACGGTCATGAACAGCACCAATGTCTCTCTCTCTCTGCGATCAGGACTCAATCAGAGTAGGATTCCAAACTCTCAAATGAAGTCAGCTGTCAGGTTAAGTGAATTGATCGACCCCACAGACGGAACATCACATTGAGAGTCTGCCAGATCCACTCTGATTGAACACCCGTTAAATACGTTGCACTGTGTTCTGCGCCAGTGCATCCGATTTCAGCCAGCATTTTATTCAGGTTTACTTACCTTAGAGCCGCGATAGCTCAGTGGTTAGTGAACTGGACTACAAAGGAAAAGGGGTAGGGTTCGATCCCAACCGACGGCTTCCGGGTTCACCCAGCCTTAAATGGGTACTGGATTTTTTTCTAGGAAAGTAAAGCAGCACGGGCGTAATACCGATTACATTACACCAAAAATCATGTGCTGAAGGTCTGTAAAATATAGGGTCACTAACAC
This sequence comes from Megaustenia siamemsis, assembly GCA_032433765.1. Classification (NCBI taxonomy): domain Eukaryota; kingdom Metazoa; phylum Mollusca; class Gastropoda; order Stylommatophora; family Ariophantidae; genus Megaustenia; species Megaustenia siamemsis. The sequence goes on along the minus strand of JAVIAB010000125.1, from coordinate 61,866,197 downwards.
CACATTTCCCTATACGCCACTTGACGTGACGGAGGTACTTTACTTTTTACTTATTTTTTGCTTTCCTTTAGCCTTTGATTGTCCCCAATCTTCCTGCAAAGCAGCAGATGATCTTTTCTGCAGGGGGATTCTCCCCTTAGATGGTCGGCCCTCCCAGGTTTACGAGCACCATCTGCCCGAGCCACTAGAGGTGACTAACACATACATGCACACAAAGATATGAGCTGTATCACAGACATGTACACAGCGATACGAGACATGACTAACACCTTACACACACAAAGATATAAGATATGACTAACATAGGCATACACAAAGATAATGGGATATCCCAAACCCAGACATGCACACACGAAGATATGACACATAACTAACACAGATACACAATTAGATATGAGATATTACTAACTCAGACGCACATAAAGATATGAGACACGAATAACACGGACACACCAAGATATGAGATATGACTAACATGACACACACCAAGATATGAGCCATGGCTAGCACACGCACACACACAAGCCAAGATTTGAGCCACGGCTAGCACAAAAACACACCAAGATATGTGCCATGACTAGCACAGAAACACATATGAGCCATTGCTTCAAGGAAAAACACAAAGAAATGAACCAAGTCTAGCACATAAACACATTGAAGTATCCATATGCTTGGGTTTGTTGTAGTCTGCAGACTCTTCTTAACATCGACATACGAGACGCAGGCTTCGATTAACTGTTCACAGGTTCCGTAGTACGTTTCCTTGCACGTACAGTCTGCACTTTCCGGGTCACACCCATCAGAACACGTCTGTTTGTACTATAACCCAAAGTTACCATCGGGACAAATATCATTACAGGTATAGCCAGGATGTTTACACTGTAGGCTTTTTCCGGATTTTTTCTCACACAAAGGACAGACACTGAGACAACACCTGTAGCAATGTGAACATTTGCCGTGACACGTACCGATGATGACGTCGCAGCCTTTGCAACACCCGTTACACACTGCACAAAACGACCAAGAATACCCGTCCAGACAATAGGTGTCTGTAAATGTTTGCACCTCACACACCGTCAGTGCACTGCCGGCCTGCGAAATGGTCGGTGAGAACTCAATCTTAATGTGTGCCATTTGCGTTTGTATGGTGATTACAATAGTGTTCACAGAAACATTATGGTATGATATATCATTACCCTGGAACACTACGCCACCACTGTCAGAGTGGCATTCTTTACCAAAATCATAGTGCTAGCTCGATGATATATTCGAATGGTGTGAATCTTCTGGGGCGTGGCAAAGTTCAGATACCAGTAAGCAGGACTGGTTCCACTTCTCAGTTGTGTGTGTGTGTGTGCAGACATTGTCATAGAGATTGGTCTTTATTTTGCCATTTACTGCGGCCTCTGGTCCACATCCATCTCCTGTATAACAAACATTAAATGTGTGGGCCTGGTTTGTTTTCTGTTTGAGAGCCACATTCCGACCCCCCGCCAATGGAGATGAGGCAGATATTTGCAACTATCGTCCCTTTAATCCATCACTTGTTGATCAGACAGAGCAAAAGTCATCAATCTCGTGCTGAATCATTGCAAAACCATCATGATGCAAAACCATTTAGTTTTACCGTGAAACAGTCCGGAACTGTTATTCACATAAATCCTAAACCAGGAGAACAGCAAAAATTAAAGTATAGCGTATATGTTTTTCTGCTACGTGTTTTCTTTATGTGTCTGATTGGGTGCCTTTTTTCATGATTCCTGTTATGTTTTCCTAAAGTTCTGGTATTTTATGTTTTCCATGAGGAGATATATCAGATGGGCTCAAGGGTTTCGATATTGTTTGGGAAAAAACTGGGTCTCCAGTAGTTAGTTCATTGGCAATTGCAGCGAAGTTGCTCCTCTTTAGTCGTACAATTCCGGGACCAGATATTCTTTGGTGCATGGGGTGGCTAAGGAGCCTTCTATATTTCTCCGCCTGTTGCAATACTTTAGTGACCCGTCTGTCATCAAAGGGTGGTAAACCTGTTACTGTTTCTAGAGTCTTGATAGGTGTAGATTTCATCGCACCAGTGATGATACGGGCAGCTGTATTCGGTTCTGTAATTCTGTTAATTTTGCTAAGGTGTGATTTGGAAGCCATAGCCCAGGCTGACTCCATATTCTAGAACTGGTCTGACTCCATATTCTAGAACTGGTCTGACTAGAACTATAGCCTTTTCAAAATATTGCTGTCTGCCCCCCAGTCCGTTCCTGCCAATTTCTTCATAATATTTGTTCGTTTTCTGGCTTTTATCCTTGCTCTATCTATCTATAGAGACACCAAGATATGTTGGGTTGTGGTCAATAGGGAGTGTATGATCCTTTAACTTAAATTTGCAGAGAGTGTTTTTCTTGATAGGAAAATTGTGTATGAAGTTTTCTTTTCGTTGATTGGTAAGAACGGGTCCGTCCACTTTTCATGTTCACCCAGGGCATCTTGCATCCTGGGTTCAGCTGCCGACATACTTTCCTATCGAGCCCATAACGCCAGATCATCTGCGTATATTGCTGAGTGTATTCTGGATGGAATGTCCATTACGATGTCATTTAAAGAGTGTTGGGGACGAGACTCCGCCTTCTGGGACACCTTGCACGATAGAGACCTTCTTACTTAGTTGACCTTGCACTTGTACTCTGGCCGTTCTATCCTGAAGGTATTGAGAGACCCAATTGAATAAACGACCCTGGATGCCAAGTCTAAAAAGCTTGTTCTTTAAACCCTCACGCCAAACCCTATCAAAAGCCTTCTCCATGTCGACCCACACTGCCAGTGTGTTTCTTTTCTTGTAGAGCACCAATGTGGCGTAAAGCGCAGAACAAGCCTAGACGATGGAAGGTCGCATTCACAACACTTGTATCAGCGCAAATGTAATAAGTAGATCATTATCTTGACTTTAACGCATAGGAGTGCGATGGAGAACTGAAATTAATCAGACATCGAATGCACTTTTTGCAGCGATCGAGAGAACGTGGACTAGATCCGCCATCGGATAAAAAACGGAAGTCCATGGGAATAGTGGTTACCGGAAAACCCCTATGGACCATGACCAAATCGACTACGCAAGCCTTCTGCACTAATTTGGCAATGGGTGTGATTGGTAGAAAAGCTGGAAACAATATGGTATATCACAGCTTAAAAAGAACGGCTATGCCTTATTTGGCTTAACCTATCTTCGACCTTGTTAGACAGGAACCAGTTCGAACTAGCCAAGACCGGGGCCTTGTCGATGGAGCTTAAATTCATGGATCATGGCTGATCACCTGCAAGTTATCGTCATGCTAAGCTGGATTCAATATTTGATCACAAGATCTGTGAGATTTTAACATACTACGCTGCCTAATAAGAACAATAGAGATATTTATAACCTCTATGTTGGACGTTGTTCCGTTGGCAGTGTCGTGGCTCTGGATCAATAACACCTGACCTCATTGTTCCTAAGACAGTAGCCTTTGTCATTAAACACTAATCCTGCCCACAGACCCATGTCAAAACAGGGTGTTACTCTTTTATAACCTCCCAGATGTTTTTAATTTTATAGCGAAAAACTCCCATAACCCGTTCTCCTATAACCCGTTCAAAGACGCGTTCAGCACAACGTGTGGTACGTAATTGCATTTATTATATACTGCTGTTAAAGTTTCGAAGCGTGACCACACTGATGGCATTTCCTTCTTCTACGAGACATATTAATGGCCACATCGTGTGGTTAGACCATGGATTTTGCAGCACTGAGAGATTGAGAGAAGATGTGCACAAAGGATGTGAGCAATGTGCAATGAGGATGATCAGTCGACCAAAACTAAACTATAAGGTGCAGAACAATGTACTTCGTGTGATCATTTGAGATTTGGTGTATGGTCATTTTCACCAGTCTAACATTACTAACATAGACATGCACACAAAGATATGAGATATGACCAACATAGCCATGCACACACAGGGATATGAGATATGACCAACATAAACATGCACACAAAGATATGAGATATCACTAAAACATACATGCACACACAAAGATATGACACATGACTAACACAGATACACATAAAAATATGAGACATGATTAACACGGACACACCAAGATATGAGATATGACTAACATGACACACACCGATATGAGCCATGGCCAGCACACACACAAGCTAACATATGAGCCATGGCTAGCACAGAAACACACCAAGAAATGAACCATGTCCAGCACAGAAACATTATTGTATCCATATGCTTTATTGCAGTCGGCAGACTCTTCTTAACGTGGGAATCATCGACATACGAGACGCGGGCTCACTTAATTTGTACACTTCTTTCAGGCTAGAGTATAAATGATCCGCCCGATCCATTGGTTGACCGTCTTTGTTAAATGACAAATTCGCTAAAGAGATAAAACTGGCTGACGAAGCATTTCACATTAATAAGTATCATGGAAATAACTTGCGTCAAGCAAATCCAACAACGGTCATGAACAGCACCAATGTCTCTCTCTCTCTGCGATCAGGACTCAATCAGAGTAGGATTCCAAACTCTCAAATGAAGTCAGCTGTCAGGTTAAGTGAATTGATCGACCCCACAGACGGAACATCACATTGAGAGTCTGCCAGATCCACTCTGATTGAACACCCGTTAAATACGTTGCACTGTGTTCTGCGCCAGTGCATCCGATTTCAGCCAGCATTTTATTCAGGTTTACTTACCTTAGAGCCGCGATAGCTCAGTGGTTAGTGAACTGGACTACAAAGGAAAAGGGGTAGGGTTCGATCCCAACCGACGGCTTCCGGGTTCACCCAGCCTTAAATGGGTACTGGATTTTTTTCTAGGAAAGTAAAGCAGCACGGGCGTAATACCGATTACATTACACCAAAAATCATGTGCTGAAGGTCTGTAAAATATAGGGTCACTAACACCACATTTCCCTATACGCCACTTGACGTGACGGAGGTACTTTACTTTTTACTTATTTTTTGCTTTCCTTTAGCCTTTGATTGTCCCCAATCTTCCTGCAAAGCAGCAGATGATCTTTTCTGCAGGGGGATTCTCCCCTTAGATGGTCGGCCCTCCCAGGTTTACGAGCACCATCTGCCCGAGCCACTAGAGGTGACTAACACATACATGCACACAAAGATATGAGCTGTATCACAGACATGTACACAGCGATACGAGACATGACTAACACCTTACACACACAAAGATATAAGATATGACTAACATAGGCATACACAAAGATAATGGGATATCCCAAACCCAGACATGCACACACGAAGATATGACACATAACTAACACAGATACACAATTAGATATGAGATATTACTAACTCAGACGCACATAAAGATATGAGACACGAATAACACGGACACACCAAGATATGAGATATGACTAACATGACACACACCAAGATATGAGCCATGGCTAGCACACGCACACACACAAGCCAAGATTTGAGCCACGGCTAGCACAAAAACACACCAAGATATGTGCCATGACTAGCACAGAAACACATATGAGCCATTGCTTCAAGGAAAAACACAAAGAAATGAACCAAGTCTAGCACATAAACACATTGAAGTATCCATATGCTTGGGTTTGTTGTAGTCTGCAGACTCTTCTTAACATCGACATACGAGACGCAGGCTTCGATTAACTGTTCACAGGTTCCGTAGTACGTTTCCTTGCACGTACAGTCTGCACTTTCCGGGTCACACCCATCAGAACACGTCTGTTTGTACTATAACCCAAAGTTACCATCGGGACAAATATCATTACAGGTATAGCCAGGATGTTTACACTGTAGGCTTTTTCCGGATTTTTTCTCACACAAAGGACAGACACTGAGACAACACCTGTAGCAATGTGAACATTTGCCGTGACACGTACCGATGATGACGTCGCAGCCTTTGCAACACCCGTTACACACTGCACAAAACGACCAAGAATACCCGTCCAGACAATAGGTGTCTGTAAATGTTTGCACCTCACACACCGTCAGTGCACTGCCGGCCTGCGAAATGGTCGGTGAGAACTCAATCTTAATGTGTGCCATTTGCGTTTGTATGGTGATTACAATAGTGTTCACAGAAACATTATGGTATGATATATCATTACCCTGGAACACTACGCCACCACTGTCAGAGTGGCATTCTTTACCAAAATCATAGTGCTAGCTCGATGATATATTCGAATGGTGTGAATCTTCTGGGGCGTGGCAAAGTTCAGATACCAGTAAGCAGGACTGGTTCCACTTCTCAGTTGTGTGTGTGTGTGTGCAGACATTGTCATAGAGATTGGTCTTTATTTTGCCATTTACTGCGGCCTCTGGTCCACATCCATCTCCTGTATAACAAACATTAAATGTGTGGGCCTGGTTTGTTTTCTGTTTGAGAGCCACATTCCGACCCCCCGCCAATGGAGATGAGGCAGATATTTGCAACTATCGTCCCTTTAATCCATCACTTGTTGATCAGACAGAGCAAAAGTCATCAATCTCGTGCTGAATCATTGCAAAACCATCATGATGCAAAACCATTTAGTTTTACCGTGAAACAGTCCGGAACTGTTATTCACATAAATCCTAAACCAGGAGAACAGCAAAAATTAAAGTATAGCGTATATGTTTTTCTGCTACGTGTTTTCTTTATGTGTCTGATTGGGTGCCTTTTTTCATGATTCCTGTTATGTTTTCCTAAAGTTCTGGTATTTTATGTTTTCCATGAGGAGATATATCAGATGGGCTCAAGGGTTTCGATATTGTTTGGGAAAAAACTGGGTCTCCAGTAGTTAGTTCATTGGCAATTGCAGCGAAGTTGCTCCTCTTTAGTCGTACAATTCCGGGACCAGATATTCTTTGGTGCATGGGGTGGCTAAGGAGCCTTCTATATTTCTCCGCCTGTTGCAATACTTTAGTGACCCGTCTGTCATCAAAGGGTGGTAAACCTGTTACTGTTTCTAGAGTCTTGATAGGTGTAGATTTCATCGCACCAGTGATGATACGGGCAGCTGTATTCGGTTCTGTAATTCTGTTAATTTTGCTAAGGTGTGATTTGGAAGCCATAGCCCAGGCTGACTCCATATTCTAGAACTGGTCTGACTCCATATTCTAGAACTGGTCTGACTCCATTCCTACGTATAGCCTTTTCAAAATATTGCTGTCTGCCCCCCAGTCCGTTCCTGCCAATTTCTTCATAATATTTGTTCGTTTTCTGGCTTTTATCCTTGCTCTATCTATCTATAGAGACACCAAGATATGTTGGGTTGTGGTCAATAGGGAGTGTATGATCCTTTAACTTAAATTTGCAGAGAGTGTTTTTCTTGATAGGAAAATTGTGTATGAAGTTTTCTTTTCGTTGATTGGTAAGAACGGGTCCGTCCACTTTTCATGTTCACCCAGGGCATCTTGCATCCTGGGTTCAGCTGCCGACATACTTTCCTATCGAGCCCATAACGCCAGATCATCTGCGTATATTGCTGAGTGTATTCTGGATGGAATGTCCATTACGATGTCATTTAAAGAGTGTTGGGGACGAGACTCCGCCTTCTGGGACACCTTGCACGATAGAGACCTTCTTACTTAGTTGACCTTGCACTTGTACTCTGGCCGTTCTATCCTGAAGGTATTGAGAGACCCAATTGAATAAACGACCCTGGATGCCAAGTCTAAAAAGCTTGTTCTTTAAACCCTCACGCCAAACCCTATCAAAAGCCTTCTCCATGTCGACCCACACTGCCAGTGTGTTTCTTTTCTTGTAGAGCACCAATGTGGCGTAAAGCGCAGAACAAGCCTAGACGATGGAAGGTCGCATTCACAACACTTGTATCAGCGCAAATGTAATAAGTAGATCATTATCTTGACTTTAACGCATAGGAGTGCGATGGAGAACTGAAATTAATCAGACATCGAATGCACTTTTTGCAGCGATCGAGAGAACGTGGACTAGATCCGCCATCGGATAAAAAACGGAAGTCCATGGGAATAGTGGTTACCGGAAAACCCCTATGGACCATGACCAAATCGACTACGCAAGCCTTCTTCTGCACTAATTTGGCAATGGGTGTGATTGGTAGAAAAGCTGGAAACAATATGGTATATCACAGCTTAAAAAGAACGGCTATGCCTTATTTGGCTTAACCTATCTTCGACCTTGTTAGACAGGAACCAGTTCGAACTAGCCAAGACCGGGGCCTTGTCGATGGAGCTTAAATTCATGGATCATGGCTGATCACCTGCAAGTTATCGTCTATGCTAAGCTGGATTCAATATTTGATCACAAGATCTGTGAGATTTTAACATACTACGCTGCCTAATAAGAACAATAGAGATATTTATAACCTCTATGTTGGACGTTGTTCCGTTGGCAGTGTCGTGGCTCTGGATCAATAACACCTGACCTCATTGTTCCTAAGACAGTAGCCTTTGTCATTAAACACTAATCCTGCCCACAGACCCATGTCAAAACAGGGTGTTACTCTTTTATAACCTCCCAGATGTTTTTAATTTTATAGCGAAAAACTCCCATAACCCGTTCTCCTATAACCCGTTCAAAGACGCGTTCAGCACAACGTGTGGTACGTAATTGCATTTATTATATACTGCTGTTAAAGTTTCGAAGCGTGACCACACTGATGGCATTTCCTTCTTCTACGAGACATATTAATGGCCACATCGTGTGGTTAGACCATGGATTTTGCAGCACTGAGAGATTGAGAGAAGATGTGCACAAAGGATGTGAGCAATGTGCAATGAGGATGATCAGTCGACCAAAACTAAACTATAAGGTGCAGAACAATGTACTTCGTGTGATCATTTGAGATTTGGTGTAAGGTCATTTTCACCAGTCTAACATTACTAACATAGACATGCACACAAAGATATGAGATATGACCAACATAGCCATGCACACACAGGGATATGAGATATGACCAACATAAACATGCACACAAAGATATGAGATATCACTAAAACATACATGCACACACAAAGATATGACACATGACTAACACAGATACACATAAAAATATGAGACATGATTAACACGGACACACCAAGATATGAGATATGACTAACATGACACACACCGATATGAGCCATGGCCAGCACACACACAAGCTAACATATGAGCCATGGCTAGCACAGAAACACACAAGAAATGAACCATGTCCAGCACAGAAACATTATTGTATCCATATGCTTTATTGCAGTCGGCAGACTCTTCTTAACGTGGGAATCATCGACATACGAGACGCGGGCTCACTTAATTTGTACACTTCTTTCAGGCTAGAGTATAAATGATCCGCCCGATCCATTGGTTGACCGTCTTTGTTAAATGACAAATTCGCTAAAGAGATAAAACTGGCTGACGAAGCATTTCACATTAATAAGTATCATGGAAATAACTTGCGTCAAGCAAATCCAACAACGGTCATGAACAGCACCAATGTCTCTCTCTCTCTGCGATCAGGACTCAATCAGAGTAGGATTCCAAACTCTCAAATGAAGTCAGCTGTCAGGTTAAGTGAATTGATCGACCCCACAGACGGAACATCACATTGAGAGTCTGCCAGATCCACTCTGATTGAACACCCGTTAAATACGTTGCACTGTGTTCTGCGCCAGTGCATCCGATTTCAGCCAGCATTTTATTCAGGTTTACTTACCTTAGAGCCGCGATAGCTCAGTGGTTAGTGAACTGGACTACAAAGGAAAAGGGGTAGGGTTCGATCCCAACCGACGGCTTCCGGGTTCACCCAGCCTTAAATGGGTACTGGATTTTTTTCTAGGAAAGTAAAGCAGCACGGGCGTAATACCGATTACATTACACCAAAAATCATGTGCTGAAGGTCTGTAAAATATAGGGTCACTAACACCACATTTCCCTATACGCCACTTGACGTGACGGAGGTACTTTACTTTTTACTTATTTTTTGCTTTCCTTTAGCCTTTGATTGTCCCCAATCTTCCTGCAAAGCAGCAGATGATCTTTTCTGCAGGGGGATTCTCCCCTTAGATGGTCGGCCCTCCCAGGTTTACGAGCACCATCTGCCCGAGCCACTAGAGGTGACTAACACATACATGCACACAAAGATATGAGCTGTATCACAGACATGTACACAGCGATACGAGACATGACTAACACCTTACACACACAAAGATATAAGATATGACTAACATAGGCATACACAAAGATAATGGGATATCCCAAACCCAGACATGCACACACGAAGATATGACACATAACTAACACAGATACACAATTAGATATGAGATATTACTAACTCAGACGCACATAAAGATATGAGACACGAATAACACGGACACACCAAGATATGAGATATGACTAACATGACACACACCAAGATATGAGCCATGGCTAGCACACGCACACACACAAGCCAAGATTTGAGCCACGGCTAGCACAAAAACACACCAAGATATGTGCCATGACTAGCACAGAAACACATATGAGCCATTGCTTCAAGGAAAAACACAAAGAAATGAACCAAGTCTAGCACATAAACACATTGAAGTATCCATATGCTTGGGTTTGTTGTAGTCTGCAGACTCTTCTTAACATCGACATACGAGACGCAGGCTTCGATTAACTGTTCACAGGTTCCGTAGTACGTTTCCTTGCACGTACAGTCTGCACTTTCCGGGTCACACCCATCAGAACACGTCTGTTTGTACTATAACCCAAAGTTACCATCGGGACAAATATCATTACAGGTATAGCCAGGATGTTTACACTGTAGGCTTTTTCCGGATTTTTTCTCACACAAAGGACAGACACTGAGACAACACCTGTAGCAATGTGAACATTTGCCGTGACACGTACCGATGATGACGTCGCAGCCTTTGCAACACCCGTTACACACTGCACAAAACGACCAAGAATACCCGTCCAGACAATAGGTGTCTGTAAATGTTTGCACCTCACACACCGTCAGTGCACTGCCGGCCTGCGAAATGGTCGGTGAGAACTCAATCTTAATGTGTGCCATTTGCGTTTGTATGGTGATTACAATAGTGTTCACAGAAACATTATGGTATGATATATCATTACCCTGGAACACTACGCCACCACTGTCAGAGTGGCATTCTTTACCAAAATCATAGTGCTAGCTCGATGATATATTCGAATGGTGTGAATCTTCTGGGGCGTGGCAAAGTTCAGATACCAGTAAGCAGGACTGGTTCCACTTCTCAGTTGTGTGTGTGTGTGTGCAGACATTGTCATAGAGATTGGTCTTTATTTTGCCATTTACTGCGGCCTCTGGTCCACATCCATCTCCTGTATAACAAACATTAAATGTGTGGGCCTGGTTTGTTTTCTGTTTGAGAGCCACATTCCGACCCCCCGCCAATGGAGATGAGGCAGATATTTGCAACTATCGTCCCTTTAATCCATCACTTGTTGATCAGACAGAGCAAAAGTCATCAATCTCGTGCTGAATCATTGCAAAACCATCATGATGCAAAACCATTTAGTTTTACCGTGAAACAGTCCGGAACTGTTATTCACATAAATCCTAAACCAGGAGAACAGCAAAAATTAAAGTATAGCGTATATGTTTTTCTGCTACGTGTTTTCTTTATGTGTCTGATTGGGTGCCTTTTTTCATGATTCCTGTTATGTTTTCCTAAAGTTCTGGTATTTTATGTTTTCCATGAGGAGATATATCAGATGGGCTCAAGGGTTTCGATATTGTTTGGGAAAAAACTGGGTCTCCAGTAGTTAGTTCATTGGCAATTGCAGCGAAGTTGCTCCTCTTTAGTCGTACAATTCCGGGACCAGATATTCTTTGGTGCATGGGGTGACTAAGGAGCCTTCTATATTTCTCCGCCTGTTGCAATACTTTAGTGACCCGTCTGTCATCAAAGGGTGGTAAACCTGTTACTGTTTCTAGAGTCTTGATAGGTGTAGATTTCATCGCACCAGTGATGATACGGGCAGCTGTATTCGGTTCTGTAATTCTGTTAATTTTGCTAAGGTGTGATTTGGAAGCCATAGCCCAGGCTGACTCCATATTCTAGAACTGGTCTGACTCATATTCTAGAACTGGTCTGACTCCATATTCTAGAACTGGTCTGACTCTTCCTACGTATAGCCTTTTCAAAATATTGCTGTCTGCCCCCCAGTCCGTTCCTGCCAATTTCTTCATAATATTTGTTCGTTTTCTGGCTTTTATCCTTGCTCTATCTATCTATAGAGACACCAAGATATGTTGGGTTGTGGTCAATAGGGAGTGTATGATCCTTTAACTTAAATTTGCAGAGAGTGTTTTTCTTGATAGGAAAATTGTGTATGAAGTTTTCTTTTCGTTGATTGGTAAGAACGGGTCCGTCCACTTTTCATGTTCACCCAGGGCATCTTGCATCCTGGGTTCAGCTGCCGACATACTTTCCTATCGAGCCCATAACGCCAGATCATCTGCGTATATTGCTGAGTGTATTCTGGATGGAATGTCCATTACGATGTCATTTAAAGAGTGTTGGGGACGAGACTCCGCCTTCTGGGACACCTTGCACGATAGAGACCTTCTTACTTAGTTGACCTTGCACTTGTACTCTGGCCGTTCTATCCTGAAGGTATTGAGAGACCCAATTGAATAAACGACCCTGGATGCCAAGTCTAAAAAGCTTGTTCTTTAAACCCTCACGCCAAACCCTATCAAAAGCCTTCTCCATGTCGACCCACACTGCCAGTGTGTTTCTTTTCTTGTAGAGCACCAATGTGGCGTAAAGCGCAGAACAAGCCTAGACGATGGAAGGTCGCATTCACAACACTTGTATCAGCGCAAATGTAATAAGTAGATCATTATCAGTGTTAACTAACACAGATACACAATTAGATATGAGATATTACAACTCAGACGCACATAAAGATATGAGACACGAATAACACGGACACACCAAGATATGAGATATGACTAACATGACACACACCAAGATATGAGCCATGGCTAGCACACGCACACACACAAGCCAAGATTTGAGCCACGGCTAGCACAAAAAACACCAAGATATGTGCCATGACTAGCACAGAAACACATATGAGCCATTGCTTCAAGGAAAACACAAGAAATGAACCAAGTCTAGCACATAAACACATTGAAGTATCCATATGCTTGGTTTGTTGTAGTCTGCAGACTCTTCTTAACATCGACATACGAGACGCAGGCTTCGATTAACTGTTCACAGGTTCCGTAGTACGTTTCCTTGCACGTACAGTCTGCACTTTCCGGGTCACACCCATCACACTCCTGTTTGTACTACAATAACTGTGTACTATACCGTTACCATCGGACAAATATCATTACAGGTATAGCCAGGATGTTTACACTGTAGGCTTTTTCCGGATTTTTCTCACACAAAGGACAGACACTGAGACAACACCTGTAGCAATGTGAACATTTGCCGTGACACGTACCGATGATGACGTCGCAGCCTTTGCAACACCCGTTACACACTGCACAAAAGACCAAGAATACCCGTCCAGACAATAAGGTGTCTGTAAATGTTTGCACCTCACACACCGTCAGTGCACTGCCGGCCTGCGAAATGGTCGGTGAGAACACAATCTTAATGTGTGCCATTTGCGTTTGTATGGTGATTACAATAGTGTTCACAGAACATTATGGTATGAATATATATATCATACATATCATTACCCTGGAACACTACGCCACCACTGTCAAGTGGCATTCTTACCAAAATCATAGTGCTAGCTCGATGATATATTCGAATGGTGTGAATCTTCTGGGTCGTTGCAAAGTTCAGATACCAGTAAGCAGGACTGGTTCCACTTCTCAGTTGTGTGTGTGTGTGTGCAGACATTGTCATAGAGATTGGTCTTTATTTTGCCATTTACTGCGGCCTCTGGTCCACATCCATCTCCTGTATAAAAACATTAAATGTGTGGGCCTGGTTTGTTTTTCTGTTTGAGAGCCACATTCCGACCCCCGCCAATGGAGATGAGCAGATATTTGCAACTATCGTCCCTTTAATCCATCACTTGTTGATCAGACAGAGCAAAAGTCATCAATCTCGTGCTGAATCATTGCAAAACCATCATGATGCAAAACATTTAGTTTTACCGTGAAACAGTCCGGAACTGTTATTCACATAAATCCTAAACCAGGAGAACAGCAAAAATTAAAGTATAGCGTATATGTTTTTCTGCTACGTGTTTTCTTTATGTGTCTGATTGGGTGCCTTTTTTTCATGATTCCTGTTATGTTTTCCTAAAGTTCTGGTATTTTATGTTTCCATGAGGAGATAATATCAGATGGGCTCAAGGGTTTCGATATTGTTTGGGAAAAACTGGGTCTCCAGTAGTTAGTTCATTGGCAATTGCAGCGAAGTTGCTCCTCTTTAGTCGTACAATTCCGGACCAGATATTCTTTGGTGCATGGTGTGCTAGGAGCCTTCTATATTTCTCCGCCTGTTGCAATACTTAGTGACCCGTCTGTCATCAAAGGGTGGTAACCTGTTACTGTTTCTAGAGTCTTGATAGGTGTAGATTTCATCGCACCAGTGATGATACGGGCAGCTGTATTCGGTTCTGTAATTCTGTTAATTTTGCTAAGGTGTGATTTGGAAGCCATAGCCCAGGCTGACTCCATATTCTAGAACTGGTCTGATACATATTCTAGAACTGGTCTGACTCCATATTCTAGAACTGGTCTGACTCTTCCTACGTAGCCTTTTCAAAATATTGCTGTCTGCCCCCCAGTCGTTCCTGCCAATTTCTTCATAATATTTGTTCGTTTCTGGCTTTATCCTTGTCTATCTATCTATAGAGACACCAAGATGTGTTGGGTTGTGTCAATAGGGAGTGTATGATCCTTTAACTTAAATTTGCAGAGAGTGTTTTTCTTGATAGGAAAATTGTGTATGAAGTTTTCTTTTCGTTGATTGGTAAGAACGGGTCCGTCCACTTTTCATGTTCACCCAGGGCATCTGCATCCTGGGTTCAGCTGCCGACATACTTTCCTATCGAGCCCATAACGCCAGATCATCTGCGTATATTGCTGAGTGTATTCTGGATGGAATGTCCATTACGATGTCATTTAAAGAGTGTTGGGGACGAGAACTCCGCCTTCTGGGACACCTTGCACGATAGAGACCTTCTTACTTAGTTGACCTTGCACTTGTACTCTGGCCGTTTCTATCCTGAAGGTATTGAGAGACCCAATTGAATAAACGACCCTGGATGCCAAGTCTAAAAAGCTTGTTCTTTAAACCCTCACGCCAAACCCTATCAAAAGCCTTCTCCATGTCGACCCACACTGCCAGTGTGTTTCTTTTCTTGTAGAGCACCAATGTGGCGTAAAGCGCAGAACAAGCCTAGACGATGGAAGGTCGCATTCACAACACTTGTATCAGCGCAAATGTAATAAGTAGATCATTATCTTGACTTTAACGCATAGGAGTGCGATGGAGAACTGAATTAATCAGACATCGAATGCACTTTTTGCAGCGATCGAGAGAACGTGGACTAGATCCGCCATCGGATAAAAAACGGAAGTCCATGGGAATAGTGGTTACCGGAAAACCCCTATGGACCATGACCAAATCGACTACGCAAGCCTTCTCTGCACTAATTTGGCAATGGGTGTGATTGGTAGAAAAGCTGGAAACATATGGTATATCACAGCTTAAAAAGAACGGCTATGCCTTATTTGGCTTAACCTATCTTCGACCTTGTTAGACAGGAACCAGTTCGAACTAGCCAAGACGGGGCCTTGTCGATGGAGCTTAATTCATGGATCATGGCTGATCACTGCAAGTTATCGTCTATGCTAAGCTGGATTCAATATTTGATCACAAGATCGTGAGATTTTAACATACTACGCTGCCTAATAAGAAAATAGAGATTTTATAACTCTATGTTGGACGTTTTCCGTTGGCAGTGTCGTGGCTCTGGATCAATAACACCTGACCTCATTGTTCCTAAGCAGTAAGCCTTTGTCATTAAACCTAATCCTGCCCACAGACCCATGTCAAACAGGGTGTTACTCTTTTATAACCTCCCAGATGTTTTTAATTTTATAGCGAAAACTCCCATAACCCGTTCTCCTATAACCCGTTCAAGACGCGTTCAGCACAACGTGTGGTACGTAATTGCATTTATTATATACTGCTGTTAAAGTTTCGAAGCGTGACCACACTGATGGCATTTCCTTCTTCTACGAGACATATTAATGGCCACATCGTGTGGTTAGACCATGGGATTTTGCAGCACTGAGAGATTGAGAGAAGATGTGCACAAAGGATGTGAGCAATGTGCAATGAGGATGATCAGTCGACCAAAACTAAACTATAAGGTGCAGAACAATGTACTTCGTGTGATCATTTGAGATTTGGTGTATGGTCATTTTCACCAGTCTAACATTACTAACATAGACATGCACACAAAGATATAAGATATGACCAACATAGCCATGCACACACAGGGATATGAGATATGACCAACATAAACATGCACACAAAGATATGAGATATCACTAAAACATACATGCACACCAAAGATATGACACATGACTAACACAGATACACATAAAAATATGAGACATGATTAACACGGACACACCAAGATATGATATATGACTAACATGACACACACCGATATGAGCCATGGCCAGCACACACACAAGCTAACATATGAGCCATGGCTAGCACAGAAACACACCAAGAAATGAACCATGTCCAGCACAGAAACATTATTGTATCCATATGCTTTATTGCATCGGCAGACTCTTCTTAACGTGGGAATCATCGACATACGAGACGCGGGCTCACTTAATTTGTACACTTCTTTCAGGCTATAGTATAAATGATCCGCCCGATCCATTGGTTGACCGTCTTTGTTAAATGACAAATTCGCTAAAGAGATAAAACTGCTGACGAAGCATTTCACATTAATAAGTATCATGGAAATAACTTGCGTCAAGCAAATCCAACAACGTCATGAACAGCACCAATGTCTCTCTCTCTCTGCGATCAGGACTCAATCAGAGTAGGATTCCAAACTCTCAAATGAAGTCAGCTGTCAGGTTAAGTGAATTGATCGACCCCACAGACGGAACATCACATTGAGAGTCTGCCAGATCCACTCTGATTGAACACCCGTTAAATACGTTGCACTGTGTTCTGCGCCAGTGCATCCGATTTCAGCCAGCATTTTATTCAGGTTTACTTACCTTAGAGCGCGATAGCTCAGTGGTTAGTGAACTGGACTACAAAGGAAAAGGGGTAGGGTTCGATCCCAACCGACGGCTTCCGGGTTCACCCAGCCTTAAATGGGTACTGGATTTTTTCTAGGAAAGTAAGCAGCACGGGCGTAATACCGATTACATTACCCAAAAATCATGTGCTGAAGGTCTGTAAAATATAGGGTCACTAACACCACATTTCCCTATACGCCACTTGACGTGACGGGGGTACTTTACTTTTTACTTTTTTTTTGCTTTCCTTAGCCTTTGATTGTCCCAATCTTCCTGCAAAGCAGCAGATGATCTTTTCTGCAGGGGGATTCTCCCCTTAGATTGGTCGGCCCTCCCAGGTTTACGAGCACCATCTGCCCGAGCCACTAGAGGTGACTAACACATACATGCACACAAAGATATGAGCTGTATCACAGACATGTACACAGCGATACGAGACATGACTAACACCTTACACACAAAGATATATGACTAACATAGGCATACACAAAGATAATGGGATATCCCAAACCCAGACATGCACACACGAAGATATGACACATAACTAACACAGATACACAATTAGATATGAGATATTACTAAACTCAGACGCACATAAAGATATGAGACACGAATAACACGGACACACCAAGATATGAGATATGACTAACATGACACACACCAAGATATGAGCCATGGCTAGCACACGCACACACACAAGCCAAGATTTGATCCACGGCTAGCACAAAAACACACCAAGATATGTGCCATGACTAGCACAGAAACACATATGAGCCATTGCTTCAAGGAAAAACACAAGAAATGAACCAAGTCTAACACATAAACACATTGAAGTATCCATATGCTTGGGTTTGTTGTAGTCTGCAGACTCTTCTTAACATCGACATACGAGCGAGGCTTCGATTAACTGTTCACAGATTCCGTAGTACGTTTCCTTGCACGTACAGTCTCACTTTCCGGGTCACACCCATCAGAACACGTCTGTTTGTACTATACCCAAAGTTACCATCGGGACAAATATCATTACAGGTATAGCCAGGATGTTTACACTGTAGCTTTTTCGGATTTTTTCTCACACAAAGGACAGACCTGAGACAACACTGTAGCAATGTGAACATTTGCCGTGACACGTACCGATGATGACGTCGCCGCCTTGCAACACCGTTACCACTGCACAAAACGACCAAGAAAATACCCGTCCAGACATAGGTGTCTGTAAATGTTTGCACCTCACACCCCGTCAGTGCACTGCCGGCCTGCGAAATGGTCGGTGAAAACTCAATCTTAATGTGTGCCATTTGCGTTTGTATGGTGATTACAATAGTGTTCACAGAAACATATGGTATGATATATCATTACCCTGGACACTACGCCACCACTGTCAGAGTGGCATTTCTTTACCAAAATCATAGTGCTAGCTCGATGATATATTCGAATGGTGTGAATCTTCTGGGGCGTGGCAAAGTTCAGATACCAGTAAGCAGGACTGGTTCCACTTCTCAGTTGTGTGTGTGTGTTGCAGACATTGTCATAGAGATTGGTCTTTATTTTGCCATTTACTGCGGCCTCTGGTCCACATCCATCTCCTGTATAACAACATTAAATGTGTGGGCCTGGTTTGTTTTCTGTTTGAGAGCCACATTCCGACCCCACCCGAATGGAGATGAGGCAGATATTTGCAACTATCGTCCCTTTAATCCATCACTTGTTGATCAGACAGAGCAAAAGTCATCAATCTCGTGCTGAATCATTGCAAAACCATCATGATGCAAAACCATTTAGTTTTACCGTGAAACAGTCCGGAACTGTTATTCACATAAATCCTAAACCAGGAGAACAGGAAAAATTGGTTGAGAGTTGCCTCAACTGATGTAGATTGGTGACGAATCACATGTGGTGTCGCTGTTATCAAACAGGAAATTAGGTTAAGATTTTTGGCGTATTTGTACACGAGAACCAAGTACTGACATTTGGGGTCCAAAAATTCGTGCTGACAACTGTCATTGTTTGGGCGTGTAGTTTTGTCATAAACTCTCTCTCTCTCTCTCTTTCTCTCTCTGCGATCAAACTCAGTCAGAGTAGGATTCCAGTCTCTCATGAAGTCAGCTGTTTAGGCGAATCTATGGCCCCATATAATTTCTCCTCCATGGAGGTGGGCGTGGACCACATTACTCTTCTCAGGTCCGTGTACTATAGACAATCCTGT